>OZ007502.1:36296364-36896364 GCA_963931805.1 Microdon myrmicae
CGGCCCATTTTAAATTCACTAAACCACCGATAAACGCTGGTTCTTTAAGGAGCAGATGTTTAATAACATTTCTGCTTCCAGGGCGAGATGCGCCTTCGGTGCTTGTACGACCCAGATGTGGGATAACATTTCTGCAACCATTGCAATGATTACTCAGAATTTTTTCCCATCAAAAACCAATGTTAAATCAAGATGCGATATTCCTGTTTTTTTCATTTTTCTTACGAAGGCGAAAGTAGCGTCACTTATACGTCTGTAGCTTATAAACGAATGGACGGAATGTCACGAAACTTCAAACATAAACTAGTAACAGATGAGCCTCTCGAAATGAGTCATGTTAATTTGCTAGTGACGCCACCTAATGAAAAATCCCGGGACTTTTCAGCCCCCTAATACAGTTGGGAATCAGTGTCAGTAAAATAGAATAAGAGGAAGAAATAAAAAATTATATGAAAAGTGAAAAATGAAATGACCCTTGGGAGCCACAAGATTTCAAGATATTAGAGGGATCCTTGAATGTCAAGGTACAAAGAAGAAGAGTCAGATTTTAAGCAAAGGAAGTATCGGCGTACATTAATATTGAATGCCTGGTTATTACAATGGAGAGGTATCAAGAAGGATAAACTATTTTCACAAGTGCAAAAAAACATCTGATTTCTTAAACATACACTTATTGCCATATTTGGATTTGATTAGTTAGGCATTCCATGGCATTGAGAAGACGCTGTCTATTGATATTAAAGATCATCAGAAGCACGGGACAACCTAGTTTTATACACAAGTCGTGAATGGAAAAGACTGACATCAGTCGATGGCATTACAAAAGGACTAGAATAAACACGTACCCGAGAGCAGAACACATTTTATCACACAAAAACCTCCATTTCCACACAAAAACAAAAGGTTGTTATACTCAATTCAAAAATATTCATCACCCGCCGATACGACACCAATGACATCCCCAGCAACTACATAAAAAGGACCTCTGGTGCTAGGGTTATTATGTTTTAGATCAAAACTCTAACAGACAAAGTATCTCACGGCTAACAACATCAGTACCTCCCAGTTGATTTCCCTTGAATTTTTTCCTCGTCATCTCTCTATCTCTATCGATACCTCTCTTTGTTTCGTATCACACAAATGAAGTGAATGTTCTAAGCGAATGAGAAACATCATGAAATATATTTGACCTGTCAACAGCACCAGCCTGACGCACATATTTATCTTGGAAACCATTTAATTGAATTGTATCCGAGCAAATAATTACTTGTAGATAGAACGATATCGGCTTTGCCTAAGCAAACACCTTTTTTCCCTGATATGGTTGGAATTGCTTTTGGCCAAATGTACGCTTGGACGGCCGTTGTGACTTAAAAGAGCTTGTTAAATATTTAATTGTAAACATTTATTACACTGGAATCGAATAGGAATGACTTTTATATGCTCAACGTCCCTAACAATGGCGAACCTTTCGAGGGGACGAGCATTTATTCCATTGTATAGTTGCCAGCTCATGTGGGCTTTCCTGCCAGACTCGAGGAAAACAAATGAAAGCAAGGGAAGTAATCAAGGACAATGATAATTAACTTGAATTGTCTCCGTAATAGGACAATATTTATTTTAATGGTGTACTCAAGGGACAATGACGAATTGAAAAATGTTTGTGTATGATTTTCCATTCTTGACCTAAGAGTTGCCTTAACTGATTTGCGACAATGGAATGACGGCCCACTGGGCGTGATTCATTTTTTTGTTTCCACGACTATGTGTGTGTATGAGAGGGTATTACAATGTTGAGTTACAAAGTAAATGTCATTACAAGGACTTACTACAGAAAAATAATTGGCCATGCGAGGACGTATAAGTCGTTGAACCGGTGGGGCAATTTTTTAATTTCCTACATTCTCATCTTTTACCTCGATGAGCTACAATTTGTCACATATTTCGCAATTGAGTCAAGTTAAGTCAATTATGTGAATAAGTGCATTTAATCTTCCATATTATGTGAGATCAATGAATCATCTGGACACATTTCACCTTGGGATGGTTTTTTATACATTGGGTGTACAAATAACTTTTCAGGTTTCTACAAAAGATGTAACTAGCATTAAATCGTATCGGACTATCTTATAACTGTATTCATGGTACAACGTCATCATTTCCCTCTAAAACTCTGTGTCTCGCCGAAATATAAATAACATTATTACTTTGATCTCTAACCATGTCATCCTTTGTGCAAACAAATCACAATTGTCGAGAAGCGTTGCTTTTTTGTTTTAATTTAAAGAAAATTACAACTGATGGGCATCGATTGCTGTGTGAAGCATATGGAGAACATGCTCCATCAATAAAAACATCTGAGTAGTGATTCCAGCATTTTAAAAGTGCCGACTTTGACACCAGCAACAAAGAACACGAAGAAAGGCCAGTCGAGTTTAAAGAGAGAAGAGTTGGAGGCGTTATTGGACCAAGATTCATACCAAACTGAAGAGGATGTCGAGAAAACTTTGGGAATGTCTCAATAGCCGTCATTCCGTTTTAAGGCCATAGATATGATGCAAATTCAAGGAAATCATGTTCCGCATGAATTCAAGCCAGGAGACGTCGAGCGCCGTTATTTCATATGCGAACAACTGCTCCAACTGCTCCAAACGTAAAATAGAAAGGATTTTTTCGAATCGTAACAGGCGATGTGTGGCGGTTCTCTATACCACATGGAGAACCAACCCACAATGCCAACCAATCTCGACCGCTAACAGCGCGTCACCTCAACCCAACTTCCCATCCAAACCCGCAATACACACATTCGCAACCATGCAAAACCTGCAAGCGCATCCATCCCAATATGCAACAGCATCCGTCCCCAATCCACAATTGCATACATCCCCCAATTTACCAGGAACTCATTTCCCAAGCTTAAATAAATGCATGTCCCAATTTACAACGGAATATTAATCATCTCCCTCAATTACATCACCCCACATACATTTTCCCAAAATTGCTTCGGTCAATTCTTTACTTAAGTTATGTTGCTTTCTTGAGACCAAGCAATCTTAATTTCCTCGAAATCCATATGCTGTAATAAAACGCATATTCAAACCGACAACGGAACATTAACCATCACCACCAACTATACCGAGCCACATACATTTCCCCGAAATTGCTTCGGTTAATATCTTATCTAAAATGATTTTCCTTGCTAGCACCCAAGCAATTTCAATTTCCGCCGAAAATCATTTCGGTTCATTTCCTCCTTAAACTGCACTTCTCGTTTACAACCAAGCGACAGCAAATTTTCCACGAAACGATCACAACAATCAAGACCCTCGATCATAATTGGCTATGCCGCCAAAACCAATTTCCCGGTATGCACAACCAACGAATTCAACTCAGCTTATACGGCGAGGATTCGCTGGAACTGAATTCCCTATGCAGGCATAGCAACTCTTCTCGAAATTCCTAGTAAGTGGCGGTGAGTTTATTTCAGCTATGAATCAACCGACACGACGCGATGAATAGATTCTTTCTATTCATTAGTGGAGGAGTCGCTTTTTATCGAACCCGGGGTGTCGTGCTGAGCCGCTGAATTCATTTTTTCCCCTGTTTTGTTTCGCGTTAAGTTAAGAATTGATTTTCGGGCCAAACAAAGTTAAACAAAAGCAATATTATACATAGCAAGTCCCCAAGCGTGGGCGACCTAACTTTAAATGAACGAGATCCTATTGTGTGTATCGCTTTGTAAACGTAGTTCAACAATAAAAATAAAAAAATAAAACGCTTTACAATAAAACTTTCCAGTGAGTTTTCATTTACGCTCGGTCCCTTTTGGTGAACAACGTTCGGAGGAACTTTGGTTTGTTGGGGAATAGGAGTTAACCAGCGCCCGTGCCGGCCCGCAACACTACCTATAACCCCACAGATGAAATGTAGATCCACTACGACAACCCAAAGCGCTGAAAATGGGGTAAGCATCAACTTCAACGGCTAAACCGAATATTTATGGCAACAAGCTAATGCTGTGCATCTGGTGGGGTCAGCTTGGAGTGATCTGCTATGAGCTACTTCGGCCTAACTATGATTGAGAAACTTTACCAAAAACAATTGATGCTATTGGGCGGAACATTGGAGCTTAAGCCCCCCAATATGCCAGAAGGTATGATAAAATGATCTTAAGCAGGACAGTATTCAGCCACATGTGGCAAAGGTCGTTACGGAGACTTTGCAGGCGCTTCAATGGGATGCCCTACTCTACCCACCCTAGTTACCAGATATTACCCCTTTCGGTTTCCACTTGTTCCGGTCCGATGACCCATAGCTTGACCAGGCAGCACTTCACTTCTTACGAAGAAGTCAAAAATTGGGTCGATTCTTGGTTCGCCCAGAAATACGAGGAAAGTGTTCGACGTGGAACCCGTATGATGCCTGAAAGAGGGAGGGAAATAATAACTAACGATGGACAATACCTTGAATAAAACTCACTGCACCTATTTCTCTGAAAAAAGCTTCAAAGTTACAAAAAAAGCCCTCAAAACTTATTTGTACACCAAATACATGCATTGATTAAATGTTATCCAATTTTGGACGAATATACACTTTGTGGTGGGAGACCGGGGTTCGATTCCCCGTCTGGGAGCCTCTTGCGCAAGACTGATGACCTTGCCCGGAAAAAAGAAATCATTACGGAAAAATTAACAAGCCTCAGGACTTGCTAAATAAGGCCAAGACCGGTTCCCGGTTGTAGTGCCGAATGATGATGATGATACACTTTGTGGGGGGTTGAATAGCCCCGCTATTGTATTTAGTTGAGGTGGCCATTTGGTGGGTTAAATAACCCCCATTGTTGTATTTGATTGAAATGGGAATTTCATGAGTTTTGCACTCCCTCCTGACAGATAACAGTTGAAGATGTTGATCGAACATATAGGAATGAGTATGTGAAGCTTATCGGGAAAGAAGCAAATTAGGTCACAGGTAACGGATGAGAGGACGTATAACAAATGAAAATGAATGAAAGACAGTACGAAGTGGAGAAGAACAGCCCACTAATTTGATGGATGACAGATTTGACTAGAATTGGTTTAATTGGACGGGTAGAAGAATGGTGTCTTATCTGTTTAATCGGTCATTGTCAATTTTATAGGAACGCAATTTCCATTCTCTGTTACACATATCGGACCGGTTCGTTTGCACATGACACCAATATTTGGGAAGCACTGACTCTACGTCGTGTTATTGTGCCAGATTTCATAGTGACGTATCGCCTACAATTCTTATTATGTGTTTATGTATGAGTTTAATTGAAATTGACTCAGTGTTGATAACAGTCAACAAGCGCTTTCCTTCGTTTTCTCACTCGGACTCGCCTCTCCCACTCATCAATTTCTTCTTTATTTGTCGGAAAATGAAATTAAAAAAACCGATGACGTTTCTGGACATGATGCTCCGAAACGTTCTTAAATTAATTTCAGAATCTTGCCATTCAGGATTGCAATCGTTGTTGAACAGTCGAATCCATGTCGCAACCTCACTAAACTTATACAGACACGGTGGTATACATATTCCAACCTCGTTAAACTTATATAGGCACTGTGTTATCCATGTCTCAACTCCTTTGGGCTTACATAGGCACGGTGCGATCCATGTCACGACTTCCTTGAAGTTATATAGGCGCAATGGTATCCATATCCCAACCCTGTTGAACTTATATAGGCACAGTGGTATCAATATACCAACCTTGCTGAACTTATATAGGCACAGTGATATCTATATCCCAACCTCTTTAAACTTATATAGGCACAGTGGTATCCATGTTACAACCTCGTTACACCTATATGTTCAGTGGTATCTACATATATCCCAACCTCGTTAAACTTATATAGGTTCAGTGGTATCCATATCCCAACCTTGTTGAACTTATATAGGCACAAAGGTATTTATATCGCAACCTCGTTGATCTATATCCCAACCTTGTTGAACTTATATTGGCACAATGGTATCTATATCGCATTCTCGTTGAACTTATATAGGCACAGTGGTATCTATATCCCAACCTCTTTAAACTTATATAGGCACAGTGGTATCCATGTTACAACCTCATGAAACCTATATGTTCAGTGGTATCTACATATATCCCAACCTCGTTAAACTTATATAGGCACAGTGGTATCCATAATCCAACCTTGTTAAACTTATACAGGCACAGTGTTATCCATGTCTCAACTTCTTTGGGCTTATACAGGCACGGTGCCATCCATGTCACGACTTCCTTGAACTTATATAGGCACAATGGTATCCATATCCCAACCTTGTTGAACTTATATAGGCACAGTATTATCCATGTCTCAACTTCTTTGGGCTTATATAGGCACGCTGCCATCCATCTCACGACTTCCTTGAACTTATATAGGCGCAGTGGTATCCATATCCCAACCTTGTTGAACATATATAGGCACAGTGGTATCTATATCTCCACCTCGTTGAACTAATATAGGCACAGCAGTATCCATGTCGCAACCTAGTTAAACTTATATAGGTTGAGTAGTATCCATGTCGCAACTCCGTTGGATTTATATAGATACAGCGGTATCCATGTCGCAACCTCGTTGAACTTATATAGACACAATAGTCTACATGTGTTAACCTCTTTGGAATTATATAGACACAGTGGTGTTCATATCACAACCTCGTTGAACAAGGCACTGTGGTATCCATGTGGAGGTTATATTTTTAAGTTAAATGGTTTTGCTTACCTCCTTTAGGGTGGTCTTGTCGTCTCCTTTGGGATGGCCTTGTGCGGTGTGGACGTCTGTTCCCACTGGAGGGATGAGGGTCCGAGTGCGGACGGCATGAAAAGTACGCCCTCGCAACTTGCTTTGGTGGGGGGCTTCCGGATGGGACACTCTGTTGTCGTGAGCTTCTTGGCAGCGAGGGTGGTCCTTCGCAGCTTCCTCTGCTGGGGACTTTCTGGGTGGGTCGCTCTGTTGGTGTGAGATTCTGGTTGGCAAGTGGCGCCTAACGTGCAGCCTTCCGGATAGGTCGCTCTCTTAGTGTGATTTGCTCAGCGGCAAGGGTGTGTCCTCGCAGTTTCCTCTGGTCCACTGATTTAAAACAAAACTGCTATCTTTTTTCAACTTTTGTTGTTTTAACTTTTGACTTTTAAAATTTAAATCTGTTACATTAAAAACTGGCTGATTATTTGCCGTGGCTTCGGCCTCCTGGATTTCGACTGATCACGAATACAAAATGTGCCGCCCTCTTATACTCTGTGCCAACAGAGATTTGTTTAAAATTTTATTTAAAAATTCCAAGAACCACAAACAAGATTTTGTGTGCTTCAATTGGAATAGGATTCCGGGAAGTTGATAGGAATTTATTTGAATAAATGCCTAGAAAGGGAAATCATGAAATGCATTTAGAGTTAAGCATTTCATGATGTTAGGATTATTGGGAATTGCATCAATGCACGACAAATGGACTTTGGTTTAAATTTATCGTGGATATGATTCAATTGGATTGGGTTTTAAGTTAATTTGAAATTGAATCAATGTGCGACAAATTAACTTTTGGTTTAACTTGTCGCTCATATGATTCACTACGGGAATTAGGTTGGGATTATAGGTAATATTGGGGATTTGAATTGGAGTAGTGATTTAGGATCACTACATCCATTTCCTTCTTTGAACTTATATAGGCACATTGATATCGATACCCCAACCTCGTTAAACTTATATAGGCACTGTGTTATCCATGTCTCAACTTCTTTGGGCTTATATAGGCACGCTGCAATCCATGTCACGACTTCCTTGAACTTATATAGGCACAATGGTATCCATATCCCGACCTTGTTGAACCTATATAGGCACAGTTGTATCTATATCTCCACCTCGTTGAACTAATATAGGCGCAGCAGTATCCATGTCGCAATGTAGTTAAACTTATATAGGTTCAGTAGTGTCCATATCACAACTTCGTTGAACATATATAGGCACAATTGTATCCATGTCACAACCTCGTTGAACTTATAGAGGCACAATTGTATCCATATCCCAACCTCGTTCAACTTATATAGGCACAATGGTATCCGCATCCCATGCTCGTTGAACGTATATAGGCACAGTGATATCCATGTCGGAACCTCGTGGAACTTATATAGTTACAGGGGTATCCATATCGCAACATTTTTGAACCTATATATGTTCAGTGGTATACATATCCCAATCTCGTTAAACTTATATAGGCACAATGGTATCCATATCCCAACCTCGTTGAACTTATATAGGTTTAGTGGTATCCATATCGCAACATTTTTGAACTCATATAGGTTCAGTGGTCTCCATATCCCAATCTCGTTAAACTTATATAGGCACAATGGTATCCATATCCCAACCTCGTTCAACTTATATAGGTTTAATGGTATCCATATCCCAACCTCATTGAACTTATATAAGCACAGTGGTATCCATGTCGCAACCTCGTTAAGCTTATATAGATTCAGTGGTATCCATGTCACAACTTCGTTGAACTTATATAGGCAGGGACAATGGTATCTATGTCGCAATCTCGTTGAACTTATATAGGCACAGTGGTATCTGTGGCGGAACCTCGTTGAATTTATATAGTAGTCTCCAGTGGTATCCAGGCTGCAACTTCTTTGAGGTTATATAGGCATAGTCTCAAGCTTATATACGTACACTGATTATGCACGTTTCTGGTTCTACTGGAAGTGTTACAGAATATGTCACGACTTCCTTGAACTTATATAAGCACAATGGTATCCATATCCCAACCCAGTTGAACTTATATAGGCACAGTGGTATCTATCGCAACCTCGTTGAACTTATATAGGCACAGTGATACCTATACCCCAACCTCTTTAAACTTATATAGGCACAGCGGTATCCATGTTACAACCTCATTAAACCTATATGTTCAGTGGTATCTACATATATCCCAACCTCGTTAAACTTATATCTGTTCAGTGGTATCTATGTCCCAACATCGTTGAATTTATATATGCGCAGTAGTCTTCAGTGGTATCCAGGTCGCAACTTCTTTGAGGTTATATAGGCTTAGTCTCAAGCTTATATAGGTACGCTGATTATGCACGTTTCTGGTTCTACTGGAAGTTTTACAGAACATGCGTCAGTAATAGGAGTGAATTGTATTATAGTATTTTAACTAGTAATCAATCCTTCGCTCTTTAAAATTCAATTTCAGGCATGAAGGCAGACGAAAAACCGTTCTTCAGCCCATTGATGCAGAACTGAAAGCCATATGCTGTCTTAAGTTGAAAGTGACTCATTCATTTTTAGAGTATTTGTTACCAGTTTTGTAGCTCTATTTGGAAATTGCGTTATTTAAATTGTATTTACTTAAGTTAGGTCGTATTTACTTAATATAAATAATTTGTAGATACTTTAATAAACCCCACGAGGAATAATTTAAAGTACGTAAATGAACTTTCGGGTTACTATAGACAAATACGTTGAATAGAATATAGTATATTAAATTATATTTACTTACGTTAAATTATACTTACGCAATTTAAATTATATTTACAATAGCTTTCACTAAATTAATTTAATTTAGTTTGTCTTTATTTGAGTTAAATTGTAGTTATTTAAGTTAAATTAAATTTAACTGGTTTACATTATATTAGTATGTAATGTATCTTTACTTAAATTAAGTCATCGTTATTTAAGTTAAATTATATTAATATATTCAATAGGATATCATATTATCATATTGATTTAATCAAGTTAATTTTTCCAATGTTCAACGTTACATGTAGTTAATATAAGTTATATATACTTAATTTCAGTTTTATTTGTTTTATTTTTCATTATATTCACTTATATTACTTTTCGTCATTTAATTTAAATTATACTTATATAAGTTAAAATATATTTATCTTAATTATTTTATTTTGTTTTATTCAATAGGATATCATATTGTCATATTAATCAAATTATCTTTACCAGTGTTCAACGTTACATTTAGTTAATTGAAGTTGTATTTATTTTATTTTTCACAATATTCACTTAAATTAACATTTCGTCATTTAATTAAAATTGTACTTATGTAAGTTAAAATATATTTATCTTAATTAAATTAATTTGTTTTTTGCGATAGGATATATTGATTTAATCAAGTTATCTTTACCAATACTCAACGTTACATTTAATCAATTTAAGTTATGATATGTTTATTTTATTTTTCACTATATTCACTTAAATTAACTTTTCGTTATTTAATTAAAATTGTACTTACACAAATTAAAATATATTCATCTTAATTAAATTATATTGACTTAATTTAAATTATACTTACTAGCGTTTAAACACATTTAGTTAATTGAAATTATATTTACTTAATTAAATAATTTTTTTATATTTAAAAGTAATATACTTTACTTAAATTTATTTCAAACCTTGATCATTTTGAACTTCATATTGAACAATTTTTAATTTCACACTAAATAAATATATCAATATTATACTCTAGTCCAATTAATTTATTTTCCACATGTCATCACTACACGATAGTTTTAAGATGAATATTGTAGAGATGAGTTTGCCTTTTCTTTGTTGCTATGCTTTACTGCACACATTTCTAATTCCTGTTGATTTCGATATGTTGTGACCTTTTTCCCGCTATCATTGTTTGGTTTTAATGTTTTTTTTTAATGTTCTTTCTTTATAACTATCTAAGATTCAAACACTAAAAATGTGTTTCAAACTAGCATCAGTTTTGAAATGAAAAAATCATTCGTTCATTAAAGAGGCAAACTTAAAGAACGTCTTAAATTAGACTGTTTACAGAGTACACATGTTCAATGATAGTATCGTTTGTGGAGTCCTTTTTTCTTCTTGTGTTTCTTATCCAAGTACTTGAGATCTAGTCTTAACGCTTTGTCACTGTTGTTAATTTAAATATTTTTGTTGACATTTACACCATGAAAACGAGTTAATGACAAAATGAGACAAAGACAAATAAGTTTCCATCAGTTAGAAAATAGTTTTTAAATTTGTGTTTCTACTTGCAAGCATTTGTTACTCGAATTAAAATTCGAAAGGATAAAATGTCCTTGTGTTTTCACTTTGCTTCAACATGTATATTTATATAACTATAAATATTTATATTTTTGTATGTTTAGGTGCCACTAGTTCGTTCTTTTATTAATCTTTTGGTTTTTGTATTACTCTATCTAGGGTCACGCACGATCCAGGATGGTGACTACGAAATCATTGTTGTGGATGAGAATAATCCTTCGGTGTTGGCGGATAATGATTCACATTCAAGTGGGCCGCCATCAATTAAGGTGAGTGAATTATGTTGTGTTACATTTTCTATTGTATTCAATGTCTTATCAAAGACGAAGTTTAATTAAATTCATAGGGAAGGACTTGGGGGAAGACGAAAAACCGTTGTTTTGCATGATTTACTTTTTTTTATTATTTTGTTTCTTGTTTTGTTTTGTTATTAAAATTTTTTTTCATGGGGTTAGTAAGGTTACAGAAGATTTGTTATAACGATATAATTAACCGAAATAAATGAAAAACTAATAAATTGCATGTTAGAATAATTTGGGTGCTACAACGTCGAGTGGTAAGCATCTGCAGCAGCAGCCATTATCTCCGCCAAAGCCAATATTGCCAAAGAAGCTGCCAAAGGTAAACTTATCTATTCATTTCAAACTTGTCGAAATAATTTCTGTTTGTTTTTCCAACACTTTTGGAACAGTGTTTGTTGTGTTTGTCATTTCGTTTTTCTTGTTTTGGTTTATGTTTAATTTGTGTTTTATGTTTTGTTACTTTTTTCACTCAAGTTTGGAATACACATTGACATTGAAATGTAGTTTTTAAATATCACATATCCACTTAAGGTAGACGGCACTATTATTTAGAATTACTATAAGAGAAAAAAGCTTCCTGTTAGGTTCGTGACAGCTCACAACACGACGGCGATATAGAATTGCCGTCGGAATTCTTTGATTGTAATTATTACATTATGTAAATACTATTTCGATTCAATTACGGCCCTTTAATGATGCGGAGGCTTCTGTAAGAGCACTTGGGAGTATTGTATTTAACTTAATATTCTGATAATAGTAATTTATCACAAGCGCACATTGATGCCCTTGCCTCTATTTCCATTCTACCACAATTGAAGTTCACTTAGAAAACATTCGCCTTAAAAAGTACAAGCTTTCTGTAGAAACGATGGTGAAATTTGATCCTTGAAGGCCAACATCAAGTGTTCATGTATTTTTAACTCTCCAGAATACAACGCATTTCTGAACAGAGTGTCAAATCGAATATAATAATGCTAAACTTTTGTATAGGGTATTTTTTTGTTTCAGTAGGAAGGCAGAAATCTTCAAAAGATAACGCTGGACCGATCCAGGGGCATGCCGGGTTTTCACCGACTAAAACCACCCCGCGTCCAGGCATATATTCCCGTTGATCCCCGCGGAACTTTCTTTTAGATATTCCATCGCGGGGCGGGACGGAGTTTACCTGTTACTCCGCTCGTCGCGTCGCAACTGCTGTATCATTTCACAGAGAATACCATTTGTTACGGACCATGCCTGTTTTGAACTTAGCATGTATTCTATTAGTCCTGTTGGAGTAACTGTCCGTCTCATATGTCTCTCCAAAATCGTTCGTGTGGTCTCGAATCCCACGCACTCTGTGAGTACGTGTTCCGCATTTTCTATTTTGCCTTCGCAACACAAGCAGTATTGGTGATTCGCATGCTTATACTTGTGCAAATATTGCCGAAAGCATCCATGTCCTAATATTGGATGAGTCATGTGGTAATTCAGCTCGCCATGTTTTCTTTTCGCCCATGTTTCTATCATGGTGTGGGTCCATCTTCCTTTGGTGGAAGAATCCCACCTTCGTTGCCATTCTCTAAGGCTTGAGAACTCTAATTGTGACCGCATTCTCCGACGATTCTCTTGGGAGACATCATGCAATGCAGCAGTTTCTTTAACTGCAATGTCAAGTGGGGTCCTCCCGGCCAAAACATTTATGGCATCTTCGGATACCGTTCGGAATTCGCAGCATACTCTTAATGATGCTAGCCTATGTGCTGAATTCACCCCTCTCATGTACGACTTATACTCTGCGGCTCCTGTCCATATGTGTGCTGCATACATTATATTGGAGGGTTTGACACTGGTTTTTAGTTTCCTTATGTGGAGCCGGGGTCCACCAACATTGGGTAGCAGTCTCGCCAAAACTGTGCATACTCTTGCTCTTTTTTTCACTCGTTTTCCTCTGGTGTTCCTTGAAGCTCAACCTGTTGTCGAGTATAACACCAAGATATTTAATATAGGGACTGGATCTGATTGTTTGTCCTTCTATTTCCAAATCAAGGTGTTCAACTTTCTTGCGGCTGCTTATTAAAACTTCCTAAGTCAATTGTCAGCTAGTTTCAGTCCGGCCATATCTAGCCAGCATTTAATGCTCTGAATTGCTTGGAAGCAAATATTCTCCAGGTCATCTAGATGTTTAGCTACGGCCACTATTGCCAAATCATCTGCGTGGCCAATGATTCTAACCTCTTCTGGTACGTTGACCCTGAGCACACCATTATACATGATATTCCATAACAGCGGACCTAATACAGATCCCCGAGGTACACCCACTGTTATTTTATATTCCTGTGGTCCCTCATCTGTGTCATAGAGCAGTCTTCTATTCGAAAGATAGTTTTCTAATATTCGCTCCAAGTAGGGTGAGAATTGTATATCGGCCAATGCTTCTAGAATCCGACTCCAGTTCACCGAGTTAAATGCATTTTTAACATCTAGCGTCACCACCGCGCAATATTTTTTTGCATCTCATAGCCATCATCGTCTAGCTATCGCATGCGAGCGATGTCGCACACCACAGACAGTGCCTTACCAGTTGATCTACCTTTCCGGAACCCTTAGCGCGATTCAGAGAGACCCAATGTCCCCTCAGTGAATTGTTCCAGGCGAGTGACAATTACTCGCTCAAGCAGTTTCCCTGTTGTGTCCAGTACGCACAACGGCCGATAAGACGAGAGCGCTTCTGGATTCTTGACTCCTTTTGGAATAAGTACAAGCCGCTGTGTTTTCCATCATTTTAGAAATAGTCCTGTTTGAAGGTAGGTTGTGAAGAGACTGCTAAAGACTTCCGGCTTTTTTGTTAAAGCAGTCTTCACTACAGCGTTAGAGATACTATCCAGTCCCGGGGTCTTGTTTTTTTGACATACCTTGCAGCCAAGAGCACCTCTTCCGTGGTCACGGAAAGTATCTCTCCTTCAATGATACTACACTCTTCTTGCACTCTCAACACCTCATCACACTGCAGAAAGAGGACAACAGCGATTCTGGCCATGTCTGTTTTCCTTTTTTGCATTTGACTACTGTTGTTCTGTAGTGTTTTCATGACTATCCTGTAGGCGCTGTCCCATGGGTTGTTATTTAATTCATCCCTTAGGAAGCAGAACGCTTCATATTTACTTTTGTGGATTACATTCCTCAACCCTTTGCGTTTCTTGGCGAATTCCGCATGCAACTGTGGGTAGGTGCTACGGTTTCTTGCTATTTGTTGCAAGGGTCTTAACCTGTTGCACTCCGATCTTCGAACTTCGTCACGGTTGATAGTTGTATTGTGCTTAAATTGTCGCAATGTTTGCGACCTTCTGGCAAGTCTGGTTTTCCCAGCTTATTGACGAGCCGTCCTTCGTCGCCTCTCTGAACGCTAAGTACTGGGCTTTTGTCGTCGACAATACCACGCTCTTTTGTTTTTTGGACTTTGAACTGTCTGCACCTCCTCCTCACTTAAATGCCTACGCCGTGTACGATCTCGAATAGTCAAAATCATTGCCATAGTCTTCATCAAAATATCCGCCAATTTGATCCACTGGTTCTTCGTAAACAAGCCCCCTGTTCGAGGTTCGCTTCAGATATCTAAGCACTCTTTTCCCTCCGCCTCAGTGTTCTTCGTTCGGGTTCTGGTTGAACTGACTCAGCACGCTTACACTGTGCGCCATGTCTGGTGTGGTCGTCACCGACAGGTACATTAATGACCCAATTAATTCCCGGTATTGCGGGTTTATCATCATCATGGGCACTACAATCGGGAACCGGCCTTGGCCTTATTTAGCAAGTCTCTCCACCGGTATCGGGGCCATATCTGGGACTTGTTAAATTGTCCATAACAATTTGTTTTGTCCGGCCAAGGTCATTAGCCTTGCACCAACTCCGGTTTAACGCCGGTTTATTTGAATCCACCCCAACCTTCAGTCTCGATGATGGGATTGTTGGCGTCTGTTGTGGTTTGCAGTTATTCATGTCTAATTTGTCCAGCAATTTCTCGACGTATCTTTTCTGGCTCAAAGTTATTCTTCCTTTCTCTTGTTTGGACTAAATTCCTAGGCAGTGGTCGGCTTTTCCCAGGTTTTGAGTTCTTTCTTCAGACCCGCCTTGGCTTCTTTTGCTAGTCCGTCGTCGTTTGATATGATGATGATCATCATCGGTCATCTAAGTATGCTGAAACGATGAGAATTTTCTTGTTAACCCTGTACAAGAAAATACATGGATCAGAGATTGTGGATTTTAGTCCAAGTTTCTTCATTACTTGACATAAATGCTCATACCACCTTTCGCCGGATTGTCTTAGTCCGTGAAGCGCTTTGATTATTTTACCCACTTTGTCACCCTCAGAAAGGTCCATCAGCATTTTTCGCTTTCTGGACGATTGTTGAATCTTTTCACTCTGCCCGGATTATGTGTTACAGCGCTTCTTTCAACATCTCGGGGCTCCCAATATATAATTCCTCGTTGATGTCGCCGTTTAAATATGCCGTGACGACATCCATCTGATGGATCTTTACTGTTATTCCTGGTGCAAATGCCGCTAGAAGCCTGACTGCGTCCAGTCTCGTTATTGGAGCGAATGTTTCGTTGAAGTCATGTCCGGGTATATGTGAAAATCCCCTGGCCATAATTCGCGCCTTCTTGCGAGTAATTTGTCCTTCGGCGTTCATCTTGTTTTTCAGAATTAACTTGGAATCTATCACTCTCCGCCCTTCAGGTCGCTTTACAATTTCCCATGTTCCGTACGTCTTCGGCGATTGCAACTTTCCAATATTGCGCTTTCGTGCCTCGGATCGCCTCTTTAGAATGAATATCTGCCATGGAAGTCAACTCTTCAACAAATCTCGCTTCTGAAGTTCCTCGTCGTCCTCCACATGGTCATCTCGGTGAATCTCAGTTGATATACGCCTACCTCACTTCGTGCACGTTTGTCGATCGGCACCAACGACATATCCAGTGGTCTTTTCTCGCCCCAATTTTATCGCCGTCTTGATTGATCACGTTTTCCCCGTCGCCTTTTTTCCTCGTATTCCCACGACGCCCCCTCGTCCTGTGACGAATTTTCATGGCTCGATGGACGGTCTGAAGCGATGCTTCAGGTTGACACGTATCGGTATAACTTCCTCGGTCGTGGGTCTTCCTGGTGCACGTCTCATCGGTGGTTCTAACTCAGGTTCATCACAGAGCCGTCCTTGCCTAATGACTCTCCCTAGCTCTTAGTGTTCTTCCTCCGGATGCGGATAGTCGATATCTATATGAACTGTGCCTCTAGTCATTATTGCCGTCTCTTCCGTGATTGATATGTCACTTGGTTCTTCGACCTTTTCTGTGTCATTTCGCCGGACAATTACCTGACGAGCACGTGTAGTGCAGTTTTGGATGCCCCTGACCAAATACGGGAGTTGAACTCCATTTTTGGACGAATATGCGCCTTGTAAATGGTGGCCATGTTGGATGGAGTGAAGTATCTTTTGCATCTCTTAAGGAACCCCATATATTTGGCAGCACTTTTCGCAGCTTCAAATATGTGGTCATTCCATTTAAGAGTCGAATTAATTCGAGTGCCGAGGATTGATAGTTCCGTGGCTTCGTCGATGGAAGTGCCGTTTGGGGTTCACCTTTGACAAGAGGAGACAGCACTGAGTTTTTAAGGCATTGAACTCTACTCGGTTAGATAATCCCCATTGATATATCTTGTTGAGGTCGGAATTCAATGTATCAAGCATAAGTTGCTGGTTGATAATGACGTTCGAAGAGTTTGGACGAGAGTGTTCATATGGGTATGAGAAACAAAACGTCCTATCAACAGCAAACGGGTGAATTGGGTTGTGAGTAATTGACAAGAGATAATTTATAAAGATCAGGAAGAGAGTGGGTGAGACTACCGAACCCCGGGGGACCTTATTATTATTATTATTATTTATTGGCCTGTAGGAACCCGGAAGTTCATGACCTCACCGACTCGACTCCGCCATCGTTCCCTGTCCTGTGCACTCTCCTTCCGCGCTTGACCATTCGATCCGACCTCCTCAAGGTCAAACCTAACATTGCCCTCCCATCTCCGTCGCGGGCGTCCGGCCGGTCTCTTTCCCGTTGGTCTACCGCCAAGAATTCTATACACGGTCCTATCGTTGCCCATTCCCACCACGTGTCCGGCCCATCTTAATCTTCGCGACTTGCTTATTCTCACTATTGTAGGTTTGCGATATAGCTCTTCCAATTCGTGGTTATGGAGTTTCCTCCATTGTCCTGCCTCCTCGTCATATTTACCTCCAAAGATACCCTGTGCGGTTTCTTCAAGGCGCCGAAGAACCACCCATTACTTTAACCCCACCTAACCTTCCTCTACCTTTACCAAGTAATGGTACTTACCTGCAATCAGGCAGCATTAAGCTACCCTGCTATACTCTTAAATTCCTGCAAAGCATCCCATGACAAGATTATCACCTTGCCACAGCGTCATCCGTATCCCTATAACATATTTGCTTCCCCTGATCGGCACCCATGTCCATTGCCAACCATTAGGAAAATTTAAACGGTCCCCTCATCGATATTTATGTGAATCATTCTCACAGCAACCTTACTCTGTTTGCTTTTCTCAAGCAACCGCTGATCCCACGATCATGACATGCAAATCGATGCCTATCAGCTGGAACCAATTATCTCGGATCGGTTGCATAGGCAATCCTAATGTATTTGCGTTTGCCTATCCAAACAATGCGCATCTTAGTGCTTGCCTTTTTTTTTTAGATTCCATTACGGTATATACAAAATACCTTCTATCGTTTATGATAGAAATGTTGGGCCCATGCACGTGTATTGTTTGAACAGCTGCATGTTGCTTTCTATTCTTTCTTCAACGCGCGTTTCGTTTGTCCTTCCTTCCAAGAGGAAGACATTCATTCCAATCTTAACGATATCTTTGAGGAACCTTCCAATGGGACGCGGATCGGTTTCTTATTGGTCGCAGCGTGACAGAAAGAGCAATTTCCCTTATCACCACACGAGTAGAAATCCACCTCACCCACCGGAGTGGTCCGGCTCTCTAGGAGTCAGATGTCAATCTCCATAGCTGACGTTCGCGCCTTCGTAACATAATTTTCTTCTCTAGCCGCGTTACATAAGGAGTCGGATACTGTTATTTTATTCCGCTGTACGGCCGATTAATTACATTTGTGGTGTCCTTTTACGTGTAATTCGTGCGTAAAGCACCAAAAGTTTCGTGTGTGTTTACTAAATTAATTAATATAAATTAATTGACTCGAGTGACAATAAGAAATTTTACAAACTTTAGTGTGCATTTATCTGTTCCATGTAGTTAGAATATAATAATCTTCGGAAATAAGAATAAAGAGAGTGAAACGTTAAACAAGAAATTCAACAGTGCCTTTTTATTTATCTTCGCTTTGGTGCTCGTGTTTTGGAAACAATTTATGAGAGGAATTCGTTCGTGGGTGATAGGTGTTAACCCGTGTCCATGTCAGGCACTCAACATCTACGGCACAACCCCTCAAAACTTTATTCTCGAATACGCGGAATTTGTTTTCTTCCCGTTTTGTGAGAGCCCATGTTTCGCATCCATATAGAAAAATTGGCATGATTATAGTTCTATAGACACGGAGTTTTATGTTACGTGATAGCAGTCTGGATTTCAGCAGTTTACTGATTCAGCCATTTATTTTTAGGTCCACCTCTTCTGCTGCTTGCATGATGATTTCACAGTTTTTACTAAAAGTTTCTAGATTATCGCGCAGAACGGCGATGTCATCCGCATATGCGAGCACTTGTGTAACCCCGTTCAAGGATGATCCGGCCATGTTGTCATCTTGTAACTTTCTGATGACATGCTCGAGCACAAGGTCTCCCTGCTTTAGTCCGTCCCGGATTTCAAATGGTTCTGAGAGGTGGGGAACACCTGCATTAATTTGATGGAACACAGATTTGACACCATCAAGAACCACTTGAATTGAACGGCCAGAAAGACAGTCTCTTATCCATTGGATCAGGGAATTGTCCACTCCATAGGAATGCAATTTTAACAAAAGGGCTGGATGTCAAACTCTGTCGAAGTCTTTTGAAATATCCAATGCGACTACCTTGCTTTCGCCGAGGTAGTGGATGGGATGGCTCCACTTTTCGGTAAGGTGCGCCATCAGATCTCCCGTGGACCTGTTGCTACAAACCCCATATTGGCGGTCATTGAGGAGGTGATTTGATTCCAGATATTTCGAAAGTTGACGGTTGATAAGTGATTCCATTACCTTGGAGAGAATAGAAGTTAGTGCTATGAGTCTGTGGCGGTGCCGCCAAACCCCACGGTACACTAACCTAAAAACCTCCATACCCTCATCCCAAGTCGCATACGTTTTTGCTAATGCAATGGCATTAAGCACCTGAAAAGCTTCACGCATTAATTAGATCAAAGCTATAATCGTAAAGTCCCTGTAAAGAAAACTTACCTTTTCATGCATCTCTTCGCATACAATTTTCCGTAGGATTTCTTTCTTTGCTTATCTGGAATTCCAAACGAATTCGGCACCTTCGGTACCAGACAAATTCCTGTAAACAAAATGATTCGGTTTGCATACAACGTAACCGTCATGACCGGGACCATAAATATTGCGCCGTCTATTTTCCAACTTCGCCCTGTGTACGATAAATTTCTTTACGTACACATTGGCCGGCGACCTTTTTCTCCCAGCAATAAAATTCTCTAACTCGCACCATGTGCAAACAGAAGAACGCGGTTCCTACATAGATTTCCTGCGATACCATAAACAATTCATATCGTTTGTGGTATCCGAAAAACATTTTTTTTTCATTTAATGAGCGGCTGCTATTTATTTAGCCGACCCTCATCACCGAACGATGCATAAGCAAACCCATTAGCATCCGACGAGTACGGTTTAATTTGCTTTACCGAAATCGTATCCTATGAATGCACTTTATGCCCTTTCTTTGTTCTAGGTTCGTTCTCATCCATGAAAGAACCATGCACACACACCACTGCAGTAAAGGGTGCAGTTCTGTGGCGGCCACACCCTTAAGAGAAGAGTTTTTCTCTCTCTTCTCTTGTTTTCTTAACCCTAACCTAGGATGGAATTCATGTCGGAATTCTATCATCGGTGAGTCGTTTTACATCAGCAGACCAGAACGGTCACGCGATCTCCCGCTCACCGGTGCGCACGGTGACGCCACTATAGTCGAGTGGTGGTTTGTCGATTAAAGTTATAAAAAAAAAAACAATCTCGTATTAATAATTAGCTTACTCGGAGAATAAGATCGCTACCATATTTAATAATGTTTTGGAACAAAAATAACGATTGTGAAATATGAGAACCTTTAGTAATAAATAAAAGTGCGTGTCAATTATAGAGACAACATTGACTGTTTTATTTTCTCCTCTCTTCCGGTGGGCGGTGTGTTGTCGAGGTTTGTGTTTGTGCTTACCCTTTGACGTCAGCGGCGGAACTTTAGTTACAATTTATAATTGGAGGAGGAAGTGAACCAAGTACCCATGCTGGTACATACTTCCTCCCCACAGGTCGATAAGAAGAGAGGGACGATTTGTCAGCCTTTTTTGGAATTGCCTGAATGTTCGCTGACTCTATGTCATGATTCATGTGACTCGAGCGTGGAATCCGGATGGCTCGCATAAAATTATTCTCCTGGTTAGTTCATGTGCAATTACCGAAATCAAAAACCCTTTCTGGCAGTCGCGTCTATCACATCATCCGTTCTGAGTGTGGGAAAGGTGGTGGGAATATGAGAATTAAATTATTTTACAGTGTGGCAGGAAAGAAAGTGTAAGGCTTTTGTTCATGGTTACAGTAGGTGATGCAAACAAGCACTGAATGTGCTTATAACATTCTTAATTCCTAACAGTAGCTCACATGGCATTTCAACACTTTTTTTTTCCTTTTTCTGTCCACCTATTTTCACTATCTTTTCCTCTCTTTACTACCCACACGGTATGCTTTCATGCTACAAGGGTTTTAATAATGCCGTTTAGTATTGGTTTCTACGAGGGTAGCCTCTTATGTTTCGGGATTTGGCAACCCTAGTGTTGCAATCCGGCAATTGACAGCTCTATCGTAAAGTTGGACATTTTTGAGGTTATACGCACTCAGCACGTTTTGACATACGAGCGCTATTTGTGTTGTTTACAGTAACTTAAAAGATTCATCTCGGCCCAAAAATGGAATTAAATCGTCAACATTTTCGTGCGATTATTTTTTACAACTTTCGGCGTGGATTAACTCAGCAACAGTGCATGGATGAACTTAATTCAATTTTTGGCGATGAAGCTCCATCAAGGAGCAGTGTTTATCGATGGTATAGTGAATTCAATCGTGGTCGTAGTTCACTCCAAGATGAATTTCGTGAAGGTCGTCCAAAATCAGTTGTTGTTCCGAAAACCATTGATGCTGTGCGCGAACTGATATTGGAAGATCGTCATGTGACCTATCGTGAGATTGAGACAACCTTAGGCGTTAGTGGGACCAGCATACATTCAATATTGCATAAACATTTGACTGTCAAAAAAATTTGTTCGCGTTGGATCCCACACAATTTGTCAATCGCCCAAAAAAAGGCTCGTGTCAATTGGTCGAAAGAAATGCTCAAAAAATACGGTCGCGGTGCTTCGAAACACGTCTATGACATCGTGACAGGTGATGAATCGTGGATTTACGCGTATGAGCCCGAAAGTAAACAGCAGTCAACTGTCTGGGTGTTTCAAGATGAGCCTAATCCAACAAAAGTTGTTCGCGCACGAAGCACTTCCAAGCAAATGGTCGCCTGTTTTTTCGGAAAAACTGGACATGTCGCAACCGTGCCACTAGAACAACGCAGAACAGTCAATTCTGAGTGGTACAGAACCATTTGTTTGCCAGTTGTCTTCCAAGAAATCAGGAAAACCAACCGCATATTTTTTAGTCGCTCTACCGTAGTGTGAGCTCCTAAATTTTAAGTAAAACCATTATGGTGTACTTGATAGTTCTTCAAAATCCTTTTCGACTGTCCTAAATGTAGACAGGGATAAAACGATTTCAGAAGCTATTCAATTCTCTGTGGAATATAAAATTATTATTTGGAACTATTGCCTTTTATTGGGTTTCCCTGTTGTTCTCTAGGTCTCTGAATAGATCAAAGATACGTTTTAGAAGTATTTGAAAAACTTCAAAAACCAAATGTGGTAAATAGTTTAATCTCCTTTGATATCCCATGATAACTGCCATATAATCGAATAGCTGAACACAGATTACATTTTGTAGAAGACCTAGTTCATAAAGACTTAATTTAAAGTCAGGACCTTTTTATCGAATCCACATGAGTATATCACTACATCTCATTAGTCTGTCGCGTCCACTATTCAATGACATTTCATTCAACCACAGAATCCTTTTCGTATGTTTGAACATCCAATATTGGTAGAATATGTTGCTTTGATCCGAGCTATCTTGCAAGTCATGCATACAAACATGTGATGCGGGTTCAATTCCAAGAACCGACTTCATGTAGCTCTTCTGGTATTCTCGATGAACGAATGGTTGGTTGATGATAATTAAATGGATTTCACCCATCAAGTGAGGCTTTGAATATATGAGATTCCCCAACCGGATGCACATTTCAATTAAGATCCTTTGAGGGGGCAACCAACCTCATCGGGTGACCCCATTAGTTAAAGGATAAGGCGAACACATTCCGAAGCATTTTTTTCATTTGTCATTTATTCATTAAACAGGAGTCAGACAAACGTGGTCCGTATTTACGTTATACGCTTCCAGGATTTATGTAACGAAAGAATTTATTTTTTAAATAAATACCATCTACGGATATTGGAAAAAAAGCTGACATCAGAGAGCATATCATACGCCAGCGACACAAAGTCCTAGAGATTAGTTTATTTGATGGCTTCCTGTGTTGTGGGTGTACATATCATTGTGTGGGGGATTTGAATTGCACTATCGGGTGGGCGAGTACAACCGGATGCCTATCGTTGCATATTTCATTTACCTCGATGCCTTCAAAAATCAAAGAGAAAAAAAAGGGACAAGTACAACCGAAGCAAACAAATCAATTTTAATTCATTCAAGAGAGTGGATAAATATCTGTCCGTTGAATACTCCACTCGAACAGATGGAATAAAAATGTCCAGATAACTACAACTTCTATAAAACTGAATCCATGCATGTTCGAAAACAGAAATAGCGGAGAGGTTTCAAGTTGATCAACAAATATTTACTTAGAATATAAGTCACTATTTCAGACGAAATGAAATGATTAGACGTTCAGATTTGCCAAGTCTATACGAGGGTTGCCTTTTATATTTCGGGATTAGAGAACAAAAACAAATATTGATCATCGAAAATCACTTTATTGTTTTTCAAAATATTCCCCATGAAGATCTATACACTTTTGCATGCGTTTGAACCAATTGTCGAAGCACTTTTGCCACTCTGATTGAGGTATCTCCAACACATGCATTCTGAATGCAGCAACCGCTTCTTCAGGTGTCGAAAAACGTTGACCTCTCAGTTTGTTTTTTACGTACGGGAATAAAAAGAAGTCATTCGGTGCCAAGTCAGGACTATACGGCGGATGACCCATCAAATCGATGTTTTGGGTGCTCAAAAATGCAGTTGTCGCAGCCGATGTGTGAGAGCTCGCATTGTCGTGGTGAAGAGTGATCCGTCTTCGGCGGTTGGTTTTCCTGATTTCTTGGAAGACAACTGGCAAACAAATGGTTGTGTACCACTCAGAATTGACTGTTCTGCGTTGTTCTAGTGGCACGGTTGCGACATGTCCAGTTTTTCCGAAAAAACAGGCGACCATTTGCTTGGAAGTGCTTCGTGCGCGAACAACTTTTGTTGGATTTGGCTCATCTTGAAACACCCAGACAGTCGACTCCTCTTTACTTTCGGGCTCATACGCGATTCATCACCTGTCACGATGTCATAGACGTGTTTCGAAGCACCGCGACCGTATTTTTTGAGCATTTCTTTCGACCAATTGACACGAGCCTTTTTTTGAGCGATTGACAAATTGTGTGGGATCCAACGCGAACAAATTTTTTTGACAGTCAAATGTTTATGCAATATTGAATGTATGCTGGTCCCACTAACGCCTAAGGTTGTCTCAATCTCACGATAGGGCACATGACGATCTTCCAATATCAGTTCGCGCACAGCATCAATGGTTTTCGGAACAACAACTGATTTTGGACGACCTTCACGAAATTCATCTTGGAGTGAACTACGACCACGATTGAATTCACCATACCATCGATAAACACTGGTCCTTGATGGAGCTTCATCGCCAAAAATTGAATTAAGTTCATCCATGCACTGTTGCTGAGTTAATCCACGCCGAAAGTTGTAAAAAATAATCGCACGAAAATGTTGACGATTTAATTCCATTTTTGGGCCGAGATGAATCTTTTAAGTTACTGTAAACAACACAAATAGTGCTCGTATGTCAAAACGTTCTGAGTGCGTATAACCTCAAAAATGTCCAACTTTACGACAGAGCTGTCAATTGCCGGATTGCAACACTAGGGTTGCCAAATCCCGAAACATAAGAGGCAACCCACGTACTTATTCTATGAAGTTATAGCCTTAAGAATGTTCGCTTGATACATTTTATAAAAAGTTTAAGTATAAAGTTTAGGGCGTGTACCACCCCATTCATTGGCTTAATTCAACCAATATAAGTACTGATAAGCTAAGTATATATAACTCTACCAACTAAAGAACGTAACAATGAACCTAACTACGCTTAACCTAATGTAATAAGGACAAATTAAGAAAGCAGGAATAGGGGCACGTTGGAGAAGAAAACGTAGAGAGCGCCACTTAAGATTGGTAGTGAGATTGGTTTAGGAGGCGGTACTTGGGAGTATGGGTAGACAGGTCGAAGTCGAATAAGGTGGAGTTAAAGTTGACATTTCTCAACATCCGCGAAAGGGGTTTGTTGAAACCATAAGAGGTGCGGCGAGGGATATATAGATGAGGCCGGAATTACGCGTATTTCGTGGATTTGTGTTGAGAGGAATTATGTTAAGGAGGCAGGCGCAGTCGACCGAGCCAGAGAGGACCCGATGAATGAACGCTATGTCACCTAGGACCCTATGCTCTTCAAGGGTTCTGAGGTTGATTGATTTGGACTGGTTAATGAACGGGGCAGGATTAAGAGGTTTTTCCATTCTAGCTATCGGAAAGTGCACAGAATGAAGCGACGTTGAATACTTTCGATTCTACGGATATCTACGGATATGGATCTTGTGATAAAGGGGACCATACCTGGCTAGCATATTCTAGCAATGGACGGAGGAAGTTAAGGTTAAGGGATCGAGTTACATAGGGGTCCTTCGACCATCGTTTCACGAATCCAGTAGGATTGGCTTCCCGGCTCGTCTCTTCAATGTGAGAGAGGAAGTTAAGCTCCCTGTTGCGAAGAATCCCAAGGTCGCGAATAGATTGGATAATGGTCACGGGTTGGTTATGAAGAGAATAGTGACGCGAGTATGAGGGAAAACGCTTACGCGTAAAGGTTATAGATTGGCATTTGACGATGTTAAGTACAAAGCAATTTTTGTCACACCAAATCGAGAGGTTGTCAAGGTCTGATTGCAGTTTTCCAGAATCAAGTGGTGACTCAATAATCTTGTATATATTGGTGTCATCAGCATATAGGGACACGCATGAATGCTTAATGATCGTATCAATATAAATAGGAGAGGCCCAAGCTAGCTTCCTTGAGGGATCCCAGGAGTGGCAAGGAAGGGGTTGGATATCATGAACCTGAACCGAACAGAATAAAGTCTATCCTTTAGATAGGAAGAAATCCACTTCAGCAATCCAGGTTCGAAGCCGAGGACGGATAATTTGAAAAGGATTCGATTTTCGGAGATTTTGTCGAATGCTTTACTGAGGTCGGTTAAGACCATGTCAACCTCGTTACCGTGCTCTAGTGCTGAGAGTGTAAAGGAAACGAACTCAACAAGGCTGGTTGTAATTGATCGGCCTTTGAAAAAACCATGTTGCATTGCTGAAATGAACGATTCGCAACGAAAACTAAGAGATTCGTATAGAATACTTTTGAGAATTTGGGGTAAGTGGGACATTATGGCGACGGGGCGGTAGTCCGCGACATAATTTTTGGGGCCCTTCTTGTGGATGGGGGTGATGAAGGAGGTTTTCCAAGTGTAGGAAATACGCCTTGAGAGAGTGAGAGATTGAAGATCATTGAGAGGGGAGCAGAGAGAATGGATGAACATTTCTTGAGGAGGATTGCAGGGATACCATCAGCGCCCAGTGTAAACTCGTCTTTGAGTTGCAGTAACTTACATTTAATTAAGGGCGGATAAAAGGAGTTGTAGAGAAGGGAGGAAAAAGTTAGATGGGACGTTTACGTTTACGTCGTTTACGAGTAAGGCTAATTTCGTGAATAAGGGACATGTTGATGTTGGTTAGTTTTTGAAAAAGGGGACAATTTACCCACTTTAAGTGTGTCACCCGCCGGGTGAAGGCATAGCCATTCATAGGGAGAGGAGATGTAAAAACTAAATGAGGTGGAGAAAGAGCATTGTAGGGAGAAATCAATATTTTTTTAAAGGGGCGTTTATGTTTCCTTGTATGTCTTTTGATCTGAGGCCCTGATTTGCCTTGCAAGGTCTGCCCTAAGGTCACGAATCGCGTTAAATGCAGTCTTCTACTTCGGTCTTTAATGAATTGGCGCTTAACCACCTAATCGCAAGCAAGACACGCAGCGACGTGATGTCACATTCGTCACAGAGAAAGTGAACATAATATAAGCACGTAAGCAACAGTATGTTGGATTTCCATATATGCCAATGTACAGTACTGTTGAAAGATAAGAGAAAAGTATTGATGCGTATTGGTTTTGAAAGCCCAAAGATTGGCGCAACGAGATAGGATTGGTGATAACTGCAGTTGATCCGGTTCGAAGGACCAACCAAATAGTGGACTGTTGTTTAACTCTCCTGCGCTAGCTGGAAAACCCAGCAGCACCCAAAATAGGAGAAAAAAAAATCTACATCCTGACGTCAGCTCTGTATCTATTTAATGTCGTTCCCTCGCGAGTCTACCATTGATGGCGGGAATATGCCTTTAATAAGCCTAAAATGAAAGAAATATGCTTCGAGCACCCCTTACCGCTTTTAAGAAAAAGTGCCTTAGAGTATCTGTAAAGTCAAATATCGGCTTGAAATGCCCCTTACCACAGATGGGGGGAAGCGTTCTGGAGTACCTGCGAAAGTGGGAAAGAAAATTGGAACGAAAAGCAATTTCCCTCTAATCAAAAAACATACTTTTCCTAACATAATTTGTTTAAAGGTAAAATCCCCTACCTACGCATCCGTTGAGCTCTCTTGTTGAACTCTTCTTTTTACAATTTTACATCCCTTATATACTAATCACAAACAGCCATCGTCGCCATACGCCGTTGTGCTGCTGCACGTGCTGCTATTTTCTCTGTCGACCAGCTGCAATTTTGTCGGTCGCGTCCTTCTAGGGATCAAGCAGTTAGTACTCGAGTAATTAGCGCTTCACTGGGAATCTACATAATGTTACTTTGTTGCAGCGTCTGCCTGGTTAATTGATCACTGCTGTCCTAGGATAGTTTGTCCAATGCTTGTTGTTCATTGCCCAGCGTCTGGTGGTTTTAATTTTCTGGATTTACTCCACGTTTGCGACGTCTTTCTGTGTTCTTGATGCGGTGTCTTCCCAAGAGTCAGGTAATTTGTGTTCCTGGGAACATCGCGACATATCGGATCGCCTCTCTCCTGGACATGGAATGACCCATCGCTAATGTAGTGCCCCACCACATAAATCCTATTTCAGTAATGTTCACATTAACATAATACTCATAATATTCATATCGCACATGATGAGATTCCTCGTTAATTGTTCACCTATGACCCATACTCATTATCCAAGCTACACGCTATTTAATTACGAGTACATTTCTTGCTTCGTTTCGCATATCCAAAAACAAGCGACACAACTGGCATGAGACACTGTCGGTGCCTACAAAAATCCTGGATAACGACAATTGTCGTGATACCGTTTAACGCAGTTCCCACAAAAATCCTTACGCCTACGAAAGACAGGCACGAGGATAATAACGAAATCCCATTCGGCGATTCGAAGTGACGACACGAATTGCTTGAACCACGTCCATTGCAGTTTAAGGGGTCAAATTAAGTGAAATATCGCTTAAGCAAATATCAATTAAGCAAAGCGAATGACTCGTGCCGGTCAATTGCACCCATTATACCTAGGTTAAATCGAAGAAGTGAATTCGTTGTATCGTTTGCGATTCTCTGAGGAAAATATTAAAGTTAAGAATCAAAGAGTTAACTTTCGAATATTTCTAGAGTAGGCCGCAGCTAAGCTAAAGTCAGCGATCTCAAACTCAAATAAATATTATCCGCATCAAAAACGTCTTTTCTTGTTAAACTCCCCACCTGCCTGCTCGCTCTTCTCTCGCTACTGAGGAACACGGCGAGATAAATAACATAACACTAACAATCTCCCCTCTGTGCGAAGTACTCTTCTCAGTAGCCGGATAATGAGTGTTCCTGGGAATCCCGCGATGTATCGACCTCTCCTGGACTTGGAGTGACGCGTCGCTAATAATCTTTCCCGCAGTGCGAAGCACTCTTCCCAGTAGTTGGTTAATTAAATTTCCTGGGAACCCCGCGATGTATCGGATCGGCGTCTCTCCTGGATATGAGGTGACTCGTTGCTATGCGAAACAGTCTTTTCTACCTTGGCGACGTCGTTTGTTTTGGCCTCTAGACCCAGATGGTCTGATTGCAGGTCTTTCTCTGGCCACGTGTTTCCAGCCCGTGAGGATCCTATCGTCGTGATAGCGTGTTTCCAGGTCCATTTTTTCACACCGTGACCCATTTGCCCATCCTCATTAGGTATCTTACAAATACAATATATAAATACCTTGTAGGTATTTGATAAATTGGGTATGAAACAAAAATGCGAGATGGGTGCCGCATTTGCTCTCAGCTGAGAAGAAACGCAAACGCGTGGTCTCTGCTAAGGCTCTTTTGCAGCGCATACGTCGCAACCCAGATGAGTTTCTGCGCAGATTAGTAACTGCAGATGAAACATTGATACGCCACTACACTCCCGAAACGAAATAACAGTCAAAACAGTGGATTGTTAAAAGCGAATGGGCTCCAAAGAAGGCAAACACGGTGAAATCAGCTAGAAAGGTTATGGCTAGTGTGTTTTGGGATGCACGTGGCATTTTCTACGCTTTTTGGAAAAGGGACAGACAATAACTGGACAGTAGTATCCATCATTATTAGGTCAGCTAAAGGAGAAAATAAAAGAAAATCGTCCTCATTTTCTAAAGACTTATTGACTTGCCCTCGTATATCTCAAAGACACTAATTATCACTTTAAAATGTGTGAATGCCTTTTGTGGCATACATCGAACACCTTGCTTTCCAAGGATTATTTAGTCAGAATCAACGATGAATTAGTCAAGAGGTAAACCTCATCAACTACCTCTCGGTACATATTGAACAAAGTGAAGGCAATCGAATGAGGAATTATGTTGAGAGGAATTTTTTTAGATGTAGTGTGAATACTAAAGGGATTTTAAGGTACTCTTAAAGTAATAGAAGAAACTTAGATGTTAATGATTTCTGGTGAAAATGTGATTCTAATCACCCGAACCTTTTTCCCATGCAAAGCCCTTCCATTACCATCATAAATGTTGTATTGTTATTAACATCGCCAAGGAAACATTAAGGATAGCTTTTTATTAAAACAGACAAAAAACGCAATGAGGTTTACGGAATGCTTGGTTTGCAAAAGATGTTGATCAATTAATTTAGAACAAATGGCACTTGACTCACAGCATGCAATTCATTGTGTTCACAAACTACCAACTAGGTGTATGGTTTTCCTCTTCTAAATACTTCAGTTTTCATTTTACTTTTGGTTACGAGTTATTAGTATTTCTAACAATCGACGCACGACTTGTTTTTTTGCTCACCAACCAACGATTACTAAATCATTCACTTGCATTCACCATTGCTGCGGAAAGGTAATTAACTTAAACCACCAAATCCACCGTCACCATCATTACACCTGAGGCAAGGATATATGATGTAGCTGGACAAAAAAAGAAAGCAGTCATCGTTTGTCCGTCCGTAGAACGTCTTTAAGGCGCACATTATTGTGTGGCGTTTTTGTTTTGTTTGATTGCAAACAAGTTTGTCCTACGTAGTTACACTAACACCTTTGAGCCAGTCTTCTGCTTTTGAATCATAAATATGGAATTTTTAAATTAACCGTTGGCTGTTGTCTTTGCTTTTCAGAGTGTAGACTCGGATGTAGGGTCGCTAAACATGAATTCAACGGAAAACGAAGTGCAAGAAGTCGAATCATCAAGTGAGATAATGGTCGATGATAGCAAGCCAAATAATTCCAACGACGAGAGCTGGACAGATGTAAACTTGAACGAAGATGTCAGCGATAAGATTCGTGATATGGAAGGCAACGGACATCATCTGGTCACCGGTGGAGAACGTGGTGATAAGCCTGATTCAGAAATATCTGTTGTCCGAGTGCCACAGGATGGTTTCGGTGGCAGTTCGTCATCGTCAGGTCAGAGGTCAAGACCAGAAGAGTTGCCAATTAAGCCGCCGCTAGTTGGCCAGCTGCCACTCACAACGCCATCACGGGAAGCGAGTTTGACACAGAAGCTCGAAGTAGCTCTGGGGCCAGTGTGTCCTTTGTTGAGAGAGATAATGGTGGATTTTGCACCGTTCCTTTCAAAAACCTTGGTAGGATCCCACGGCCAAGAATTGCTAATGGAAGGCAAGGGATTGACAACATTCAAGAACAGTCACTCAGTTGTGGAGCTCGTGATGCTCCTCTGCTCACAGGAATGGCAGAACAGCCTTCAGAAACATGCGGGCTTAGCATTTATCGAACTGATAAATGAAGGTCGTCTATTGTCACATGCAATGAAGGACCACATCGTTCGTGTTGCCAATGAAGCAGAATTTATTCTGAATCGCATGCGAGCCGACGATGTGCTGAAACATGCTGACTTTGAATCGCAATGCGCCCAAACCCTGCTGGAACGTAGAGAAGAAGAACGCATGTGTGACCACTTAATCACTGCCGCTCGTCGACGAGACAACGTCATTGCTAGTCGACTTCTTGAAAAAGTCCGAAATATTATGTGCAATCGTCACGGAGCTTGGGGAGAAGCTAGTGGAAGTATAATTAAACAGACATTCTGGAAACTCGACGCTTGGGAAGATGACGCCCGCAGACGCAAACGAATGGTGCAGAATCCCCGCGGAACAAGTCATCCACAGGCCACCCTTAAAGCTGCTCTCGAGAATGGTGGCCCTGAAGATGCGATTATGCAAACACGCGACGAATTCCACACCCAAATCGCAGTCACTCGCTCTCATCAATCGTCGCAACATTCAGCTGATTTGCTAGATGACGCCGAGCTGCTGATCGAGGATCGCGAACTTGATTTAGATCTGACTGGCCCAGTAAATATTAGTACCAAAGCAAAACTTATCGCCCCTGGACTGGTAGCTCCGGGAACAGTTTCTATCACAAGTACAGAAATGTTCTTTGAGGTCGACGAAGATCATCCTGAATTCCAGAAAGTCGAACAGGAGGTCTTAAAATACTGTGATCACCTGCATGGCAAGTGGTACTTTTCAGAAGTACGAGCGATCTTTTCAAGGAGATACCTTCTGCAAAATGTCGCACTGGAGATCTTTCTCGCCAGTCGGACGTCCATCTTGTTCGCTTTCCCCGACCAGCACACGGTCAAGAAAGTCATCAAAGCTTTGCCCCGAGTTGGAGTTGGTATCAAGTACGGAATCCCTCAGACAAGACGTGCGTCGATGATGTCGCCGCGACAATTAATGCGCAACTCGAACATGACGCAGAAATGGCAACGACGAGAAATATCCAATTTCGAATACCTAATGTTCCTGAATACGATCGCCGGACGTACGTACAACGATTTAAACCAGTATCCGGTGTTTCCGTGGGTTATAACGAATTATGACTCCAAAGATCTGGACCTTAGTCAACCGTCAAACTACAGAGATCTCTCGAAACCTATTGGTGCCCTTAACCCTAGTCGACGAGCTTACTTTGAAGAGCGTTACGAAAGTTGGGACAATGACACCATCCCTCCGTTCCACTACGGAACACACTATTCGACGTCCAGCTTTACACTTAACTGGCTCGTACGTGTGGAACCATTTACCACAATGTTCTTAGCTTTGCAGGGTGGCAAGTTCGACTATCCCGACCGTTTATTCTCTTCCGTTTCGTTATCTTGGAAGAACGCTCAACGTGACACTTCTGACGTCAAGGAACTGATACCTGAGTGGTATTTCCTTCCGGAAATGTTCTACAATTCATCGGGTTACCGACTGGGTCATCGGGAAGACGGAACCTTGGTTTCCGATGTAGAGCTGCCGCCATGGGCGAAAACCCCTGAAGAATTCGTCCGCATCAATCGCATGGCCTTAGAATCGGAATTCGTTTCGTGCCAACTACACCAGTGGATTGATTTGATATTTGGCTATAAACAACGCGGTCCCGAGGCAATCCGGGCAACAAATGTATTCTACTATCTCACCTACGAAGGCAGCGTCGAGTTGGATGCCATTGCTGATCCCACCATGCGCGAAGCGGTGGAAAATCAAATACGTAATTTCGGACAGACCCCATCGCAATTATTAATGGAGCCGCATCCTCCGCGTAGTTCTGCAATGCACTTGTCACCGATGATGTTCAGCGCGATGCCTGATGATGTCTGCATGTCTATGAAGTTCCACCTCAACTCGCCGATTATTCATATTTCAGCGAATACGTACCCACAGTTGTCGAATCCGTCTGTAGTCACTGTAACGGCTGGCCATCAGTTTGCTGTGAACCGATGGAACTGCAACTATACCGCATCCGTCCAGAGCCCGAGTTACGCGGAATCAACGCAATCACCGGGCTCAAACTTACCCCTTACAATGGATCCTGTCTTGTGTAAGTTTACATTGGCGTTTAGTGTTATCGGTGACATCTTCATGGTGATTATTGTTTGGTTTCAGCAACTCAGAACACCGGTCACAACAACCCGATGAACCGACGCCATCTTGGCGATAATTTTAGTCAAATGGTGAAAATTCGATCGAACTCCTTCGTCACGACTGTCGATAGTAGATTCCTTATTGCCTGTGGCTTTTGGGATAACAGCTTTAGAGTATTCTCTACGGAAACAGGTAAGACTGCTGCGAATGACTTGACAAATGGACAAATATTACAATTGCGTTTGTTTCATTTCCAGCGAAAATTGTCCAAATCATTTTTGGGCATTTTGGAGTAGTGACCTGCCTGTCGCGATCGGAATGTAACATTACATCAGATTGTTACATTGCCTCAGGGTCTGCGGATTGCACTGTGCTACTGTGGCATTGGAATGCCCGAACTCAAAGTATCGTTGGCGAGGGAGACGTTCCAACACCGCGTGCCACATTAACCGGTCATGAGGAGGCTGTCACCTCGGTTGTGATTAGTGCTGAACTGGGACTCGTTGTATCGGGATCGACACGTAAGTTTCACATCGACAGCACTCGTTTGGAGAGTCTTGTTAATAAAATGGTTGTGTTGTACTTACAGGGGGGCCGGTTTTAATTCACACTACATTCGGCGATCTCTTACGGTCGTTGGATCCACCTTCAGACTTTTATTCTCCAGAACTAATTGCTATGTCGCGTGAAAGTTTCATTGTGGTCAATTATGATAAAGGAAATGTAGCTGCGTTCACCATCAATGGAAAAATGTTGCGCCACGAGTCGCACAACGACAATCTGCAGGTAAGTGGATTCTATAGAATGATACGTGTTTTCTAGACTAAAAAATCATACTTTAGAATTATTGAATAAGGAATACATTTGAACTCTGCGGAACTAAAATGGTCTGAATTGAATTTTAATTGTTATACATATTTTTAAAATCCCCCGCTTGGTAGGAATCTTGACGAGGTGCGGGGGCTTAAGCTACAATGAATCACTCAGGCTATGTTGACGGAAGCACATGCTCCCACTAGGGCCACCCATGTCAGACATGTTAGCAAGGAGTAACACACAAAGATCTGCCACCCCTAATCCAGGGTATTACGGGTCACCGTGTCCATTGGATGGTTTGCAGCCAGGGGTATACCGGCTGTATTATAACGGCGCCTCTCTGACACCGGGTCGAATGAGAGCAGTAAGCAGACCTTACCATATCAAAGAGGGGCTCTGATATGGCCGACAATTTGAAACCCCAAGACTCGTGGGAACAAAAATGAATAATCAATTTCCAAAAAACAATCTCACGAAAAACCCGGTAGGCGTAGATGTGATGAGTCGACACCACCATAAAGGGATAAATCATCAAGAAAACACCGACTCGGCAAAAAGAAGACGTAGGGCAAAAACGGAAAAAGCGGGATATAGGCGTCGGCACGTGAAATGTAAATATAAACCAGGTGCGGTCATAGAAAACGCAAAACAATATAAAATGGACATCGTCACGCTTCAGGAAGTCCGACTCCCACGTCAAGTAATCGAAACCAATGGGTTTACACTGGCGTGCGGAGGTACCGATACACATAACCTCGGAACCGGCTTCATCATAAGCAAGAAGATTACGTCCCATGTAAAAAATGTGAAATTTATTAATGTCGGTGCTAAAAATACACGGCCCATGGTACAATTATATACTTATAAGGTCGAGTCGACGGACAACAAGGGTGTTCAGTTTGCGGATGATAGTACGCTTGTTTCCTCTTTTTCGTGCGATCGATCAATTAGTGCATCAGCGTCGCACCAGATGAGATGTAGCCAGATCGACTCTCCGAATCGGGATTGGACAAGGTCCAAAAGCACAGTATATAACATTCAGAAAGAAAAGTGGATCATCGCTTCCACAGCTGATGAAAAACGGCCAGGCCCTCGAATCTGGGGAAGGCTTGAAATTGCTCGGCGTCACGGTCTGTGGGAATGTATCGTGGCATAAACACGTGTCTGACATCGCCAGGTCCGCCTCAGGAAAACGGAGCTATCTTTTTAGAGCCAAGAAATATTTTACTCCGGCTGAATTTCTTCTCCTGTATAAATCCCAAGGCTCCTCAATAGTATAGTGGTTAGTATACCCGCCTGTCACGCGGGAGATCGGGGTTCGATTCCCCGTCAGGGAGCTTCTGGCGCAAGACTAATAACCTCGCCCGACCTACTTGAGAGCATTCAGAGACGAGCGATCTGCCTGATCGGGGACACGGCGCTGACGTTGGGAGAGTAGTCGCTATCACATCGAAGGCGCGTAGCTGACCTTTGCCTGCTTTAAAGATATTATCACGGGTACAGTTCTTTGGAGATTCGTGGTATTGTTCGGCATATTTCGGTTTTTATGCGCTCTACGAGACAATCCGACGGATTGCACCAGCTCGCGGTTCATCTCCCAACGGCGCGAACATCCCGGTATCAGAACTCCCGGTACAGAGCGGGGAAGCTGTGGAATTCTCTTGCGGCGCAACTGTTCCCGGAGCGTTACAACCTGCAACTGTTCAAAAAGAACTGTAACAGTTATGTGGTGGCATCTCGGAGCGACGTGTCGGCGCTATAGGTTCTGTGGGGTAGGAGTATTGTGCCAGACACGGGCACTCGTTTCACTCCTATCCCCACCCGCCTGTCACTAAGCGTTAGACAATGTCCCGCCAAACACAGTCAGAAAACTGGTCACAGAAAAACGATCGCAATAGCGGAGAAGAAAATGCCAAACACCGGACAAGTGAAACACACTGCCTAATGTTGTAACAAAGGTTCTTTTTTATTTTTTATAATCTACTTGCATAGCTGCTCACAATGTAAAAGAAAATATTTGACATTGATCTTTTGTTAAGTTCTTATATTATAAAGAAGCGGATGGGATAGAGCAGATAGGCTCATTACACTGTTCATCTCACTTGCGATGTATATTTTTTATTCGCAACATTATACACAAATAGAACGATTAAAAGTTTTAACACTGACAGGAACCCGATCACGACTTTGGAAATAGAACGCGTGCCCGCATCGCTACGGGCAGCGGGAGAAAAATCGGTTCGGTCGGGTGATGAAAAACGACTCCACGATATTCAATCGTTTGGGGTGAGTTTTCCCGAAAGAGAAAGCGTTTCTCTCGTGGTGAAAACAAGGAAGAAATACTTGGCAATGTATGTGTATGTGTGAGTGAAGATCACATTGGTTTTTTTCATAAACAAGGCCATGGGAATAAACCTGAAACAAAGAAAGGAAAAAGGGCTCGTAGAGATCTTTGTTTATGAGAGAAGGTTACTGGGAAACGAATCCAGAATTATGTAGGATAAAAGGAATTTATGACCTTAGAGTTCAACTGAGTAAACAAGTTGCAACTCATTAGATGGTAGGTGCATTTGGGATACTAGAATGATTGAATTGTTTGCGTATTGCCAGAATGCCTGATGAAGGACAGTGGTCTTTTGTTTACTCATGGTGTGAGTTAGTGAAATAGTCTCAACGTGGATGGTGCGAATTACATGCAGTTGGCGTTGGACTATTTATCGCTGGCTAAAAGGGTTGACAGCCGATGTGTGCATAGATAGTTTTTATGTACACATATTGAGGCTGGGATTAGCCAACTCAAGGGTAAGATTCCCTGATATGCGGTCGTATGATATGCGATCCGATGAATTTTATTACAGGGAATTTATGATAAGGTAAGAAAGAACTCTTACAGGAATTATATGCGAAGAGATGCAAGAAAATGTAAGAATTCTTTTACTGAAGCTTTTTAGCTTATACCTTAGATAATACTAGATGCGTAAAGCATTTAAGGTGCTAATGCGATTGCAATAGTGAAATTATGTGATTGGATGGCAGTTATGGGGTTTTTTTTAGGTAAGTGAACCGTGGGGTTTGGCGAAGCCGCTACAGTTCTGCTGCCCCGAAAGACGTATAATTAAAAAAAAAAAAAAAACGCCCCAACAGAATCTACCGATGATGAAACGAAAGACCTGGTTCTACGAGACCCTAGAGGAAGTATTTGATGGGATCTCATAATTCGATGTTAAAATCGAAAATCTCGGGGACCTCAATGCAAAAATTGGAAAGGAAGATGTCTTCCAACCAACTATAGGTAAAGAAAGTCTACACGACGTTTCAAATAATAATGGAATTCGAATTATTACGTTCGCACCGTCAAAAGATTTGTTAGTGAAAAGCACGATGTTCAAGCACAAGTAAATTCATGAAGCCACATGGATATCACCCGACGGCGTAACGCGTAACCAAACATACCACTTCCTCATAAACAAAAGACACCACTCGAATATCCTTGATGTAAGATCATATAGGGGAGCAGATTGCGACTCCGATCATCTTCTAGTGATGGGCAAAGTTAGGAGTCGGCTCGCAGCAAACTCACACGGGCTGTCACGGGAGACGAGCAAAAAGTACGACAGTGGTAAACTAGAAGAGCCGTGCAAAAGGACTGAATATCAAGACGAACTAACGAATAGATTTAGCACCCTAGAGAATGAGAGCAGTGAGGAAGAGGAAGGCAATAGTGTGGACACTAAATGAACATTGATCAAAGACACAATCAAACAAACAGCCCAAAAGGCATCAGGATTTAAGAAAACAATTGAGTCCAAATCTTGGTTTGACGATGAGTGCAGGGCGAAGATCGAACAACGTAAACACCTCAGAGTGATCCACTTAAAAAGATATGATGAAGTCAACGCAGAAAGATACGCAACGATTCGGAAAGAGACAATGAGACTCTTCAAATGCAAAACACGCGAATGGGGGAAGACTCGGATCGAAAATATCCTAGAAAATGCCAAAGTAAAGAACAGCAGAGGTGTGTATGCCGGCATAAATTCAATTAGAAATGGCTACCGAGGGAGAGCCAAAATAATTCGAGACGCAAACGGCTGTCTGGTCACAGGAACAAACAATATCGTGACAAGATGCAAGAAGTACTTTGAAAACCTGCTCTACATGCACACCCATCAACCACAAATAAATGCACCAAACGTACCTACAGCCGAGTCTCAGATTCCAGAGCCCTCTTTCAATGAAGTTGTAGACACAATAAATCGATTGAAAAGGCGCTCGAAAGATCCACCAACTGATTAAAACAATATGAGATAAGAAGTAACTCCGGAAGAATGGAGAACCTCAATAACCATCCACATCTTCAGAAAAGGCGACAGATCTGACTGCGAAAACTATAGAGGAATATCATTGCTCACAATCATATACAAAATACTAACAAATGTCATACTGGCGAAAATCACACCGTACGCAGAAGAAATACAGGGAGACTACCAATGCGGATTCCGTAGGAATCGGTCAACAAGCGACAAATGTTCTCAATAAGACAATTGCTGGAAAAGAAGTGAGAATACTGAGATACGGTTCACCAACTGTTCGTGGACTTCAAAAAAGCCTACGACTCAGTTGCAAGGCAAAGACTTTACCATATTGTAGTTGAGTTGGGAGTCGGGAAAAAATACGCCGCTCTCATTCCAATCGACATGAACGAATATAAAGGGCGAGTTAGAATAGAAAACCACCTCTCAGAAGCATTTCAAATCCGCGATGGACTAAAACGGTGGGATGGCCTCTCACCATGTCTTTTTAACCCTTTGCTCGAGTATGTCATCAGAAAGGTACAAGACGACAACATGGCCGGATCATCCCTGGATGGAGTCACGCTATAATCTAGAAACTAAGTAAAAACTGTGAAATTATCATCCAACTGGCAGAAGAGGTGGGCCTAGTAATGAATGAAGACAAAACACAATATTTGATTACGGCGAGTGCAGGTGGCCCTCAGGGAATACATATAAACGTCTGGGGCAAGATATGTAAAAAATTTAAAGATTTTAAAATCTGGTAACAATACTGGTGGCCAGTAACGAAATGTCGAAGAAAATTAACAAAAGTGTATATATACTTATAACAAAAATAAAGTATATATACTTGGTCGAAGAGGAATAGATTTCGAGCACATCTTGCCGCTGGTGAGAGGATGTGCTCTGAAGTACCTGCAAGAAAGAGTGGAGCTCCACTCTCCCATTGACGAGACGATCCGGAATGTCAACGCTGCTCTCGGGTTCGTGAAACGATGGTCTAAGAAAATATCCGACCCGTATGTAACTTGATCCCTCCCTTTACCTTAACTTCGTCCGTCCACTGCTGGAAAATACTAGCCAGGTATGGTCGCCTTTATCACAAGACCCATATCCGTGGAGTCGAAAGTATTTAACGTCGCTTCCTTCGGTGCACTCTCCGAGGGCTAGGATGGGAAAGACTCCCTAATCCTGCTCCCGTACATTAACCGCCACAAATTAATCAACATCAGAACCCTTGCGGAGCGCAGAGTCCTGGCTGATATTGTATTAGTTCATCGAGTCTTCTCCGGGTCGGTCGACTGCGCATACCTCCTTAACTTAATTCCTCTGAACACAATCCCTCGAAATACGCCTAATACCCGCCTTCTCACTCGCTGCACCTCTTATGGTTTTAACGAACCTATGGGGTACGAGATCGAGATGCCAACATGTGCGAGAGTTCTACCTTGTCTCCGCCGTCACTAAAAGATGGTTACGATATAGCAACTGTTCGTCAAAAAAAGAAACAAACTCCGCAACACACCGACCACAAGGAGTTCACCAGGACGAAGTAAAAAGGAAAACGCACTTTTTATTTATTGTGACAGGTTCTTATATTTCACAATACTTTTTTTATTTTAGTTAGATTACACTGCACAAGAAAAAATATTTTTTTAGTTGGTAACGCGTCCGACTCGACTCTACTTTACGTTTCACACGGTACCGGCGCCGGTAAGGTCGATGGCGGAGCGACCGTCTCGGTCAGTGGATGAAATTCGACTCAGCGATAATCATCTCGTTCAGATCAGATTCGCTACGAGAGAAATTTTTAAGGGCATTTTCCCTGAGAGAGAAAGTATTTCCCTCCACTAAGGAAAAGATTTACCTACCACCAGAGAAACTTGAAGTCTCTCTTGTGGGGACAGAGAACCAGATCTCGCAATGCAAATCATGGTGGTGTGTGTGAGATCGATCGTTGAGATCAGATTGTTTACATATGCGCGGATGCAATGGCAAAACAAAGCAGGCAGGCGGCAAGGACAAAGAGATCGAGAAGATCTTTGTCTATGAAGTACATCGCGTCTAAATAAATAGACGACGATACTTCGAAGATATGTTGTAAGAGAAAAGATGAGACGAGGGCATCATAAAAGTCTTATATGAGTGATGCCCTTGTGTAAATATACAAATAGACATTGGGAATGCTGCTAATGGTTGCGATACTTTATACAATGAAAATTGTATGTCGTCTCTTAGGTCGGTGGCCAAAACGAATTGAGAATAGCTGGGCTGGGAATAGCCAACTCAAAGCTAAGATTCTCTGACTATGCGGTTACATTATATGTGAACCGATAAGTTTTCTTTTCAGGAAATTTATGATAAGCTTGAGGAGAACTCTTATAGAGGATTTTAAATGCGAAGTTATGCATGCAGGTAAGACATCTCTTTTCCAGGGGCTTTTTTGATTACAACTTTGTTCTCTTTGATGCGTGAAGCATTTAAGATGCTAATGCTATTGCATTAGCGAAAGGTTAAGCAGACAGGGTGAACGTTATTGGGGTTTTTTTAGGAAGGCAAACCGTGGGGTTTGGCGGAACAGCCACAAACCCCTTTTCCGGCTACCAGAAATGTCAATTCTAACTCCACCTGGTTCGACTTCGACCCCTCTACCCTCTCTACCCATACTCTCAAGCACCGCCTCGTAAACCATTCTCACCACTGAGTGCTAGGTAGGGTCCCAAAGCCTAGCCGTCCGGTGAAATACCAGCCTATTAAGCTATAGGCTTCATGAAATAGTTGGAAGCAATCCGTCCGTATCTTTCGCAGCATGGATGGTGGACCCGGTCGAGAAAAAAAAGCATCTCAGGGCGTTGACCAAGTGCTATATATTTGCCTTTCCTGGGAGAAGTAAAATAAAAAAACTAAATTTGGGAAGTCAATAGCTCCATGGCGAAGTGCGTTATTAAGAAGTATACAACTGCCACCACGGTTGATGGTAACGCCGTCAGCGAGGGTCTGATGTCTTTGAATAATGCAGAAACTTAAGAACACCGGACGATGACATGGATGCAACTTAGTTTCGGATACACGAACTACGCCCGCCCGGTTATCTTTTATGAAGTTAGAGGCTATCAAATGCTTTGACACAAAAACGAGGCAATTGCCATTTGTAAGGATGACTTTAATTGTGGGATTAATTTTGAATCGTATGTCTCTCATATGCCGTGAAAAGGGGCCTTGGATGTCGAATTTTCTAATCGGAGTCTGATGTCTTTAATCATACGGAAGAAAGTAAATAGTTTCTTGGGCATTGAGGATTGACCGTTTGGAGAGTTGAAGATCCAGCTCAAAGGAGCAGAAAGTGTCCCGGGTTAGTTGAAACTGACAGCTGGCTTTCAGCTTGTCGGAAAAACTCCCGACAATGTAGTGGACTGTACTAAAAGGGTATCTGGCTGGTCAGGGATGTCTGAAAACAGTTAAGTCCAGAAAGCTTTTCCTCTGGATCCTATCGCCGATTATAAAGGGTGCCACTGGCTCGATGTGTCGTGGTATCTATTTCTTTTCTTTCCCTTGCGAGGCGTCCATTGTCACTGGTGGAGGGAAACGCCTTCGTGTACTTGGTCGAAGAGGAATAGTTTTAGAGCACCCATTGCCGCTTGTGGGAGGAATTGCTCTGGAGTACCCGAAAGAAAGAATGGAGTAAAAGAAACTTCCCTCTAAATATTCTAAAGACTTTTTATATTATCTTAATTTATTTACAATTATATAATTATAAATTCCTAAACACTATTTGAATCCCCAAATATTCCCTATCAGGTAAATGTAGCGTACGTACCACTAGGAACTCCATAATCGAATTCAACTATAGCAAAAAAATGGGGTGGCGAGCGGCCGACTTTAGCGAGACAAGGATAGATGTGTCCCTCATCTTGTGTCTGGCTTCTGGTCATCTGGCGGTAACCAGAAACACCCACATCCGTGATAATGTTGGGCTCGGTCTCAAGATGTCTAAAAAAGAAAGGGGTGAGGAGGTATCTAAGGACAGTGTGGACAGGGTTAGTTCAAATGTTCTCTAACTACTTGGATGGAGGGATAGTGGGAAAGAAATCATACAAGACCGGTAGGTCTTGAGTGCGGTGGTAAACGAAGATCACGTCTTCGGCGTCTGATAGCTACACCTGCCGTAGCAGCTGCTGTGTGTGGTGCTATTGTATCTGCAGCGTCTTCCCGGGAAGTGAGTCATAAGTTGTTGATCTTTGTATCTTCGCAGAAAGCCAGCCATTGATTGTTGATCAATGTGTCTGTTGTTTGATACAGCGTCATCCTGAGAATACGCACGATGTATCGAGGCGGTGTCTGCCTGGACCTGTGGTAATCCGTCGCCAACTGAAGGCTTTGGTACTGGCACTTGAATCCGTGATGTTGTCCAGACTTGTATAACAGCTCGTTTAACTTTAAGTTAGTTCATAAGCTTATTTATATATATATATCGCTTGTACTAAGCCAAATAAATGGGAGTTCTGCCCTCACCAAAATTTGATGTCCTAATTCCATGACTGGCAGAACCTAACTCACTAATTTACTATTTTGTTCTCTTCCTTGTATAGTGTATGCTGATGTCGCGAGATGGTGAATATCTTATGACTGCCGGTGATAGGGGTATCGTTGAAGTCTGGAGGACATTCAACTTGGCTCCGCTCTATGCCTTCCCAGCGTGCAATGCTGGCATTCGATCTCTGGCGTTGACGCATGATCAAAAGTAAGTAGTTTTTATATATAATTGAAACTTATCATTCACTTTCAACTTATATCGTACATTGGGCGCCATCTATGTCTGAGAGTTTTGTTTCTAAACAAAGCACACAAATCTGTACATAATGTAAAGGTTGTTTGGTAAGCCATACATTTTTTTCCAACAAATCAGGATGCTTTTCCGCCAGGGCATAATTGATCTAATAGAATGCACTGTGTTATACTCCCCTTTTTTTATACAATCTGTATAGTTATATCAAGATTTAACAAAAAAAATGGTTGGCGTCTCTCCAGCCTTTGGAAGCACGTCCATTAGGGTCAATCCATTGTTTTGACAAAGGATGTTTGGTAAGATTGTTGGAAATATTGGTACTACAATTCCGATATCGATGATCCTCTCGTTTGCCAACATTGTAATGATGTACAAGACAAAATAATGACACAGCCAGATATTATAAGATATTATGATGTGTCCATTACGAAATTGAAGGACAAATTTCGCCAATTGCAAACCGTGATCCCCCCGGATAAGTTTACCTATAAGTCAGAACGTGAGCAGCATAACTCTACTACTAATTGCGTTCAGTGTAACCCCGACTCTGGCGCGGCTGACGTCTACTTGTGTTCTCGGGCACGAAACGAACGCTAACTTCACTGTTAATTGAGCGTGCAATATAAAAGAAGCGCATGGGTGACATTCGCTCTCTTTCCGGTGGCGAACGTCAGGGTGCATGTAGGAATTATACGATTTTTGTGATTACTAGAAATATACGACCTTTAACAATAATTAGAAGAGAACGCATTGAATGTTCGTAAACGTGCTGTTGCGAGTTATCGTATGACACTTTGCCGGCTCTTAATTCGGCAGAGTTATCTGATTTACAGAGTTAAAATGGACGGAAGCTCGAACTGGACCAGCATGTATATGGGGGAAATGCATACATTTTTTTTTTGGTTTCTTTTGTAAGAACAAATACGTAATTTTCTGGGGAAATTAATTTTTTTTATTCAAAATATTGGCCAGCGGCTTCTACAGATTTTGTCCACCTTTCAGGTAATTTATGAATAGTATGCCAGAAAAATTCGTTGTCTCTTGCGGCAAACCATTCGTCGAGCCATTTTCCATCTTCCTCGAAATCGCCGAAGTGCTGCTCTGTGAGCGCGTGCCCCATTGATGCGAACAGGTGATAGTCAGATGGCTCCAATTTCAAGATGTCCTTCACTAGTTTTGCTGTGTGCTGTGTACTTTACGCTGGCGCCATCTCTTATTTAAACCGTATGCATACACCTGGTATTGATCTTTCGCATTGCCCGTAAACGTCTGCTGATTGTTTTTTGTGACACGTGTAATGCTTCTGCTAATTGATGTTGCCCTTGAGTTGGGTCATCATTCAATAACTCCTACAGTTGCTCGTCTTCACATTTTGGTGGCCTACCAGAGCGCTTACTGACTTTCACATTGAAATCACCACTTTTAAATTGTCGAAGCCATGCCTTATATTGTTACTGAAAGGAAAGAAAAAGAAAACAATCTTAGAACGACGCCCTTTCCAGCGACGTCGCAACTTCCCGTAGTGGACGGTATATCTGGCCGGCTAAACGAATCATTTTCGTTTGCGAATTGCACTTCCAGAGCCGGACTCTGATCTGGATGAAAGGGCGCTCTAGTCTTGCCCAGTACAATTCACTGCGACCTGCGAAACCACAAAAAAAGGGGCGAAAGCGAAACAAAACAAGCAAAAAATGCCGATACAATTAGGTTATTCTAATTGTTTATTTATTCTGTTAATTGTTTTCTTATTATAAATATTTTCCTTCTTTAAGAAATATATTAACCTTTACCATTAGTTCTCTTTAAAATGGTCTCGTTAAGACCGTTTGTTGAGGAGTACCTGTGACGCCTCCTGGTGTTTGAAAAAAAAAAAATAGGTGGCGAGAGGCCGACTTTGGCGAGACAAGGACAGATGTGTCCTTCATCTTGTCTCTGGCTTCTGGTCATCTTGCGATAACCAGAATCACCAAGATCCATGAGGATGTTGGGCTCGGTCTCGAGATATCTGAAAAAGAAAAAAAAAAAAGGGGGGGGGGGGGGGGGTATCTAAGGATAGTGTGGACAGAGTTAGTTCAGGTGTTCTCTAACTACTTGGATGGAGGTATGGTGGAAAATAAATCGTACAAGACCAGTAGGTTTTGAGTGTGGTAGTAAAGGCAGATCACGTCTTTGGCGTCTGATGATCTGCTCCTGGTGTTTGGTCGATGTGTTGACCTTATATAGCCCGCAGCTGTATTCTTGTTCGCTCGTTTCCCGAATGCTGTTCTTCTCGTTTGCTCGTTTTCTCCTGAGTTGTTTTTTCTTGAACTCGTTTCCTGAGTGCCTTTTTCCTCTCGAGAGGTTTTCCACATTTCAGTGTACAGCTGATCGTCGTTTCGTGAGTGCCTTTGTGCTGGCGCTTTCCTTGCTCTTCGTGGAAGTTCGTGTGGGCGTGATTGCAATGCCAACACACATGTTCTAATTGATGGAGCGTGTTCACCGTATGCTTCTATCAGCAAACGATAGCTTTCAACAGTATTTTACTTTTGATTAAATAAGAAAAGCAATGCGTACCGCAAATGTTCTTTTTCAGCCACAAAACTCGACATGATCAGTGAACGATAAAACAAAGACGGTCGTTTTTGGCGGACTCAATTTGTGTGTGTTTGTAGGTAAATCTCAGACGAACAAAATGATGTATGTGTCAAATTAATACGCTGCGTATTTTTCGCTGGCGCCATCTCTTAGTTAAAAAAAACGTATGCATACACCTGGTGTATATTGTATTTCAATGCCAATTATATTAATATGCTTCATAAATATGTTTTAATTTTATTTTCCAACTGGAACATTTTTTTACCAACATCTCCCTTTTTCTCTTCTAATTGCAGGTATCTGCTTGCCGGCCTTTCCACTGGTTCAATTATTGTATTCCACATCGACTTCAATCGATGGCATCACGAGTATCAACAGCGTTACTAATGCATGTACGGGACGCTCTACAAGTCCCAAGGTAAAGTTACATTATTCTAAACCAACATCTATGAAAAACAATATAATAATAATTTACTTACAACTTGAAGCAAATGTAAAATACAAATAGAAACATCTTTAAATAAACTAAACCTCCATAACAAAGCCAAAATTATCATTTTCACCGGAATTTCTCAATACACGTACACAATCTACGCAAGAGGAACGTGAAAACAAGATAACTCAAAACCCATGTGTTGTTATCCTTCACCTGAAAAAAGAATCCTTTCCTCTTCCTCGTCTTCTTAGTTTTTTTTTTAAATCCTCAGATTTTCATAGATTTTTAAAACTTTACAATATTTTCAAGATCGTGTTTATTATTGTGAGGTAAAAATTATTAACAAATTCTTTTCAAGGGACTCAGCGGCCAAATTACTTAAACTTAAATTTAAATAAATTAAATAAAATCTCACATGCTAAAGGAATAGAAAATACCAAAAGTAAAGTTAGAAGTAAAATGCAAAAAGAAACAAAATAGAGAAATGAAGAAAGGTGAACAGAAATTAAAAAAGAAAACTGAACAGAAATTTAAAAGGAAAATACCTTAAACTAAAGGCTTATAAGAAAAATAGTTAAGCATTAAAAAATTTGTTTGTTAAAAGATAAAGACGAATATGTTCGATAGAAGTAGACTTTTTTTAAAAAAAGAATTAAGCGCTTGATTATGAAGTAGACAAAACAATAACAACAAACACTTAATATACAAAAAAAAAAAAACAAACAAAAATATTAATTAAAACGGAAAAAATCGTCAAGATACAATTACGAAACCGAAACGTGATTTACTTAGTGCTCTCGCTTTAGAGAAAACCTTGCTGCAGCGTATTGTTAGACCTTATTGCGGAAAAGATACCTTAGATTGTAATTAAATTTAATACACAAAAAAATGAAACAAAACACAGAAAAAAACTTAAGATAATATTTTTTCATATAGAGTAGTTAAAAAAAAAATGGAGCTAGAGGTAAGTTTGTTAGAGCAATTGTGCAATAACCAAACGGTGTAAATATTAAGCAGATGATATGGAAACGACATGAAATTTCGTTATGTTCCAATAATTTAGTGTGATTTGTGTGTATTTTATTTTAATTTGTGGATAGACGGAGTATTGGACTTATTAGTTGGGTATTTGATTTATTATTAAACAAAACAAGTACATGGGAAAATGTTGTATGGACGTGAACATTTCTCGTTGATTAATAGAAAAAAAAAATAGTTAGGTGCTACAGTGCAAACACAATCAACCAATGGTATGTGTTGTGTTTTTTTTCTTTATTTTTTTAATAATGTGCACATGTAAAAAAGATTTGTAAACTCTATATCGTATAGAAGGCAGCGTGGGAATAAAAAGAGGAAGATACTGAGTAAAATTAATTAACTAGTCAGGGAAGTCCATTCCAAAGACTCATAAGTACACATCATTTTGTTTACTTAATTACCTTGCCCCTAACACAGATTCTCATAGTGAAGATGAGTTGCTAAGAAATTTCCAGTAGCATGAAGACAACTGAAACATACTGTTTTGTCTTACCGGTATAATATAATTTTATTTACCATATATCTAATATAACAAATTAATCGATAATAAGAAGTTGTAACTTGGTTTACGATTCTCTTTGGAATTCACCATCTCCCGTCAACAGGAATATCAAAAATCGGCATTCCGTATTCATGCCCACAGTCATGTACACTGAAAAGAAGTGTAACATCTATGTATTGCTAAATCTTATCAGGAGTTTTAAACCACAACTACTTTTCTTATATGAATACCATATGAGGACATCAGTATTCTATACATGAATATTATATAATTAAAACCAATTTTTAATTATATAACTTCAGATGTGGTAAATTGCCGGCTGTGAAAATGTTTTTGTAAGCATGTTGCTTAAGGGGGTATTCTGGTCAGCAACAAAGCAATCAATATTTTTAGTATTCATTTTTTTATAGGATGTTTATTAATATTTCAAGAATACAGTAAAAAAATTTGAAAGTAAAAAATTCAAAATTCAAAAAGTAAGCAGCTGATGAAGTGGGGGATCTCAAAAAGTTGGCACGCGACCATACCCACGATTCAACCCTCCTAGCAATCTGTACAAAAAAGAAGATTATTAATTTACAGAAATGCCTCTATCGTTGGAACTAAAAAAAAGTTGAAAAAAAATTATTTTTAACAAAATGGCGACTGCTTGAAAAAAAAAATTATTTTTGTACCACTTTTTTTTAGTTTTTCGAATTTTTTAAAAATAGTTAACATTGAAATTTGGGGATGTCGATAGTTCATGCAATAGAAAAGCCTATAAAGAAGATATATACTAAATTTGAAGTAAATCGGTTCAGTAGAACTTGAAAAATCGTGGGTATTTAAAAAAAAAAAGACTGTTTCGAGAAAAACGCGTATAAAAATTTCAGGGCATAGCAGGTTCAAGTGACATAATATTGCTTAAGCAGCTGTAACTTCGCCAATTATTGGAATTTTAAAATTTGCTTTGGACTTCATATTCTTAAAAGTCTAAACCATAAGAAAATATAAAAAGAAAAAATTCGATTTTTTCAAAATTCTAGACCAGAATACCCCCTTAAGATATGCGTGCAAAGGCTTACACCTTTGTTAATTGTACCGCTTCTACATTATAACATAGTGAGTTTTCAAACTTAGTTCAATGCTATTACGATGTCTTGGACACTCCCGAATAGTATAAAGTTTAATTTCAAAAACAAAAACAAAATATTGTAATTATTGTAACATACCCAATCTACCTTATCTATTTTATGGCATCTCGGGCGCCTCTCCCGAGAGAAGTGTAATAATAAAAAGCTTCCACCCCATTCCCCTTCTCAAAATCCGATTAGATTTGTATGTAAACATAATTTTAGAACTCAATCAACACTGGTCCCGAATAAATAAATCCAAAACCGAACACGTAATCCAAAACCGAACACGTTTACAAGGAATTGTGTGATTTTAGTGGTATGGCTGTGCCACAATTCTCGATGATCCATGTTCCGTATTTTTTTTTTTTGTCTATTCAGTCAATTTATTGCAGGCCCGACTGAATTTTGTTCTTCCACCAACATGTAGGTCATCCTATTGGTATCCTTTCAAGGTTAGCATCAGGCAGAATGTGGGTAGTCCTTTCTTTTCTGAATATTGGATGTTACCGCTCACTGGTTATTCTTAGGTGTTATTATTGCGTTTGTCCTGATGTTTATGAGTCATAACATTTTCTTACTGGTCTACTGGTCTACACTTTAAAAATCAATTTTTCGATCCCAACTCTATGACTTATACACTCATATTTCATCTTCGAACATCTACTTCGCGATGCCAACTGTGGGACTTCTACACTCATATTTCTTATTCGAACATATATTTTGCGATCCCAACTCTAGAACTTGTACACTCATATTTCTTATTCGAACATATATTTTGCGATCCCAACTCTAGGACTTCTACACTCATATTTCATCCTCGAACCCCTATTTTGCGATCCCAACTCTCGACATAGCCATACTTTCAATTACTATTTAGTTTACCTCTACCGAATTGTGTCAGATAATTCGTAGAGTTCGCATACATTCTCAGCTTAGAAATCCCACTGAGAGTATCTAACGCAACACGCGTTGAAAAGTTCTGAATTTCATCTTCAATCATCAGTATTGCGATCTCAAATGTAGGCATTGCTCCATTTTCATTCGTCATTTGGATTACCACGTCCGGATTATGTGGTTGATTTTGCAAAATGCAGGTTCTTTGCTGTTGAATTTCTCATACGCAAATATCTTGAAATCCTCTTTAGGGTATCCAACGTATCGTCGGGTGAATAGTGGTTCATGCCTGTTGGGGATATCTGAGCCCTGTCGTAAAAGGTTTGTGGCGGTGCCGCCTAACCCCACGGTACGCTTACCTAAAAACCCCCATTACTTCATCCCAAGACGCATACGTTTTGGCCAATGCAATCGCATTAGGCACCTGAAAATGCTTCACGGATTAAAGAGATCAAATCTATGATCTTTAAGTCCCTGTAAAGAAAACTTACCTTTCATGCATTCTCTCCGCATACCAATTCTTTATTAGCTTATCAGGAATTCCAAACCAATTTCGACATCTACGTTGCCAGACAAATTCCCCTAGACGAATTCCTGTAAACAAATGATTCGGTTTACATACAATGTACCCTTCATGACAGGGATCATAAATATTGTGCCGTCCATTTTCCCAGGCTCGATGTGTGTACAAAAAACGATCTACACACACATCGGCTGGCGACCCCTTTTAGCCAGCGATAAACAGCCCAACGCAGATGCACGTAAGTAGCACCATCTGCGTTGAGACTAATGCCTTACCAATGCACTAAGTGCAAAACAAAAGAACGCTGTCTACCAGCAGGCATTCTGGCGATACACAAACAATCCAATCACCAAGTATCCTAGACGCATCTACCATTTAATGAGTTGCAACTTGATTACTCAGTTGAACTTACAGGTCATAAATCTCTTTTATCCTACATAGTTCTGGATCCGTTTCCCAGTAACATTCTCACATAAACAAAGATCTGTACGATCCTTTTCCCTTTCTTTGTGTTTCAGGTTTTTCATCAGGGCTTTGATCTATGAAAAGAACCGACGTACACATATATATGTGTACGATGACGATCTCCTCTATGAGATCCGGTTATCACTACAAGTAAAGTAGATGCATCCAAAGATTCTTTTGACAGCGACTTAATATCGCTGAGTCTCATCACAACCATCAAACGGTGCGCACCTAAAATCGCGATTCACTCCCCGTATCGTGCGTATTGGTGGTGGGAGGCACTTCATCATTATAACAAAGTTCAATAGAGTGTCGAGTCTAGTGAGTCGATAGTTGCGTTCTACAAAAATTAATAATTCCCTCCTCCGGTTGCTCAGTGCAAAGTTCTTGAAGATAAAGAACAATAAAGAAAGCATCATTCGAACATTAAATCTGTGCATTTTATTTGTGGTTTTCCTGTTCCTGGTGATCGTTGCTTGGATATCCGGTGCCTCTCCAGTGTTTCATCCGTGAACAGTGTCTGAGTTCTGGTTTTCATTTGGTGGAACCTTACAGTGACGATGGCGGAAGGAAGTGAATCAGCGTCGTACGCCGGCGCACCATACTTCCCCACTACAGGTTGTTACTACATTCATAAATGCGCTAACCCCAGTGGATCCTTTATATTTTAAATAGCATGCCTGTTCGTATATACTGCTTATCTGGAAGTAATGAAATCTATATCAAAAATTTACAATATTATTAAATTACTAATTTTGTTTTCCACTGTATCGGCAATTTATTAATTACTAGTAAATTTCTTTTTTACACCTAAGAAGCTTACTTAGTGCACTATATTAGTATATTCAGTATATTCAACTGACGAGTCTGGGCTTTTGCCGTGGAAAAATAAATTAATTATTTATTCCGTTTGCATCATCATCATCATCGGCACCACAACCGGGATCCGGTCTTGGCCTTATTTAGCAAGTCCTGAGGCTTGTTAAATTTTCCACATTAATATGTTTTTCCGGGCAAGGTTATTAGCCTTGCGCCACATCCCGTTTGCATGTCTGGTTACAATATCACGGAAACACATTTTGAGGATTTTTTTTACTGCGTACAGCCTCAATGAAATAATTCAACGGGTGTTTGCGTTAGATACCCTTTTCTGTCCTAGAAATTTAAACTCCCCGTGATATATATTCCAAAAATTATTATTCGTTCTCCTCAAATATTTGCTTATTTACCCAGATGTACACGTGAGCTTTGAAAAAGCCCGTTACAGAGCTTGGTACCTGAATGGGTTTTACGTCCTGAACAACGGCATCTCTCTATCATAGGTGTCGGTCTTTATAAATCCTACCCCTGAGGTTTTTCTAAACTGTTTTATTCCCATAAATCCATGCTTTATAATTTATTTAACCCGAACCAACACAACCCCAGTAGAGAAGGTGGTAATTGCAGTTTCTATATATGCACTTTAATCAGGCTTCTAAAGGCCGATTGAATCTCAAGGCACATCTACCTTTTAAACGAATGGTTCATTAGGCTTTTCATGTAGCTGCAGACGCATCTCTCTCCTCTTGACGTTTAAATGTGTGGCGTTTCGTTCACAACAATAGTAAAACAACACCTAAAAAGAATGGAAAAAGGAAGTATCAGATACATACGCCAAAGCATTAACGTAGTAATTTACAGACTAAGTAGGGAGTTGAAACAATAGCTGAAATATGGCGAGTGGGTGTTGTGGTTCGAACATTTTCATAACGAAAAGGACTCAAATCACGTTCGTTACTACTTCGCAAAAACGCTAGGGGTCCATCTACCTTCTAAACCAATTCTTCATTTGATGTACTATGTAGCTTCAAACACTTCTCTCTCTGCCAAACATATTGCCGCCATTCCTTTAACCCACTTCATCGATCGCGAAACTCCTTTTATAGATTCGAAAACCATTCTTTTCTGTTAGGATGTCTGTGGGGCGTAGTCCGCCTATAATTGAAACCCCGTGCATTAGAGCTCGTTCTGAAACCAACAGTTACTTTTTAGCATTTCATGGCTTTGGCTCAACATTATAGGCTCACTCCTGAGAGTATTTAAAACAAAATAGCTCTTCATGAGAATTCTCATTTTGTGCAGTTGGGGGCTCTGGCTCACTCCTAAGAGTATTTTAAAAGGAAATAGCTTTTCATGAGCAAAACTGGAGCGTAGCCGTTACCATTATCATTTTTAGCATTTCAAGGCTCTGGCTCAACATTATACAGTCACTTCTGAGAGTATTTAAAACAAAATAGCTCTTCATGAGCATTATCATTTTTAGCATTTCACTCACTCACTGGCTCACTCCTAAAATTATTTTTAAATAAGTACCTCTTCCAGAGCAAAACCGGAATGTAGCCGTTTTCATTATCGTGTTGAGTATTTCAAGACTCTTGCGCATCATTATAGGCTCACTTCTGGAAGTATTTAAAACAAAATAGCTCTTCATGCGTATTATAATTTTGAGCATTTCAGTGCTCTGGCTCACCATTATAGGCTCACTTCTGAAAGTATTTAAAACAAAATTGCTCTTCATGAGTCTTATTATCATTTTCAGCATTTCAGGGCTCTGGCTCATCCCCAAAAGTATTTAAAAAGAAAATAGCTTTTCATGGGCAAAACTGGAGCGTAGCCGTTACCATTATCGTTCTTAGCATTTCAGGGCTCTGGCTCGCCCCTAAGAGTATTTAAAAAGAAAATGGCTTTTCGTGAGCAAAACCGAGGCGTAGTCGTTGCCATTATCATTTTGAGTATTTCAGAGGTCTGGCTCACTCCTAAGAGTATTTAAAAATAAAATACCTTTTCATGAGTAAAACCGAAGCGTAGCCGCTACCAGTATAATTTTGAGCATTTCAGAGTTCTTGCTCAACATCATAGGTTCGCTTCTAAAAGTATTTTAAAAAAAAAGCTCTTCATGAGCCTTATTATCATTTTTAGCTTTTTAGGGTCCTGGCTCGCTCCTAAGAGTATTTAAAAAGTAAATATTATCATCATCACCATCGACATTACAACCGGGATCCGGTCTTGGCCTTATTTAGCAAGTCGCGAGGCTTGTTAAATTTTCCATAATAATTAATTTTTACGGGCAAGGTCATTAGCGGTGCGCCACAAAAAGTAAATAACTCATGAGCAAAACCAGAGCGTAGCCGTTACCATTATCATTTTTAGGATTTCAAAGCTCTGGCTCAGCATTATAGGCTCACTTGTGACAGTGTTTAAAACAAAAGAGTTCTTCATGAGCCTTATTATCATTTTCAGCATTTCGGGGCTCTGGCTCACTCCAAAAAGTATTTAAAAAGAAAATAGGTTTTCATGAGCAAACCCGGGGTGTAGCCGTTACCATTATTATTATGAGTATTTCAGGGTTCTGGCTCCGTCATAAGAGTATTTAAAAAGAAAATAGCTTATCATGAGCAAAGTTAGAGTGTAGACCTTACCACTATCCTCAATTGTTTGGGTTTTAGAGCTTTTGCCCATTTAAACAGTGAGCTCTTCACTCCTGTGTGCAAACTGCTGAGTCTGTTACTTCGTTATTTGGAAATATCGCAGAAAGAGCTGCTCGTATGCCTGGGGTTTTTCCTATTTCTCTTGTGTGGGTTGTACAATCGGGACTTGAATTTTAGTCTATCGTCAAACATCACTCCCGGACTCCTTGCCTTGATCATATGGTCTAATTTCCATTTTGGGTGTTTGCATATTTCAATCGCTTTTGACTAAATATTATTACTGCCTCCATTTTGTAGTTGTGTCGTGCTAGTACAATATTGTAACCAATACTACAATACCTTACTGACAATACCTTACTATATGACAATACCTTACAATATGACAATACCTTACTATATGACAATACCTTACAATATGACAATACCTTACTATATGACAATACCTTACAATATGACAATACCTTACAATATGACAATACCTTACTATATGACTGCCTTGGATATATACCTAACTATGGTAACAACCATCTACACCTAGACGCAGTTTTGTTTATAAGACTATGTCGTGTTGACAGGGAGTACATCGACACGACCGAAAAGAATTTCAAATTCTGTTTTCTGAGTTTTATTAAATGTATATGTCATCATCATCATCATCGGCACTACAACCGGGAACCGGTCTTGGCCTTATTTAGCAAGTCCTGAGGCTTGTTAAATTTTCCATAATGATTTGTTTTTTTCCGGGCAAGGTCATTAGTCTTGCGCCGGAGGCTCGCCGACGGGGAATCGAACCCCGGTCTCCCGTGTGACTGGCGGGTATAATAACCACTATACTATCGAGGAGCCCAAAATGTATATGTCACTATCACTGATTTTGATTCGATATCTCAGCTTCGTATCAGATCTAGTTTTATAATAAAAGTTTCATTACATTCTCTTCTTTTTTTATTTTTTTATTTTACTTCTCCCAGCGCTGATGCTATTTTTTTTTCTCGACCGCATCCATCTGCCACGGTCCGAAACATGCTCAAGGATTTCTCCCCACCATTTCACGAAGCCTATAGTTCATTAAATTTTGATATAAATTTCTAACAAGATATAACAACGCACACGTATTCGGCTACCTCTCGACTTCTCAACCACGACTCCGCGCATTGATATCTGACTGTCACCTTCAGCTCTCTGATTGATTTCTTTTCTTTCCTGCATACCCGACTGTTAATTCTGTGTTGTGGTGTGTTGTTAGTGGAATGTATCTTCAATGTCGCACCTTAGTAGAAACCTCTAATGGCCTGCAGTTCGCTCGCTGTGGTATCTCAAAAGAATTCATTGACGATTAGGAACTGATAGAAAATTCCGGGAAGTAAATAATCAGTCTGAATCTAAAGATAAAATATTTTATTTATGCGAATTCATGACTTATATTGGTTGTCTTGAAATTTCACGAATAAACGTTGACGTCCCGTGCTTGACGCAAGTGGCCGCTGACTTGGTTGACAATACAACTTCTTGATGTAGAATCGATAATCACCACTTGAATCGATGAGTCCTACGCTGGTTCTAGACGTAAGCAGTTCGTAAATGATCCAGTGTCGGCTCCTCTGGATGAGTACATCTGCGGCGGTAATAGTGCGAAAACGAGCACTCACGACACCGAGAAGCTTGGGATATTTCAATTGTTTCCTTCGTCGGCCGCGACTAACCGATTCGGCACTGATTAGTTTCTTTTGGTATGTTGAACAACCGCTGTGAATTGATTTGTGCTTATTGCACCCAAAAGGCAACGACAGAGGCCCCACTAAATCACAGTAAACCGACAATCACTTTTTTAATACTTCTGGGCCACCTTCTTTTTCTTTTTGTTCGATCTCGATTTAAATTCGTGTGTTTTTATTTGACTTATCGCCTTCGCTTCTTTCTGTCGATCTTCGCTCTTCTTCGATCCTTTCTGCCGATCTCGGTCGCAAGATCAGTCCTTTTCACTAGCCGCTTACTTCCTTTGTTCTTCGTTTTTTGCCACAACGTTATCGACACTCCTCTTCTCTATCGGGCTTTTGTATCGATCAAGAGCACTACTGTTGCACCGTTCTCTTGAATTCTTCGATCAAGAGCACTACTGTTGCACTGTTCTCTTGAATTCGCCCCATTATTCCTTGTGCCACAGCTCGATGTAATCAAAACTGGGCTAATCGGGTGTAACACAAGCTAACACCTCTAGTGTAGAAGGTGAAGAGTTATTTAAACATGTTCTTATATAACGCACCCTCATCATAACTGGTTGCAAGGTTGCCCTTATCCTATATTGCCGACGGAATGTCAATGCCCACCCTTCCCGCCCTCGCACTTGACGCCATTTGTGTGACCGAAGATGCGCCAAGGATCATGTTTACTTTTCACATTTTTCGCGGCTGCCTTTTAGACACAATTTCTACTCGCCGATATACAATTCCTGATAACTGTCTTGGGTGAGATTGTTATCTTGGACCACTGTGGCGAATTGTTTACAGAATCTTTCAATGGAAAGATCTACAGTGAGTAATGCGTCCCACAATATAAGAAACGTGTTAAATTATCCTTAATGATTTTTTAATATAATACTTTTCCTATTGTCAAAATTTGGTTGAAGGAAAATCCAGTCGACGCTGGCTTAAAGAGTGTCGTAAAATTGATTATATTGTATGCCTCATTAGTTGCGTTCTTCTTCATCATCATCATCGGCACTACAACCGGGATCCAGTCTTGGCCTTATTTAGCAAGTCTCGAGGCTTGTTAAATTTTCCATAATCATTTATTTTTACGGGCAACGTTATTAGCCATATCACCTGGAATTTTGATTACTGACGGGTGCGCTTCGCTAATTATATTTACCCAGCAACTGGATCACCAAACAGTTTTGATTTTATAACTGTATATCTTGAGATTGACGCAAGGCTAATAACCTTGCCTGGAAAAACAAATTATTATAGAATATTTAACAAATTTTACTTGCTAAATAAGGCCAAGACTAGATCCCGTTTGTAGTGCCGATGATGATGATGATAGTATCTTGAGATAACCGTGCAAGCGTGGAACATATGGAAAGTGTAGCCCATCATGCAACATTGGAGACACCCGGGGTTTGGCAAGCCTTTCGCTGGACGATAGGTTCGGAGGTTTTCTCGAACTTCTGTAGGAAATCGTGGAGTCGCCATAACTCATCATCATCATCGGCACTACAACCGGGATCCGGTCTTGGCCATAACTCCTTCATATATGATATTCCACAGTACTTGATCGCGCACTACCTTTTGGGAATCCCTACTGAAACATCGCAAAATTTTCTGCTCTCGTCTGTATTGTACTTCAGCTTTTTATTGGTGAAATATTTTATGATGAAAAAGTGAGGTGTGTCCAATCGGGTAAAGTTACTCCAGATGGCCAGTCAATTTGCCGATATAAAAACAGTTTTTAGTTTTTGTAACTTCCTATAATTTTACACACAAAGCGTTGCTATGACGGCGTTCCGTCGGCGAGGTGATTGATCTCGAGTTTTGCTTCTCCGAACTATTCAAATATTCGCCCTATTGCAATCACCCTGATTGTAGGAATTGAACCCATGCATTTTATATTCACAAAAAGTGCACAAACTCCAGAATCATCTCTATGTTAACAGATATCTTTTGTCACTATAATATCAAGCAATAAGTCAGTCTTAGGACCATTAAAGTTAACTAATGACACAACTGCACCATCTTTTTGGCATGTTTTGCATTGCAAATCAACCTCTCGAATGGCAATGCACCACACACCGTAAAATTCGCTCTAATTAAAATCCACCAAACCAACAGCAATTTTTCCATCAGTACTTTTGTTTTTGTTTTCTTTAGCATAGATATTTGCCAGAAAGTTTTTATAATCGTCCAATAATTTTTTTAGATAGTTCTCAATGCATCACCCTATTCAAACGACTTTTTAAATGATAGTTTAAGCTCCTTTCTACTCTTTCGTCCAATGTCACTTTTAGAATTTCGTCCTTAGATGTACTAAATTTGTTAGTTGTTTTAATAAACAGTTTTGTAGATTATCCAGTGCAATCGCAATCGCTGACACATTTTCTATTCCATCCAATTTTTACCTATATGTATTAGCTTTTAAATTGTAGTCAAGCTACACAAATGATGTTAGTAGATGATGTCGTTTTTCTGTTTATCACTTTTGTTTTTTTAGTTTACTTTGTTACGCTCAACAACAATCAATCATTAAAACACAAACAAAACAAAATACAATTTTACTGAAGAATTATATAAAAATAAAATATATATATATATACATCCATATATGTATACATAAATATTAAAATACAAATTTAAATTCAAACAGGAAATAACGATGATAAAAGAAAAATAAAGCGAACACTATTTTTGTGAAAATGTTAACATTCCGCCATCCAATCTTATAAAAACTTAACGAATGACAAAACTTATTCAATTAATGCTTAGCTAAAAGATAAAAATTAAAATTGATTATGAAAAATTTCGTTGGAAATTAACTCTAAATCTAAAACAGAACACTTAAATAAAAACTAAATTTAATGAAAAACTAAAGATCGGTAAATATGGCGCATTTATTAATATAAAATAACAAAAGGAAAAATTAATTGATTGCATAAATTAATATAAAATCTACGTATTTTAAAAATGCGTTATTGCTATTCTGTCCAATAAAAAAAAAACAAAGCAATTTTTAATGCAAGTCTTTATAGTAATTAACTTAATTTTGAATTTAACCCAAAACATTTATACAATAATAAATTTAAAAGAACTACACTTAACTAAAGACATGTAAATAAAAATATATAAGATGACTAATAAATAAGGTGTGAATTCGTTGCGTTATACACTTAACCCCCATTTATTTAGTTCACGTATAGTCAGTAATGGACTTGTTAAAAGAATCATCTAAGCGAACTCAGTTTGATAATCGTTTGCCTTATGTTGAAAATCAATTCAATTGACTTATGAATACGTCTGCATTTTACAATGTATATATTATTTAAATGGAAGCCAAAACAGGAGTAACAGCAGTAGAGCTAATACGATAAAATCTTAACACTAAAAGAAATACAATTCAAATAAAAAAGCATAAGAAGTTGTTTTTAAACATTTATTTATAACAAACAATAACTTGACAAACAAACAACAGATAAACTTATGTATGAATGCAATAACTATTTTCGTTTGCAACTTTATTATAATAACAAAATCCGCGAAACAAATATACAAACTTAAGAATTGCATAAACCTTTTGTATGCATCGCAATTTCATTTAAAAAAATATATTTAAAAAACAAACAAAAAAATGAGTACATGATATTTAAAACAAAACAAAAAATTTCTCATTAATAAGGAACAAAAGAAACATACAACTTCTATACGGTTGGTTTTCGAATGTCTGTTCTCTTGGTTTTTAATGCTAAATAAGAAAATTTATTGCATTTGCACGATACAAAATTTTTAGCATACACCTACACGTACATTCATTTAACAATAAATTAAAAATAAACGCGTGGCTAAATATCCAGTTAGAAAAAGAAAGAGCAAGAAATATTAAATATTCTTATTAATAACGATAACAATAACAATTACTATATTTTGTGTGTGTGAGAGAGAGAGAAAACAACAAACTTTAAATATTAAATTCATAAAGACATTACTTTAAATTTTAATAAAGCAAAAGAAAAATAAAAAAAAAATCAGCTGAGCATTTGAGAGTAAATTACTTGAAAACTAAAAACAAAAACAAAAAAAAAATCAATTTTAATACCTAAAAAGAAGGTAATTATGAATATCGATATGGTGAATAAAAAATATAATTATGTTCAATAAAAAAATGATGTAAAATATTTAAATTGCGTTTTATTTAAAGAGGAAAAAATTATACAAAAGATTGCTTCTGTAAACAAGTAAGTTGACATGGTGAGATAAAAACATTTATCGAAACTCTATCTATAAAATAAATCCTAGAAAAAATATCTTACTAATCCAGTGCTAGCTGATCGCAAGATGTCGTTTTCCATTTGTCTAGAGCTTTTCAATTGTGGTTGTTTTAAGACTATCCAATGGACGGAAATATACAGCAATAATAGGTATGCACGTAGAAACTCGGCTTTATCATATTCAACTTTATTGGAAAATATACTTATGTGGTGATCGTAAATCACTACTCTCACCCAATTCCTATTAAGCCTCAACTAAAGTAGATTTTCCCCAAAAGACGCGCCACGGTATGAACCTTATGTTCATATTGTGCGTTAAACAATTCCCTGCAACAATAACATCATGAAATGCGTATCTTCGAATGCATTTCATGGTTGTGCCTTCCGGGAAGTTGCTCAAACCAAAATCCCAATCATGCTCCCCAAGTGAATGATATGCGCGTCAAACTAAACCAAAAATCCATTTGTCCCACATTGATTCAATTCCCATTAATCATAGAGACAAGTCATGATAATACTTTCTGATATAAAGAATTCCGGAGGTAAACTAGTCTCCCATTCGGATCTCCGGGGGGGACTATGTCAGGGGGAACAGCATGCGGATACCATGATAAATAATGGAACTTTAAGGGGTTCATCATCGCATAACCGTGCTTGTTCTCGGGGCTCTGCCCACGCTCGACTGGTGACTTTGTAACATCAGGGACATCGGTTTCACCAATACGAATGTAAACGCCGTCCACCAATATTTGCAAACAACGAAACCTGATATCCTTGCCCTAACTGAGACCCAGGTCAATTCGTCCACAGATTCAACATATCTTCGTTGCTCAGGATACGACTTACATTCGAGTTTCCGTTTTAAGGGCGGAGTCTACGTCTTCGCGCGGTTCAATCTGGCTTGCCAGAGGATGGAGGCGTTGGAACCCAATAATATGGACATCATATGGTTGAGGGTCATGCTGAGGAATTCCGTTAAATTTCTTTGTTGTCTCTACCGCTCCCCGAATGACGATCGACCGGCGACATTTTTCGAACATCTTTCACATATCGTCGACTGGATACAGATCAACCACCCAGCTTCTAAAATTGTTGTCCTTGGCGGTTTTAATATGCACAATTCCGGTTGGTTGTTACATTCTAACAGAACCGACGAGGCTGGGAGGCTGGCGGAGATGTTTGCTGTAAGACACAACTTCACTCAACTCGTGTGGGAGCCAACGCGAGTGCCGGATGCCCGAGGCGATTATGCGAACACCCTGGATCTGTTTTTGACATCCGAACTGAGTATTTATACCGTAGAGGTTTCTGCGCCACTAGGAAACTCAGATTACTGCTTGGTATCTGTCGCGCAAGCACTTTCATATCAAGCGAATAACCGGCCTAGGCAGCTTCGCCATGTATGGAAGTATGGGGCTGCTAACTGGGAGGATTTGCGAGAATTCTTCGCATCCTTTCCATGGTTCGAGGTGTGCTTCGAAAACTCCGAAGCTAACGCTTGCGCGGAGTCGGTATCAGAGATTATTCTTCTGGCGATGGAGATGTATATTCCACATTCCATCAAACGAAGTTCGTCTGATAAACCTTGGTTTGGATAAAAAATGGGAGGATTACAGCGGCAAAAAATAGATTCTTTAAGCGATGGCGCTCCAATCCCACCGATGTTAACAGAACGAATTTTGTTAGCATCAGAAACGCGTGCAACCAGGCGATTGATGCCGCGAAGAAGGCTCTCAATGACAAGGTGATCAATAAGCTCCTTCGGTGCCCAACTGGTTCGCCCTCCTTCTGGTCAATGACAAAAGCTATCAGCGGTAACTTCGCTTCCTCCTCTTTCCCTCCGTTGGTGACAGCCAGTGGGACGTTAGTCACGAATTCAAAGGATAAAGCTAATGTGTTCGCGAATTTATTTTCCGCGAATTCAAACCTCGATCCCGACCCTTTGGAGCCAGTACGGTCTTTGATGCGGGATGTGGGATTTCGTCCGCGCACTATTCAACGCATTCTACGTGAACTGGATTGTAGGAAGGCAACCGGCCCGGACGGAATACCAGCAATAGTCCTTAGGAACTGTGCTCCAGAACTGTCGCCGGTTCTTGGCAGACTCTTCCGCTTATCTTATGCACGGAGGACCTTTCCTGCCTGCTAGAAAATCGTTCGAGTTGGGGGTGCCCCAAGGTCCTATTTTGGCTCCAATCTTGTTTTTGCTTCACATAAATGATTAGCTGGAGAAATCGGATAACAAAGTGTTCAGTTTTGCGGATGATAGTACATTTGTTTACTTCTTTTCAAGTGATCGGCCGTTTGGTGCATCTGCGTCGCACCAGGTGAGATGTAGATAGATTTACTCTGAATCCGGATCTAGATAGGGTCCTGCAGTGGGGAAAGGCCAATCTCGTCGACTTCAATGCAGCGAAGACACAATATTCAACATCCACAAAGAAAAGTGGATCATCGGTTTCACAGCTGATGATGAATGGACGGGCTCTCGAGGCTGGGGAAAGTTTGAAATTGCTCGGCGTCACGGTCTTTGGGAATGTATCATGGCATAAACATGTGTCGAGCATCGCCAGGTCGGCCGCAGGATAACTGAGCATTCTTTTTAGAGCCTAGAAATATTTTACTCCGGCCCAACTTCTTCTCCTATATAAATCTCAAATTAGACCCGCGTTCGAATATTGCTCTCATGTTTGGAGCTTGGCTCCTAAACATACCCTCAACCTACTTGAGAGCGTACAAAGACGAGCGATCCGCCTGATCGGGGACTCAGCGCTGACGTCGGGACTACAGTCGCTATCACATCGAAGGCGCGTAGCCGACCTCTGTCTGTTTTACAGATATTATCACGGGTGCTGTTCTTCGGAGATTTTTGGCGTTGTTCCACGCAATTCGGTTTATATGCGCTCCACAAGACAATCCGACGGATCGCCCCCGTTTGTGGTTCATCTCCCGACGGCGCGAACGGCCCTGCATCAGAACTCGTTCCGTTACAGAGCGGGGAAGCTGTGGAAATCCCTTCTCACGCGAGTGTTGCCGGAACGTTACAACCTGCAACTGTTCAAAAAGAACTGCAACAGTTATTTGGTGCTATCTCGGGGCGCCCACTCGGCGCTATAGGTTCGCCTCTCCCGAGAGAAGTTTAATAACAAAAAAAAAAATCCGCATCGCTTTAACCCAACCAACCGAAAAATACCTGCACCTATTTTAAGCAGCTTACCTGAATATGAGCTGTTCCAAGCCCTTCTTCGAACGGTCATTCCTGAAACATAAATTCATGACAAGATTAACACCTTGCCATGACATCAAACCAATATCATCAACTGAACCACCTCGGTGCATCCGTCATGAACCGATCGGCGCCTATAGACGGCCACGTGCCCACCAAACACACGCCAACCTTTCTCTGTGTTATCGTTCCATCAATCCGTTGTCCAAAGAAGACATGCCGGGCTACTTGCTGCCTTGCACATCTGCAAGCCAGATTCCCAATGTGCATGCCCTACGATTTATTTTTCGAAAAAGAGAAGACAACAAATAAACCTTTACGCTAGCCCTTGCCATGGCGAGCAATCCCCTGTTGAACTAACAACACAGAAGAATCCATTTCCGTCGCCTCTAATATTTCCTATTACTCTCGACATAATGGCTTTAGCCTCCATGTATGCATGTTTATTTACATACCAGCATGACCGATTATACGATCCGTTGCCGTATCGAGGAACGATCACCAGCATCGGTCATGTCTAAGGATACGTTGTCCAAACAACGAGTAGCCACGATTCTCAAGCTGGCTATTGAATCGAAATGCTTCTGTTTACTCAATGTAAACAGAGGAAACTATCTTCGCCTGCACGGCAACATTCTCTTATTTTAATGAACGATTAAATAAATATACACCCAAGCATCGTAGCCTCGATCATTGCAGCGAAGTTCGGTTACATATTATCAACAGAAAAGGAAACCCTATTCCCTATGGTTTATGATGGCATAGTCAGCCAGCCTCGGTATTCGATCTTTTATTTGATCAGCCGGCGTATCTGAACTTGCTTTTGTGCACCCTTCGCGACTGCGTTGTTATGGCGTTCGAGGAATACATTTTCAACTTGATATGTACGGTCGCCATAGAAACCTGCCACCAAAACTCAAGTCGATCGTCCAATGGCCGACGCCAATGAAAGGAAAGAAGTGCTCCTCCCAGATCGACGGAAATTCACCACTACCGCAGCTAGTGGATGTTGGGGACGAACACATCATGGAGTCAAATTTCGTCCCCCGTCGGGTACACTTCCGAGTGCGGATGCGTTTTAATTAATTTTGTGGAACTAGCTTTTTGGAAACCAAATCCGATTGTAACAACAAACAATTACGTAGTATTCGTATCCATTCTATTAAAATTACATGTGAAGTGAATGTTGTGAAAATACATCAAACAATCCTGAATGAACTCGAAGGCGTACTTTACTCAAAGAATCGTGCTTAATCAATATCAATTTAACAACAGAAAGAGTTCCGTGTGATTACTAACTAATATTCTTGTATTCGATGTAAATATAAAAGAAAGAGACTGTAATCGCCAATTCGTATGTTGCATTTAATGTTAATTTATCACATTAAGAGTTACTATGAAACCGCCAATTAATACCACGGACCACCAACGGTCGTCGAACAATTCGAGCTATGTGAACGTGCAACAAATGGAAATAAGCGAAAATTAAGAGAACCGAACTCCAGTGTGTTTTATTTTCATTACTTTTCAGTGACCAATCTGTGGTGTTTCGCTTAACCCGCGTCCGTGCTGCCGCATCAGCCAAATACCCCCCGAGTTATTCTTTACCCGAACGACACGAATGTGGAATGCTCTACTTGATCATGTGTTTTCTCGTCGTTTTAATATCCAGGCATTTAAGACTTCCTCTCCTTCCGCTCGCAATGTGCACTGCCATTTAAGGTCCAAAATCCCCTTTGTGCGCGCGTTACTGTAAAAAACAACCTTTTGACCCAAAGCATGGTTTAGTGGCATACATGGTCAAAGAATTTAGATGGTCAGTCTTTTACTCCTGCCGTTCCTATCCCCAAAATGTCTTCCTGGCTTTACTGATGGCTCTGTATATTGCAATTATAAAATGAAACTATATTATATTTTATTATAGGATTCATCGTGCACGCTCGTCATAACAAGAAGTGTTTCCGACAAGATATTCGATCACAAATTATTAAAAGCAACTAACATAATTAAAACACATAGAACAACAATGTGTTTGAACTTCAAATTTTAAACTCAGGTAACAATATACTGTAGTTCAGCAAAAGTTTGAATTCCTGTCAGCGTTATCAATAATATGAAAGTCTATAAAATATCCACGACAACAAAGGACAAAGGAATAAATCTTTTTTTTTCTGTTATGGTAACAGATACATATACTGCACTTTCATAGCAACCAGAAACGCCCCTTCAGAATTAATAATAGGATTTCCCATTGAATTATTTCTGCCCTACTTCTGTTAGCGGCCATTGTTGGATATTTTCATCGATGTGAGTCGGAAATCGGATATCGAAACAAAAAGGAATGACAAATCGTCTACGTGCTTGTGAAGTAAATCTGAATGGTTTTTAAAAACACAGTTTCTTCAATGTCCTGGCGGAAAAGCTGCGGTAAGGAAAACACAAAAAGGAAAATTAAGCTCTGGCAACGGAGGTAACCAGGTCGCCCACTCACCAGGAATGAGATGAAGGAAATATGTGACTCCGTATCCAAATAATAAATGTTTAATTCGATTTCATTCGAATACACGTGTTTCCATGGGATCCATAGTATATTTGCGAGCAGCGAAGCTGTCATATGCGAATACCAGACATAAATTGTAATTCAATTGAATCAGTACAAAAACGTATGGAATAAACCATGTCAATTCGGATCATATTAAAATAGGGATGAAAACGTATGATATTATCAAATTTAATTTAAAAAAATACTTACTTATATAAGGCGGCAGTGTCAACTATAATTGTCCTGCATATGAGTTCAGGGGAGATTTAATTTGGTGGAGGACTACATGCCGAATCTGCTATGGGATCTCATTGCATATTCGAATGCATGCAATTCAATTCTGGAGCGACTCAAAAAATAATGGAGAGAAAATGAATCCTAGTCGATTTTTCACTATTGACAAAATATTGAATTTAAAGGGGTTTGTGACGATTCCGACAGATTACGTCGCACAACCCTAGTTACGGACAATAGAAGCATTTTATTTGTCAGTTCCGTATACCTAAGCATTAACATAGCAATCACTTAGCACCAACAGACGAAACACAAACTGTTTACGGACAATTGAATACGATAGTGACCACTGTGCATTCATGGCAGTAATGGAGCTTCCGAACGAGCTCGCAGATTTGGAGGAATTCGTGATCCCGCAACCCTATAACTACCGGGCAATGTGATGGCCGCGGTTCACCAGATCATTAACAAGAGAACTGCGTTCGAATGAATTTAATCTGCCAGTAAACAGAAACCTGACTAATGTCGAAATCGACAAATACATTCAACAAATGGACGAAACCGTAAAACGAACGATGGACAAAACAATTCCCAAAACAACAGTTACAGATCACACTAACATGTACAGAAACGCAATAATAAACGCACTCCACAAGAAAAAGAGCAGACTGCTATCGAAGCTAAAACAATTACCCAGACAGTTTACAGACAGACAAGACCAGGAGATAATATCACTGAAATCCCGATTAAAAAACCTCCAACAATTACTTAAAGCCAACAAATTTGTATTGGAACAACAGAATTCGGGCTATAAAAACTAATAACCCGAATATGTTCCCACAAATATATAAAATATTCAGGAGAAATAATCAAAACGAGATTCAGTGTCTCCAAATTCCACGTACTGATGTAAACAAGCAGCTGCTAACCAACATTGGCATAGATACAGAGAACGCTATCCTCAATAGTGAGCTCTTCGTGATCGAAGATCCTTTGGAAAAGGTGAACGCTGTGGGAGCTGTCTTTCAGGAAATGTACAAGGTGAATGAAAGCATTCACCGAAATCACGACCTGGAGGACAGAGTTCTACTCAATCACCTGCACCTCCGGAATGAAATTTCACTTTGGAAATCGGAGAATCCGGGTTTTACCGAATTCAGTGACGATAATCTGTTAATTGACATTAATGCCAATGGTGTAGTGGCTAATAGCCTTTTAATAACAAGGGAAGGAATACAGAGTATCTTCGACTCATTAAGAAGCAAAAAGTCAGTGGGAATAGATGGAGTACCTAACATCGTACTCAAGAACCTGTCCCCAATGGCAATAGATATATACACGGTCCTGTTTAACAACGCGTTGAATAATGCATATTATCCCGCGCGTTGGAAAACGGCTATCATTCAGCCCATCGCAAAAAAGGGCAAAGACTGCACAAACCCAATGAACATGCGTTCGATAAGTTTACTCCCAAGCATCAGTAAAGTATTTGAAAGAACCATTAACAAAGCTCTGGTAAAATGGGTAGACGACAACAGCATTATTCCAAATAACCAGTTTGGCTTTAAGGCGGGTCATGAAACCACACATGCCGCAGCTAAACTGGTCTCTGACATAACATGCAATGGAATAAATGTAGGAACCAAAGCACAGGTGCCTGTCTGATCGACTTGGAGAAAGCCTTTGATACCGTCTGGATCGAAGGGTTGTATTACAAACTGGTCAGACATGGCATACATAAGCCTTTACTATATGTACTTTACGATATGTTAAAGGACAGGAGGTTCGTGGTCAAAAGTGGTGATGCGACCTCTAATAAAACGTATAATATCAAGAATGGCTTGCAACAGGGCGCGGTACTCTCTCCGTTTTTTTTAACATTTATATTAGCGACTTATTAGATGCACTTCCGCAGGCTATTGCGTACGCAGACGATCTCATAATTTACAGAACAGCGCCGAAAGTTGAGATCATAAATAGTTTAATACAACGAGACTTCAACAAGGTGCAGCGCTATTGCGATGACTGGAAACTTAAGATCAACTTCCAGAAATGTGAAGCCATCCTATTTAGAACTCCATTATATAAAGCCACGTACGACACAAGGAAAAACTGGCGAAAGCTAGTTATCGTGGGACCGCATGGAGATAAACTGGAAACCAAGAGTTTAGTTAAATACCTGGGCATCTGGCTAGACCAATATCTGTATTTCAACAGACATGTAGAGGCTGCTTTGCTCAAAGCGAGGAAAACTTTTGCTATGACAAGGAGGCTATTTCACAGTAGCCAACTTGACAGCAGGGTAAAAGTCATATGCTACATGACGCTAATCAGGCCAATGCGCATATATGGTTGTCCAGTATGGTTCAACATAGGTCCAAATTTGATGGAAAAGATTCGAGTGTTCGAAAGGAAGTGTCTCAGAAGTTGTCTCAGATTATATCGGACACCGGAATCGGACTATAAAAAGTATTATTCAAATGAGACTTTATACGAGGAATGCCACTTATGTTTCGGGATTTGGCAACCCTAGTGTTGCAATCCGGCAATTGACAGCTCTGTCGTAAAGTTGGACATTTTTGAGGTTATACGCACTCAGAACGTTTTGACATACGAGCACTATTTGTGTTGTTTACAGTAACTTAAAAGATTCATCTCGGCCCAAAAATGGAATTAAATCGTCAACATTTTCGTGCGATTATTTTTTACAACTTTCGGCGTGGATTAACTCAGCAACAGTGCATGGATGAATTTAATTCAATTTTTGGCGATGAAGCTCCATCAAGGACCAGTGTTTATCGATGCTATGTTGAATTTAATCGTGGTCGTAGTTCACTCCAAGATGAATTTCGTGAAGGTCGTCCAAAATCAGTTGTTGTTCCGAAAACCATTGATGCTGTCCGCGAACTGATATTGGAAGATCGTCATGTGACCTATCGTGAGATTGAGACAACCTTAGGCGTTAGTGGGACCAGCATACATTCAATATTGCATAAACATTTGACTGTCAAAAAAATTTGAAACGGATCACTCTTCACCACGACAATGCGAGCTCTCACACATCGGCTGCGACAGCTGCATTTTTGAGCACCCAAAACATCGATTTGATGGGTCATCCGCCGTATAGTCCTGACTTGGCACCGAATGACTTCTTTTTATTCCCGTACGTAAAAAACAAACTGAGAGGTCAACGTTTTTCGACACCTGAAGAAGCGGTTGCTGCATTCAGAATGCATGTGTTGGAGATACCTCAATCAGAGTGGCAAAAGTGCTTCGACAATTGGTTCAAACGCATGCAAAAGTGTATAGATCTTCATGGGGAATATTTTGAAAAACAATAAAGTGATTTTCGATGATCAATATTTGTTTTTGTTCTCTAATCCCGAAATATAAAAGGCAACCCTCGTATAATGAAGCGTACATAAATAGGGTGGATAATTTTATGATTAAATTAATCAGAGGACATATTGCGAGAGCAATAAGCTCGTCCAATGACCTAATTTTCGGGGCCTATTATCCAAACACTCTGTACTATGAGAGCGTGCGTTGCAACGGCTTTGTTCCACCAGAGGCGTTCCTTGACTTGGACATGAAAGGGCTTATACAGATCATCCGTAGACGGGCGATTGTGCTACGACCGGGAAGTAACGCGCACCGAAGAACAGCTCCTGCGCTTCAGTAGGGCTATCTCCCACAGAAACCGGGACGATAGTATTAGACAGTTCTGGCGGTTGAATGGCATATAAAGACCTGGATACCAAAGTCGGTATAGAATCACACTATCATCAGCTAGCTTACATAGACTTAGCTTTTCTAGAATTAGGGTAGTATAAGATTTAAGTTAAGTTAGGTTAAGTGCTTTTACATAAAATTAAATAAAAAAAAAAAAAAAAAAAAATAGGTAAGTTAAGTAAGTTAAATTTTAAGAAAAAAAAAAAACAAAAAAAAATTGACACAAAGTTTTTCAAATTTTCTTTGTCTTTCAAATAATTATAAGTACTGCCACAAAATTCTGTCGCTGAAAGGCAAATTATATAATGGTTAAGTAATGTTTAGCTTAGAGCGCCTGCGAAGGACCAGTAAGTTATTATATAAGATAATTAACCTAGAATTTAAGCATTTTTTGTCTAGCCTTTAATTTAGAAACTAAGAATATAAATAGAAAATAAAAAATGTTTTAAAAATGAAAATGAAAAAACATATCAATCACTGATTATATAGCGAAAGATATTAGCATACATGCAGTCGTTGGCTGATGCTTTGGGTCTATCCTTTTCGCTTTCATCACTACACCGCAAAACGCTATAGGTTTAGTCCAGTGATAAATAGCATTTCTGATAAATAGCATGGTATCTCTATATGTTCCCACAAATAAATAAAATATTCAGGAGCAATAATCAAAACGAGATTCAGTGTCTCCAAATTCCACGTACTGGTGTAAACAAGCAGCTGCTAATCAACATTGGCATAGATACAGAGAACCCTGTCCTCAATAATGAGCCCCTCGTGATCGAAGATTCCTTGGAAAAACTGTCTTTCAGGAAATGTACAAGGTGAATGAAAGCATTCACCGAAATCACGACTTGGAGGACAGAGTTCTATTGAATCAGGTGCACCTCCGAAATGAAATTTCACTTTGGAAATCGGGGAATCAAAAAGTCAGTGGGAATAGATGGAGTAGCTAACATCGTACTCAACAATCTGCCCCCAGTGGCAATAGATATATACACGGTCATGTTTAACAATACGTTGAATCATACAGCCCATTCCAAAAGAGGGCAAAGACTGTACAAACCTGTGGGGGTTCTCTATATCACACGGAGAACCAACCCACAATCCTAACCTAACATGCAAAAACAAATCCACAATAGCATGCATCTCCCAATCTGTAATAAAAACCATTTTCCAGACTCCCAACAGAATATAATTCAACAGAATATATTCTAATCATCCCCGCATTCATTTTCCCAAAATCGCTTCGGTCAATCCTTTACTTAATTCATATTTCCTCTTTGTGACCAAGCAATTCTAATTTCCCCGAAATTCATATGCTGTAACGAAACGCATATTCAAATCCATAACGGAACATCAACTATCGTCACCAACCATACCAAGCCGCACACATTTCCCCGAAATTACTTCGGTTAATATTTTATTTAAACGATATTCCTTGCTTGATACCAAGCAATTCCAATTTCCCCCGAAAATTCATACCCATACTTGCTCGCGTTCCCAAAGCCAATTTCGCGGTACACCCAACCAACGAATCCAACTTAGTTTATACGGCAAGGATTCGCTGGAACTCTTATGCGAGCATAGCAACTCTTCTCGAAATTCCTCGGAAGTGACAGTAAATTTATTTCTGCTATGAAATTTTCTCCATTTCATTAGTAAGTCGCTAGCCAACCGCCACCGGGGCCGCAACACGAAAGTCTTCATCTAACCGCCACCGAGTGCATATCGTTTATAACCACCAGTGCGCGCAGACGCGTCTCAACCAGGAGTGTGCCCGCGGGAGTCTTCGATACGAATTAGTACCGCTTTGCCGGTGTTCTCCGCGTCCTAATTGTTTTGCGTTTTAGTTTGACGCTTGGTGTTAATGTCTTAACAAGAGCTCTCCAGTTTACCAATCAATTCGATGCAACGTATCCCCAAACGGAACGGTGACTTGTGTGGTGTTTTTCCCTTCTACTTTCCAAAGCAGGGTGCCGTGAGTTAATCGCGTATCATAACATTACCGCTGTCAATTTTCAACGCGACATACGCAAAATATATCATAAACTACCATAAAATAACTTTTCGATGTATGGTGTCTGCGAACGCCATAATTTTACAGACGGAATGCACATAGTTCATTTTGAGATACTTTGTTAAAATTATCCGAACGAAAGAGCGAAATGAAATATAAGCAACGAATGTGAACAATAAAATAGAACAAGCTAAAATAAATGAAGACGAATCACAAACAATTCCTGAGTGTTTATTTTTTTTGCCGTTTCCGCTCCGTGCCGAGAACCGACCGCCGTACCGCCTACGCAGGGTTCCACCACGTCAGTGAACGATTTGCAGTGTCCCATCCAGCAAACACTTTAGTGGGGCGGTAGTTAACCAGTGCCATACGCCAGCACATCTACCCCGTCCGCCACAAACCCAATGAACATGCGTTCGATAAGCTTACTCATTAGCATCAGCAAAGTATTCGAAAAGACTATTAACAAAGCTCTGCTCAAATGGGTGGACGACAACAACATTATTCCAAATAACCAGTTTGGCTTTAAGACAGGTCATGAAACCACACTTCCCGCAGCTAAACTGGTCTCCGACATACAATGGAATAATTGTAAGAACCAATACACAGGTGCCTGTCTGATCGACTTGGAAAAAGCTTTTGATACCGTCTGGATCGAAGGGTTGTATTACGAACTGGTCAGACAAGGCATACACAAGCCTTTACTATATATACTTTACGATATGTTAAAGGACAGGAGGTTCGTGATCAAAAGTGGTAATGTGACCTCTAATGAAACGTATAATATCAAGAATGGCTTGCAACAGGGAACGGTACTATCTCCGACTCTTTTCAACATTAGCGACTTATTAGAGGCGCTTCCGCAGGCTATTGCGTACGCAGACGAGCTCATAATTTACAGAACAGCTCCGAAAATTGAGATCATAAATAATATACTACAGCGAGACTTTAACAAAGTGCAGCGCTATTGCGACGACTGGAAACTTAAGATCAATTTCCAGAAATGTGAAGCCATCCTATTTAGAACCCCGTTATATAAAGCCACGAACGATACAAGGAAAAACTGGTGAAAGTTAGTTATCGTGGGACCGTATGGCGGTAAACTGGAAACCAAGTGTGTAGTTATTCGAAGAGGAATGACACGCCGGATAATGAACGAATGGAACCACAGTTTCAGCTGTATTGTTGCTGTTGATGCCTTTGGTGGTGGGTCGTTTTACAATAAAAAATAATAATAGAGAAAAAAAAATAATAAAAGAAATAACAATAAGCAAAAACAAAAAAAAAATCAAATGGAACAAGGCTTGGTTCCGACTAAAAGGGGGTCCTAGGGAAGATAAAGGGGAATAGGCCACCACCAATTGTTGACCACCTTGCCCCTCGGGGGTCAATCCATTATTCCCAATAGAGCTTTAGACGGTTGTTGTGAATTATAACCGTTTTTTCCCTATTTTGATGGCGGAGTTTACCGGATCTTTCGCCTCAACCACGCCATACGGACCTCTCCATAGGGGAGTTAAAGTTAGTACAAGTGTTGAGGAGTGACCGGGACTGAAGGCCGAAGAACCGTCCAAACAATCGCCAACCCCGCCGAGCACCCATGAGAGGGGAGTCGCGCTGCTGCAATATCTCCTTCCTGAAACGCTCCACCGGGAGGAACCTGGCTATTACATCCTCGAAAGGGCCATCGCTAACTGTTAGCAGATAGTGCCGGAGGTGGTCCTCTCTAACGCCCCTTATTATTACAGACTTCGCCATCTTTTCTATTTGGATGGCGAAAGCGGTCTCACTCGCCTGTCCGTAGGAACGCCCCACTGCCTCCCTGCAACGCACAATTGCCTACTTCACTCAGAAAACAAAGCCGGTGGCGCCCTCTACAGGGAGTTGTCATATCCCGGAGAGCTGAGCACACAGCAACTGGGGCTGGAAGGCGTCCCTTAAGCGCTGCTCCATCTCCAGAAAGGTCCTTGGTGGTGCTTCACTTATCAGGTGGTATACTTCACCGCATAGCCTCATGGGCAACCACCTAAGAAAGCTTCTTCTTCCCTCGCCAAGCAACCGAAGGTCCTTTTACAACTGTCGATGAACTTCTGAAGTTCACCAGCTGTATTCGGACCCTCCTGCCCCGAGAACATCGGTATCGTCTTCGAGACAAGATCATAGATCCCGTCCACACCCAACATGGCCCGTGTAGAAACTGGTGGAGGAATTCGCTCTAAGCTCCTAGGTGTGCTCGGCGTATTTGGGGAGGTGCGCTCGTCCCCTGGCGTACTTTTGAGAGGACGAGAAGGTAGCGACGCTGGCGAAGGGGTGCTCTGACTTTCTTTCAGCTGCTTCCTTGTTTTCATCAAGGCAGCTAGCAGTCCTTACCTTCAATTATCGAGCCAGGGGCCAAGCGCGAGCAAACACCCGAGTCGCAAAGGGAAAAAAACAAACGTGAGAAAAAGGAGAACTGGGAAACTACGTCGGTTCCCGGGCGAGAGGAGAAGCGAGGGAAGATCCAAGTTCTGGGAAACCTCACCAGTTCCCAGACTAAGATAAAACAAAACAACAGAGAAGACCTGTGGCGTTTCTAATAGATACACACGCAATGCACGGGCAAATAGGGAAGAACACCGAAAGAAAATCTAATAATCAAAAGTATCAGCCGTATACCAAGCAATAACATAGCAACTCCACATCAGTAGAGTGTACTTGAGTTTAGAACAGTGGACTGATGTGTTAAGCATTGGTTAAATTTTAGTGATTCTAATCATCATGCGTTAGTTCGACTATCACGATCGTCGCAATATGCGATAGTCCCGCAAGAAGGAATCCACAAAAATAATTATTAAAGACCTCGTCAGTCCTCGTCTCATCCTATCTTAGTTATCGAGCCTGCCGCGTGCGATTTAGATCCACCCTCTCCGATCCTTTTTTCCCAACCTCAGGTGTCCCCCAGGGCAGTAACCTCGGCCCACTCCTATTTATCCTATCCATAAACGGCATAGGCTCCTGCATTAATCACTCCTTCATCTCGCTTTACGCGGATGATTCCAAAATGTTTAAGACAATTCGCTCTCCCCTGGACTCCTCACTTCTCCAAGCAGATCTTGAAAGCTTCTCGACTTGGTGCCAAAATAATTGTCTAGAAATGAATATCGCCAAATCTTACACAATCACCTTCTCCCGGAAGAGTTCCCCCACTCACCCACGCTCCTATCTCTTACTGAACCAACCGATAACATCGGTTGAATTGATTCGCGATCTGGGCGTCCTATGCGACAAGGAGCTCAAATTTACCGCACATTTTGATCTACCATGCAATCCTACCTCTCCTCTCCTACCCTCAAAATAGTTCCCCCAGCCCCACCCACAATTTGAACCTCTTCTCCCAGTTCACCAACCCCGCCCTCTACCAGTACGTAGACATGCCCTGCACTGTCACTGTCTCACAAATGCCGAATTTACCACCCCCACATACACTCGCTCCTCCCTAGCCTCCTAGCTCCCCCATCGCACAGTCACCTTCACCTTCTTGTTTCTTTCTTTTTTTCTCCTTCTTACTCTAGTTTTAAGATAGTCTGTAAGACTTTTTATATTCATTTAATTTAAGTTAATGGAAGCTTGCATTAAGCTAAATAAATGAGGGTTCTGCCCTCACACTAAACTAAACTGAACTAAACTATACTAAACTAAACTAAACTTGAGTCGGGAGAAACGCCCCAAGAAAAGAAAGGTCAAAACAAATGGTCAAAACACCAAAGAAAGCAAAAACTCTAGGGAGCCTCGTCGGTTCCCAAACTGAAAAAGGAACGAAGCAAATCTAATAAATGGGGGACTTCGTCAGTCCTTAGGGTCCAGAGAGAGAACCGAATCAAACTAAATATCTGGGGAACCTCGTCGATGACCAGACTAAGTAACAACAAAAGACTCCCAAGAGGAAAGAAAGGGAAACAATCCAGAGAAAACAGTCCAGGTAGGGGACTTCGTTAGTCCCCAAACCGAATAAGAGGTAAAAATAGAGTGCAAATGGGAGACCTGGTCTCTTCCCAAACCGGAAGGAAGAGAGAAAGAGAGACGCAATACCCGGAACAACAATGGTAAGAAGATTTTCCTCTAAAAAAAACACTAGCAGCAAGTCCCACACCAATATCACTGTTTTTCTCTTCGTCTGCCCGAAGGAAAACCTTCTTCGATCTCCGTTCTGTTGTTTGCATGGCCCTTTTATCTCCCGCCATTCATTTACTTTCCCGGATTGCAAACGAAATTTAGGTAAACAAATTTTTAGAGAATCATAAAATTGCCGACGCGCATTTTATGATTCTCAAGAATATTTGTTTGATAGTTGGTCATCTGGTCCGCACATTTGCATCCAGGGAATTTTGCGTGTAGACGAACCAATTGAACATTCGGTCCGCTTATCACGTATTGGATTTTTTTAGGTTGAATTCAATGTGAGAAAATTGAACGTTTAGTTAAATTTGTTTGATATTGAATCCAATATTGATTTAAGGATATTTTATGTATGGAGGCAATGCCAGGGCTTGCAGAGCGCTTCATGTTTTAAGTGGATGGTTTTGCGTGTACCAAGATTGATGGTGGAGCCTGGCTCCAAAGAGGTACGTATAAAGGGGTGGAAGGTTTTGCGCGTAATAAGAGTGTAAAATCGTATACTACGTCCGAACCATAGTCGCTGGTAGTATTTTGAATTCATCTAGGAACAGTATAGAAATAAGATTACATGCAAACATACTATTGAGCTGAACAACATCCAACAGCAGGCGCAACGTTAGCAACAGTAGTTGACGAATCTCACAGGGAGCACATCCATAACCAACGCAAAAAAGTGAGTACGTTCCAATCTATAATATAATTTTTATGTGCAAGAAAAATATTGCAACAAATATAAAACAATTCTAAAATTGATCGAAGGACGCATGTATAGTCTCGGTGTTGGACAAGTCGCACGTCCAATCTTAAATTAATGAGAACCAAACTTTTCTCTGGTAACCTTTATTTACCCAAGATCGCCTTTCTTGCAGTTGCAATGTATCCGTTGTCAAGAAAGTGTAATCACTTTCCCTCGGGAGTAATCCCTTTCAAATACTTATGGCCACTTAACTTATTTATGATATTTACATCATAATGCATCGCCTTAGTTTATTTGTGACAACAACGGCTAATCCTGTACATTGTGTACACAAGTGCACTATTATGCGGCAATAAGCCAAAGTAAAGTATCTGCCCTCGTAAACGATAAGAATGGGTACAATCGGTACAATGTACACATTAACGTAGATGCATTGAAGATGAAGATCGTGGGAGTGCCTATATCAGATACTGGGCAGGGGCACCGATGCTATGTTGTAAATAAGGGCAGCTATTTTAGAAATCGAAGTTGTAGCGTCTCTAACAGATACACACACAATACACAAGCAAATAGTGAAGAACACCGAACCAAAATCGAATAAGAAAATGCATCAGAGCCGTATACCATAGCGATAACATAACAATTCACATCAGTGGAATATACTTGAGTTTAAAAATCGAATTCTAAACACGGCCAGTAGCCTGATGTGTTACGCATTGGTTCAATTTTTGGTGATTCTAACTGTCATAGCGTCAGTTCGAATCACACGTTCTTCACTATCAATCCCAAACGCTATAAAGTCATGTTCGATAAAAGACAAAAATTGTCAGTGAGTGAATATTTGTAATTCGGGACGATCGTCCGAAAAACAAACTTCAAGTTTAAATCTGGTGTGTTCCTTTATGGTGATTTTAAATTCTAAACCTCGTCATTATTTTTTGTTGAAGTTAAACTTTTGGTGTAGCAATGCATTCTTCTTTTGACCAATCACGTTCACATATAAGCAATATCGTAACTAGTGCGGTTAGAAATTATGCGGTTACCAAAGAATGGGAATTAGCAACGCATTCAACATATCCATATACCGCGAAGTCTATCTAGCACTGTCTATTTTACATTAATTGTCTATTCTAAAGTGTATATTTTATATTCTCTACTTATACTCTCCATTTTATGGTGCCTATTTTATACCGTTTATTCTATGCTGTGTATCTTATATTTTTTATCTTATACTATCTAGTTTGTTTTGTTCACCATACACTGTCTATACTTTGATGTCCTTTTAAGTTGTTTTTTCTATGTTGTCTATTTTGTGCTGCTCATCTTACACTGTCTGTCTGTATGCCAATTTCAAACGGTCCAGATTGTACGATCAACCTATCTTAATTGTCTATCTTATACTGTCTATATTATACTGTCTATCTTATACTGTCTATCTTATACTGTCTATATTATACTGTCTAATTCATACTGTCCATCTTATACTGTGTCTTTTGTGCTGTCGTCCTTGTGCTATTCATTTTACAATGTCCATCCTATATGGCCTACCTTATACTGCCTTGTTTACACGATCTGTCTTATATTGTCATCTTACATTATCTGCCTTCTTATACTGTCTACAGTGCCAAGTGCCCCTGTGAAAATTTTATTTTATTCTCTTTGTTATCTTATTTTCATTATAAATTTGATGAAGCTGCCAATGAAACTACTTGTTTCCTAACACCAAAAAGGTAACTTAGTAGAATTAGTTATAGGTGGAGACTGTTTAAATAAAATCATTTAAATCAAATAAAAGTCAGAAGCCAATATTTCAAATTGTCGGTTAGTGCCAAATTTTATGATCAAATGAAGGCACACAGGAATGAGTATCATCTGTCAGAATAATAAATGAGGCGAGATAAAATGTATGGGGGTACGCCAATATCACTGCTTCACCAGGAAGGTCGAAGTCCAACCACCCCAGTCTGGCTGCCCGCTGGTAATTTACATAAATGATATAGAGATCGTCTAGGAATATGTAAACAAAATGGCCGGAAGGCGCTTATAACCTCAGCTGTGAAAACAACGTGTTACACCTTTCCACAACTTACCTTGAGGTGGGAGACCCATCCGGAGCAACTTGTGGACGTATGTAAATACATAAGTGAGTTGAAGCCATAAGTTGCCACAAGTGATGCATGTATCCTATAAAACGATTGGGTCACAAACGTTTCTTCTAAACTTACAGCAAACGGATTATTTATTAGGAATCTCGAACTCGGCGTACAAGTCCTGACCACAGGTCTCTCGGCATCAATTTTAACTTTCGATGTTGGTTTCTGAACCCATCGGTAAATTAGAGTAAGTTCATAAGCTCTTCATTCATCTAAATGTCCACTAACTGACGATAGATCCTTAAATTATTTCTGGCTCTCCACTCATTCTCCTGTTGGTCTATATCACCACTTAGATTAACCCCAATTCCAACACATCCTGCCATCATTTCATTTATTTATCGAGGACGCCCAAATCTGTTTATACGCTTCGTAGTTCATTTCACATTTAGATTACATCAATCCTTTTCATGAAATATTTCGCAAGCTAACAACATATCCTGGGGGAGAATGTAAACAATACAAAAAGGATACAGGATGAACGTTTCTCTTCTAACGAGGGTCGAAATCCAATTAAAATTTTCTATTCGCCAGTACTGAAAAGTGCACAGGGTCCATTGATGTGAGGGTTTGTATGCATCCGTGGGATTAATAGGATCCGAAAGCGCTAATGTGCAACTTATCCCTTAGTTATTCAGTTAACGGTTCCCTGTGGCATGTGACACGAAAATGATGCTACGCTCAATAGAGAGTTGTTTGACATTCAACATGCAGAGTTGCTCCAATAGAACTGCAATATGTTCATGCCCCATAAATGAAAGCTGCGAAACTTCGTCCTTAGCTCTTTTATTCACTGTCCTTTGAGTCGTGCTGCATCGAGTCAATGACTTCCTCAAAATGTGTAATACGATTCCCATGTCATTTGTGTCCGTGGTTACCGGTTAAATGATAGATATTCGAAGTTCAGTTCATGGCTTCGGTGGTAAAAGAAAATTCGGTTCGAGTTTCAATATGTCTCTGAAGAATCGTTGAGTTTCATGTCACGCAATGTTGAAGGTAGTTTTTAGGTAAGAAAGGATGGATACCAATGGGGAAGACTAAACAGACGATGCAAGTTTTTCTCGTTAACAATTTCCAAAGCAGAATCATTGTCGTTTGCAAGAGATGAAATATCTCTGAGCACACCTCATTCGTTTCCTGACATTTTGGATGGAACTGCGAACTTTTACTTTCTGGATTTTTTTTTGTCTTGGCCAATCGGATCTTGTACTGTAGCTGGAAAAACTTAGGTTCTCAAGGAGCAATGATTAACAGATGCGGTAAGGTACTACTTACAGAAGAACCATATTCAGACTAGTGACACAAATATGTGACAAATATTGAATTTCGGTGCCAATACATCGTAGTTATTTCGAGTTGTCTCTCATCTTATGTTCAGTGTGTGGGGGGTTTCTCTATTCTACATGAGAAACAACCCACAATTCCAACCAACATTTCCACCTAATTTCGACCGCTTTCAGCGCGTCATACTTACCCATTTCCTTTATATGTATTCCCCTGTAAAACATTTCAAACGGACGTATAGCTAAACTCATCATCCTTTGCAGATAATGCATAATTGAGTTTAGCTACATAAATGTCATACGGCAACTCCATCCTTGCTAACCATGAGTTTCCCATCGGAAATCTCATAATGTCGGTTAGCAACAACAAATCTAAAAGAACGACGCTGTTGCACCATAGCAAAATAGCTGGGGTAATTTCAGCGTCTTAGAGTCTGGTTCTCACCCGAATTATTTCCCAAACATCAGCGGCGTCCTATCGACTTTCTCCCAGATCACCCATTCGCTTGGGATCAATGATCTCTTTTTGCAGGGGAGTAACATCAGCTAGGTTTCCCTCTCATTCGTATTTCTTTCCACGGTTCAATGCGCTTTAACTACACCATAGCCGTACCACTGGGTCAGTAGGTCGTGTCAGGCTACCACGAGATCACAGCATATCATGTTTTCTGTTCTCTCATTCTTCATGTCCGTCAATTACCCTATTAACAAAAGTTACTCACACTTTGACGGGCGTGAGGTTGAGAGAGCAGAGGCGTGGTCTCTTTTGGTTGTCCTGGGTGAATGAAATATGAATTTCAAACCCAATTCACACCAGTCGCTATTCATTCATCATTGGTGTTGGACGCGCTGCGCTAATTTTTAATTTAATTCGCTACCGGTCGCAAGAGTCACATCTCAATAGTTCAAGTGAAAGGTCGCGTCGTGTATACCTTCAATAAAACAACTAATGAAATAAAACGAAAAGTTATTAATTTAAAATCAGTTTTTTTTTTTTTAAAAAAGACAATAAGTTATTGAAAAAAAAAAACCAAAGTGTATTAATATAAGTTAAACCCAATTAAATTAAAATAAAGAACATTAAAATAACAACATATAAAAAGTGCTTTCATTCATTCTTCCCCTTGGTGAACAATTTTGCTGTGGACAAGTGTTTGGGGTAAAAGTGGAAACCGTGCCATACGCTGGCAACATACATTTTCTTAACTCCATAAGTGTCATGGTATTTAGAAGCTGAGAATCCATATCTACAATATTAAGAAGGGCCCTCTTCGGTGACCATAACGTCAAGGTTGTTCCTACTGTACGGATGTGTAGTTGACAAGTTTTTCCTACCTGGTGGTGTTGAAAGCCAGCAAAATAAAAAACCAAATTAGTTAAATTCAAACTTATTTTTAATTGGAATTCTTTCACCTTCTTCTGGTAATGTTGAAAATACAATACTTGTTATATATATTTTTCTTATAACAATTGTTGTATAAGTTGTGCCAAAAAGTGTTTTTTTTTTTGAGTCGTGGCAGACTTTGCTTCACAAAACTTACCCCGGATCAGACTTGATTGTTGAGACGTGGGCAGTTTGGACTTCTGCTGCTAGAGGATGTATCCTGGAACGTTTGACGAAATTACGGCAACACAAAATCAAAACTTGTTTTATTTAACTTTATGGTTAAGCTGTCTTTTTGTATTTATTTTAATCCATACTACTTCCAAAATTTCGTCACACTTAGTTAATAATTTAGTTAAATGTTACTGTTTATTTAAATACCAAAACTTTAGTTAATAATTTTATATAAAACGGGATAACTTATTTTTAAGTGGTTATATTTAAAACTTAATTGTATATGAAAATTAATTTATTCATTCATTTATTCTGTCCAACGGCAAAACTTAATTTTAATTTGTTGTATTTGAAAATTAATTTATTCATTCATTTATTCTGTCCGATGAGAAAATTTATTTTTAATTGGTTGTATTTGAAACTTAAATGTATTTGATTTTCACTTCGAGACCGAACGAATTTTTATTTAAGGTTGATTTTTAACTCGAGACCGAAACTAAACACACAACCGCACGCGTCGACCACTTAAATCAGAAGAAAAACTCAATCGTCTTGAATGTCTATGCATATCCTTTTTTCTGACAAAACTGTTACTCACGCGACTCGTGGTTGACTTTCGCGTCCCCGTGCGCGCCGGGGAGCGGGAGCAGCCGACCGTGGTGGTCGGCGGATGTAATTGGACTCAATCGAGAGTTAGAAGATGGTTCTTGATTCACCCCGAATTCGGTGGTGGTGGATATTCTCTCCACTAAGGATATGTTTTACCTACCACAAGAGAGACGTAAAGTCTCTCTTTGTGGAACATAAAACCAGATCTCGTAATGCAGATCATGGTGGTTTGTGCGTGATAGTTTAGATCTGTGTTGTTTACTCATGCGCGAAGGCAATGGAAAAACAAAGCAGGCAGGCGGCAAGGACAAAAGGATGGAGAAGATCATTGTCTATGAAGTGCATCGCGGCTAAATAAATAGACGACGATGCATCGAGGAAATCTGGTAAAAGAAAATATGAGACGAGGGCGTCATAAAAGTCTTAGATGAGTGATGCCCTTGTGTAAATATACGAATAGACATTGGGAAAGGTGCTAATGGTTGGGATACTTTATACAATGAAAATTGTATGTCGTATCTTGTCGGTGGCCAAAACGAATTTGCTTGCATTTGTATATGCTGGATAATTCGTTTGGTGGCTAAGCACGAAGTTGTGATTGTTTGTCCGTGAATCTATTGCAGCTGGGTAAATAGCCGTGTTGCTATTATGCTGGTGATGCTAAAGCAATTTAGGTATACGATGGGTGGTCGTGTACCGTATCTTACTGAACGAAAAGATATCGAATTTTTATGCATGTTTACATGCGAAGGAATTCGGTTTATGACACTAGACGCTAGTGTTGGCTTTTGTCCCTTGGACAAAAGGCTGCCGAAGCCGTGGAATTGCCAGGGACATGCGGTGTGCACGTGGACAGCGGAATTGCTTGGCATACCAGAGTGCCGAATGGTTTAGGGATTCGTGATTAGTTAGGAAAGAATTCTTATAGTGAATTTGTATGCGAAGAGATGTATGAAAGGTAAGGATTCTTTTACAGGTACTTTTAGGTTATACCTTAGATAACATAGATGCGTAAAGCATATAAGGTGCTAATGCGATTGCATTAGCAAAAACTTATGCAGATTGGGTTGTAGGGATGGTGGTTGTTCAAGTAAGTAGGCAGTGGGGTTTGGCGGAACCGCCACAAAACTATTGTTGTGTTCAGCACACAATATTTAGGACTCTTAGGGCGAACCAAATATTATCTACTGGGATAGGGATCTAGGGGTATTATTTTATTTTAAGTTTTTGTCTATTGCATGTTGGGAATATTCTATTGTACTGTTAAAGTGATGTTTCGGTAATGTGGAAGGATATGCATGTGCCAGGGGGGTGCTAATTAACCGATATTAATTATATAACAGCCCCCCCCCCCCCCCCCCCCCCCCCCCCTTACAAAAATGGAGTTTGGATGAGGAATGAAAGTCACTTTCGATAGTTTATCGGTGTGTGCGCGGCGGTTGGCTTAATATTTTTTTTTTTTTAATTTATTTTCTAACTATTTTAGACTTTTTTTATTATATTTTAATAATATTTTAATAATATTTTTATATTATTCGTATACAGTATATCTATTTTGGTTTTAGTATTATTCATCTAATTATTTTAGATTTTAATATTATCTAAATTTTTTATTTACAAACAATAATTTTTTTAATATTTCTTAATAATATTTTTATATTATTTTCAATTTTGCTTTGATTTTATTTAATAATATTAATTTTTTTATTTATATTATACATAATATATATTTCCGGCGCAAGACTAAAGCCCGGAAAAAAACAAATAATTATGGAAAATTTAACAAGCCTCAGGACTTGCTAAATAAGGCCAAGACCGGTTCCCGGTTGTAGTGCCAATGATGATGATAATAATATATATTTATTAAATATGTTTTTGTGTCAAACATATGTGCTTCCAAGGTCACGACTAGTTCTGGTGATTCAGATATGAATATATAGATTGGCACCTCACTGGCCACTCAGTCTGTCATACTGGTTCCGATCCCTCATAGGTACAAATGTCGAACATAATACCGCGTTGTAGACCTCAGGCTTTAACCTTTATTCGAAATAAGGTTTTAACCTGTTGTTGTGCACATTTTCAGGACCACATTTACTAGGCCCTGTATTGCCACTACATTGTATGGACCCGGCCATATGGGAGCTAACTACCCTTGTTTCTGCACATTCCATATTAGAACCTTATCGCCCACGTGAAACGTGAAAGGGCGTACTGTACGGTCATGGTGCCCTTTGGATTTCCTCTTGGAAATCAACAGGTTACGCCTTGCTATTTCGTACGTACGCTGTAGTTTGTACTTTAATAGCTTATGGTAGCTCTCATGGTTGTACACCGGTTCCGGAGGTTGTTTGACATTAGACGGTACCTCCGGGGTGAAACCAAAGAGACACTCCATCGGCGTAAGCTTGGTACCTTCGTGTACGTTGGTGCTGTACACGAATGTTGCCGTCCTCAGGTATTGATCCCATGATTGGGAATTTCCATCCACAATACTGTGTAGGTATTCTACGAGTGGTCGATGGGCTCTTTCCAAAGCGCCATTCGACTGTGGATGGTATGCTGAGGTTTGAAGCTTCTTGATACGGAGCAGCTTGCATACGTTTTTAAACAAGCTGCTTAGGAAGTTGTTTCCCTGATCGGTGACCAGTTGCTTCGGAGCACCATACCGAGCAACTATTTGGTCAAAGAAGATCGTGGCCACCGATTCTGCCTCCGCATTGGGTAAGGCATAGCAATCTATATACTTAGACAGATTGTCTTGAAAAGTTAGTATATAACTATTGCCTGCTGGAGTTCGATCCAGAGGCCCGACTATACCTAAATATACCTTGTCGAAGGACCTCTTTGCAATGCCGGTGATTACTATGGGCATCCGTAGGTTTGGGGAAGATTTCATGGTTTGACATTCTAATTCTATATAATTAACCGATATTAATTATATAACATACTGTCGTTTTAGTGGTTTTTCAAAGACAGTAAGTAACCGTCTCTTTTATTTACAGATCTTTTGAACCAACGGTCTATGAACAGTCAAAGGTTCTCCTCCTGCTCCGGTTCTGTTTTTCCATTTCTCACTTGACTTCAACGATTACAACAACGGGGTCTGCTATGAGCTAGCTGAATCTCCTCCATAGCCTGAGAGAGCACTTCGGATAGCATTCAGTGGCATTATTGCGTTTGGGATGATAGTGAAGAACGTGTGATTCGAACTGACGCTGTGACAGTTAGAATCACCAAAAATTGAACCAAAGCGCAACCCGTCAGGCCACCGCCGTGTGTGGAAATTCGATTTCTAAACTCAAGTACACTCAACTGATGTGGAATTGTTATGTTATCGCTATGGTATACCGCTCTGATGCATTTTCTTATTCGATTTTCGTTCGGTGTTCTTCACTATCTGCTTGTGTACTGTGTGTGTATCTGTTTGAAACGCCACAGCATGACTGAGTTTCGAATACAACTTTACAATTGCATACTCTCCGGCGCTTTGGTGTGTTTATTTTCGAAGTAATTGATTGTTCAGATGGCAAACGAGTTCGTTGTATATTATATAATTTTACGACGTCTGAGCTGATTAGCTTTTATGTATGTTGCTGTGCTGCAACACTACCGTTGTTGCTGAACAATAGGATAACGATTTATTCCTGAAAACCTGAAAACCAGAATTCCAGAATGTCTGCACAGTTTTTTAATAACTTTTGTTATACCAAGGTATGCATTTCCGACGCAAGGCTAATAACCTTGCCCGTAAAAATAAATTATTATGGAAAATTGAACAAGCCTCGACACTTGCTAAATAAGGCCAAGACCGGATCCAAGTTGTAGTGCCGATGACGATGATGATGAAGCTATGCATTTCAACTAAAAGTTTAATGGGGCTACCACCCCATTTATTGGCTTAATTCAAGCAACATAATTACCTACAACTAAAGTATATATAAGTTACAAACTAGAGAGCTTAAGAACTATCTTAACTTGGCTTAACCTAAGGTAACTAGGATAAATTAAGAGGGAAGGAGTAGGAGCGAGAGGTGGGGATGCCTGAGATCGAAAAAAAATCATGAGTTTATACTTTTTCACGGGCGAAGTTGGGTGTTTTTCAGAATATTAATTACCGTTACTGATAAAAAAACAATTAAGCCACTAAATGAGTTTCCCTGACTTCGTTTCGGTTGACAATATTTTGTCACAAAACTAGTCATAAAAGTTTATTGCTCATTCCATGAAAACTAAAAATTTACGCTTGAGTCTATAATTTTATACAGCACTGTATACGTATAATAACCTAATCCAGTAATTCGTTAACATCTTACTGTGGGATCCTAAACAAACAAACGAATCTTCACGCACGCGTCCGAGTGCAGTGCAAAGTTTTCTGTGCGATCCCATACAAATGAACGAATCTCCAGCCACGCATCTTAGTGCTGTGAAAAGTGCGAGAATATACAGATGAGTGATGTACAGTGCGGGGAAACCCTCTACTCATTCCATCCCTTGTGTCTGTTTTCCTTTTTTTCGCATCTCTGTTTGCGTCCCTCAGGCATCGATACTCTGGATTGAATTTATAATCCTTGGAGAGTTTTTGGTGGCTGAGTGGCATAATGTTCGTCATGGAGGGATTTCCTGGATTTCGGCACGGACCTAGTGGGACACCTACTACAAGGGCATAACACCTGTAATGGTTGCTTTCGCTTATCTATTGCTGGTCTCGACTTGCATCCTTTCCCGAGGCGGTATTGGTTTTCTGTGTAGGGCCATTTCAATGAAGCGGGAATTCCGCGTTGATTTGTGTAACTTTCGCGGCTTGAGATGCAATTTATCTTCTGTGTCTGCCTACGTTTATAATCAGAAACCAACTATCCTTGTACTCACCGAAACCCAGGTAATTACTAATACAGATAGTTCCGATTTTAATCTACCTGGATATAACTTAGTGCCACTGTTCTTTCCACATCGTGGTATAGCTACATACATACGAAATGATATTGCTTATCAGCTTATGCCACAATATGGGCTCTGTTCCAACCCAGAATTTAATTTCTCTTGGCTAAAACTTCACGTTCGTAGGCATATCATACATTACAGCTTTCTTTACAGAAGCCCAAACTTGGATAGAAACGCATCCTTTAACGAATTTGATGCTCACTCTGATTCTATCGATCGGATCTTGAGCCTATATCCCCACACTGAAACCGTTATTGCGGGTGATTTTAATGTCAATAACTCTCAGTGGCTTCGTCACTCCGGACACACAACTCCTGAAGGTCAGTATGTCATCAGCTTTAGCTGATTCAAATAGTTTAACTCAGCTAGACAATGAGCCAACACGGGTACCAGATATATATGGTCATTTCGCCAACACACTGGACCTGCTTCTCACCTCCCACCCAAACAAATACACAAATGAAGTTTCTTCACTCTTGGGCACTTCAGACCACTGTTTCGTGTCAGCTAAATTTTCTCTAACCAACACTAACGTTAATAAGAAAGCTCCTAAAAGAACAGTATGGTTCTATGAGAAAGCCAACTGGAAAGGTCTGAACGACTTTTGGGAGGTTAAATTGGTCGTTATTTTTCCTCATTAACGACATTGACTCTATAGCGGACACATTGACAGACACGATTCTACTTGGTATGCGCACCTTTATTCCACACAGAATAAAGAGCATCAAACTCAAGAGAAATATTTGGTTCGATTCCGGGTGCAGAGAAGCCATTAAGGCTAAAGAGTTGAGGTATCGGTTGTATAAATCAAACAATACTGAGGAAAACCGGAAAAGATTTAAGAGAGCTAGAAGTGACTGCAATGCGTATATTCAAGCGCCAAGTTCTTGCATGACCAGAGAGTGGAACAAAAAATACTACACTCTCCCACATGTAGTAGAAACTTCTGGGCATCCATGAAAAACATTCAAAAGTCGGTCTCTTCATCCATTCCATCGCTTATAATCGATGACAAACCAGTCACCACTGCAATAGAGAAAGCAAATCTACTTGCTGCACATTTTGCAGCTAACTCAACGCTGTCTGATACTACATCAGTTCCACCTCAACTTCAGGATAAGCAACAGACCATGAGCCAGATTCGCGTACTGTTGCCCGCGCACTCAAAGAGCAACACGCACACAAATCCGCTGGTCCTGATGGCATTCCCCCAATCCTCTTGAAGAGATGTTCCTCTTCAATCGCTAAACCACTGCGGAAACTCTTCCATTTGTCTTATTCTACTGGCCGTTTCCCAAATAGATGGAAGACAGCGAACATTCAGCCAATTCCCAAAACGGCAGACATATCATCCCTTTCTTCATATCGACCCATAGAACTAACTTCTATTCTCTCCAAGGTAATGGAATCACTTATCAACCGTCAACTTTCGAAATATCTGGAATCAAATGACCTTCTCAATGACCGCCAATATGGGGTTTGTAGCAACAGGTCCACGGGAGATCTGATGGGCGTACCTTACCGAAAAGTGGAGCCATTCCATCCACTACTTCGGCAAAAGCAAGGTAATGGCATTGGATATTTCAAAAGCCTTCGACAGAGTTTGGCATCCAGGCCTTTTATCAAAATTACATTCCTATGGAGTGGACAATTCCCTGATCCAATGGATAAGAGACTACCTTTCTGGCCGTTAAATCCAAGTGGTTCTTGATGGTGTCAAATCGGTCTCCGATCAAATTAATGCAGGTGTTCTCCGGGGTTCGGTACTCTCACCCACCCTCTTCCTGATTATATAAATGATCTCTTGTCAATTACTCAAACCCAATTCACACGTTTGCTGATGATAGCACGTTGACTTTCTCATACTCATACGAACACTCCCGTCCAAACTCATCGAACGTCACCACCAACCAGCAACTTATGCTTGATACATTGAATTCAGACCTCAACAAGATATATCCGTGGAGATTATCTAACCGAGTAGAATTCAATGCTCAAAAAAAACAGTGCTGTCTCTTGTCGTCAAAGGCGAGCCCCAAAGTAAATATACTGACTATGAACGGCACTTGCATCGACGAAGCCACGGAACTATCAATCCTCGGCACTCGAATTAATTCGACTCTTAACTGGAATGACCACATATTTGAAGCTGCGAAAAGTGCAGCCAAATGCATGGGGTTTCTTAAGAGATGCAAAAGATACTTCACTCCATCCAACCTGAGGGCTATTTACAAGGCGTATATCTATATATATCATCGGCACTACAAACGAGACCCGCTCTTGGCTTATTTAGCAAGTCTCTCCACCGATATCCGGTCCATATCCGAGACTTGTTAAATTGTCCATAATAATTTGTTTTTCCGGGCGAGGTTATTAGCCGTGCGCCACATTTACAAGGCGTATATTCGTCCAAAAATGGAGTTCATCTCCCATGTTTGGTCAGGCGCTTCCAAAACTGCACTACACGTGCTCGACAGGATGCAACGACTCATCAGTAAGTCGATCAATTCCGTCGTTAGAACACAGGCGCAACGTATCATGCCTATCTCTTTTCTATAGGTATGATCACGGTCGTTGCTCAACTGAACTTGCTGAATGTGTTCCGCCCCTTCAGACATTTTCCCGCGATACCCGTCAATCTATGAATGCGCATCAGTTCACGCTGAGACTGGACTTCAGGCGCACAAATAAACATAGAGAGTCATTCTTGAGCCGAACCACACGAATGTGGAATCTTCTGCCTGATCAGGTGTTTCCTGGCCGTTGTGATGTCCAGACATTCAAGACCAATATACATCGACACCTCCTTTCCTTATCCACTTCCTTTCCATCCGCTCGCACTGTGTTCTGGTATTTAAGGGTACTTCAAAACCCCCTTTTGTGCGCGAGTTAACACAAGCCTAGCCCATGACTCATATAAAATACAAATCCCACAGATAACATATCAATGTAGGAAAATGTAGATAACATAATCCCAACCTATGACTCACATCTTACAGATATAAGCCACAAAGATAAGAATTATACACCACGTAACCGACAAAATCCCCCGAACGTGTCCATGCACATAAATAACAAAGATTTTTCCACATACGTGCATGGCAAGTCATAGTGACAGATATTTTCCCCAAGGGCATGACCGCATGAAACGCATCATGTGCCTAAAAAGCAATTCGGTCGCAACGCCAAGCAACTGATATAAACTTAAATTACATCGGCGCCCATATCCCCTGTTGAATTCTACAGCACAAAAGCAGGAGATATTCGTTCTTTTCCCTTTTGTTCCAAGCACATCGGCCGCTAAACCGATCGATAAGCAAAGCATAACTCACACCTGGCGACCAAAGGGATTCGAGTGTTGCATAAGGAAAATGCGCACGCGACAGAAGACGCCAGCGATATGTGCATGACCAGCATAGATGCTGTACACAGTACCGATTGTATAAACATTCCAAATTCCTGTCTATATGGTGGTTTGCACCAGCTGCAACCACTTCTAGTAATTTACCCTCTATTGAATGGTGGATGCATGGTTCGCAGACTCATGGACACACATTACGAGCGACCGAACTGATCATCATGTGGGTGTTTCGCGCCCTTGGCTGGGACCAGTGTGCGAAGGATCATCCCTTATTGGTCGCGAGACGGTGTACTAAGTTTGATTCTTTGTCTTTTCAAGAGGGAATCTTTAATCTCTATTTAGATTCCGTGGAGGCAAGTCGTGCCCTCCATGTAGCAGTCTGAATCGAGTGGCCACTGAAAGAGTATCTTTCTGTCTGTTGCGAATTCACAATTATATGCTCGGGGAGAATCTAGTACATCGTCTAGTACCCTCCCCGACAAATATTCACCACACCTGCCGACAACTCGATGACAGTGCACAAACAACCGTCAATACTTTTAGCATACTGTTTTTGGTGCAGATTAACGTAAGGTAATTTCTATGATTTAATGTGCACTCCACCATGTGGCTGTTGAATTTATAAGAACTTTTAATTAATGTGTCGCACGCCACCATGCGGCTTTTTAGTGTTGAATAAATAAAGTTGTCTCCATCGAGAACTCAGTCGAACTTTATCTATATTCGTCTAAAGACATTCGCCAGTCGCATCGGCTTTACTTCAAATTTATTTAATGAAGGTTGTCGCATCTCGCTTCACAAATTAGCGTAGACAACATTGACTGCCGTCAAAATTCGACCAGACAATACCGTCAGCATTGTATTGATACCTTAACTGTCAATAGTACGCCACATCATTCGTCCAGTTTCGTTCAGCTATCGTTCTGCAAAGCATAGCCCCGCCTACTTCCGCTCATCAAAGGATCAAGATGGCGGCCATTAAGGATTCCTTTCGGTGAAGATCTCTTCAACTCATTCACTTCGTCGTCGTACTCAAGCAGTGCACAACATTTTCGTTTCGTTCTCGTTACCTTATGTAAATTTCGTTTGTCAAAATATATATTCGTTTTGTATTCATTGTAAAGCTGTTCGATTCGATTATAATCTCGGCTAATTTGTTTTCGTTTGTCGAATCTTTTGTATTAGTGTCGTCGTATTAATACGAGAAAATAAAGTATAATTTTAATAAACATGTTCGTGTCGTTATTTGTCGTCCATCGTGTCGCTATAGAATCTGTACGGTAAACGAATCGTGCAAGGAAAAACAAAGGTTTAATTTTCCTACTTAAACACAAATTCCAACAAATATCGCTACGTTCAGTGTGAGAAGGAGAAGCGACACAACTCAACCTCGTGATCATCAATACGGAGGGACAAGCAATTTCATCAAACATCGGTTCAGCGCGGGAACTTCAAGCTGAAATATCATCAACAGGTATTGCTGTTCCTTAAACTTATAACCCTTTGGTTCCAGGCAACGTTGGTTTCCTCAACACCAACGTGCTCTATCGCTATTCCCAAACGACCGTCCTCGTTCGGCGGAACTTCATCAGCAACGATCTCGGCCGACGACATTCCTCGTCCGGCACCGAGACACATCGCACAGTGTCATATTGTCAAGTGTTATCTGGTCGGCAAAAAGTAATTTAATGTACGGTGCGACGTTGCGTTTGTGTTCGTTAGAAGAAATAACTATTGTGTATATTTCCAATTGCTTAATGTATAAATAAAGAACTGAATTATACCCGTTTGTGTCAAATAACTATTGTGTATATTTCCAATTGCTTAATGTATAAATAAAGAACTGAGTGAATACCCTTTTGTGTTAAATAAAGAAGTAAAGACCTGTGGTGTTTCCTTCAAAGTGAATATTCCGTTCTTGGAATTCAAAGCCAGAGAATCCGCGTTTCTTTGCGGAAAGTGAGCCCCAAAGGAATCTCGTGGATTAATGAAGGAGTCAGAACAGTCCTTTCTTCACCAAACACATGATGAAGCGGCGACAGGCTAGGAAGGGTTTGTGAACCTGTGCCCTGCCGGCACCTAATAGTAACCCGAATACCTACACACTTAAACCCCAAAATGCCAACCGATTCTGAACCCGTATAACCCCCAGAGCGATAATGCAATTAATTGCCCCACATTTCGTCACAATCGGTAAAGCACAAAAATTATCTAATTTCACACCAAATTTATTATGCCAATTTGCAATTGCGGATGTTGAACTGTGACGCAAACCGATGGAGGTATATCGGCTGACGTCGCATTCCAAGGGAATTGTAAATCGAAATTGCATTATCGTCATCGGGAGGTGTTGACCCCGAGGTAACGAGAAGGGGTACAAACAGAATAGGAGGCAATCTGGTTGTGAGTCGTTAGTGGAGTGAATGGACCGAGAGGGTCCGGAAGTAGAATCGTTCGTTTATGGTTTTCGGAGAGTGGATAGCGGAGTTTGAAAGTTAGTGCGGTTCGGGGTAAATTAACATCTTAAAGAAAAGTCGTAAAGAAAAAAAAAGGAAAAATAATAAATAATATAAAATAAAGAATAAATAAAGTGTAAACTACAAAAGAGTGAATGTTAAGTTTAGTTAAAGTATACAAGAAGAATACAAACGCTGTAAGGTAATTAAGTTAGATAAGAACAATTGTAGAACTAAAAACTCTCTTGATGCAATGGACGAGACAATAAAAATAAAAATAAAAAGTGGAAGAAAACAAAAGAAAGACTCCGTGTTTTAACTTCTCAATGATTGGTGTAAAAAGGTTTTGGTCGTCGTTCCTTTGTGTCGTGATTTTCGTTTCGACGGATATCTAAAAACCATAATTCGCATTAGTGTAAAAAAAACAAATTACGCAATCGACTTTTGATTCTATTCAATAAGCATAATTATATCTACAAGGTAATTTCACAATACATCACCTTTAATAAAACAGACCTGTGACATATTTTTGTTCTGCCGTATTTACATACGAACTTCATAGAAAATGTTCTATTATTTTCTAACCACATCGCAAATTGTCTTCTGTCCATTGCTAATTCCAGTTTTATAAAACGGTCGATATCGATTTGTAATAATTTGACCAAAAAGCAAAACTATCTACACAGGACACGGGATAGTTCTACATTTCCATATACAACATTCAACCCCCATATTCTCATGTAACCTCTACATAAAATAATACAGCACTTTGTGGGGGGCAATCACTAACTCCTAAAAAAAAAAGAAAAAAAAAATTGTGGCGAGAAGGCCGAATTTGGCGAGACAGGACATATGTGTCCTTCATCTTGTCTCTGACTTCTGGTCATCTTGCGATAACCAGAATCACCCACATCCGTGAGGATGTTGGGCTCGGTCTCGCGGCATCTGAAAAGAGAAGAAAAAAAGGGGGGTATCCAAGGATAGTGTGGACAGTGTTAGTCCAAGTGTTTTCTAACTACTTTTATAGAGGGATGGTGGGAAAGAAATCTTACAAGACCGGTGGGTCTTGGGTGCGGTAGTAAACGCAGATCACGTCTTTGGCGTCTGATAATCTGCTCTTTGGTCGGTGTGTATGTTTGTGCCGTCTTGTACTGTGCGTTCGTGTGTTTGGTTTGTTAATTGTAGACCCTATGGGATGGGTCCAGAAATCCTCTATTATAGAGGGGAATGTTGTTGGGAAGGGTGCTTTCTTCAGTTTTGTACTGAAGAAGAAATTGTGGGGGTTTGATCCGAAGAGATCGAGAGAGAGAAGGGTCAAAAACGCAAGAGTCCCGTACAAGTAAGTTCTCGCTGTTCTGAATGTTTTCGAGGTACTTATATGCTAATTGAAGCAAGTACTCGTCGATAGGGGTAATGGAGGCGCCTTCGTATAGGTGAGAGTTGGGGTAATGACGACCGTCAGGCCTTCTAGAATGATTGGTGCATCTTCTGAGGAGTTTCCTTTCGAAAACCCGAAGTCTTTCCATTTGAGCCGAAGATATGCAGGACCATATGGGAAAGGCGTACGATATTCCAGATCGGATTAGCTGCTTATAGCAGAGAAGCTTAACTTTGGTGTCAACTTTGTTCCTCCACTTCAGGAATCACTAACTCCTTACCACGTGTGCTCCATTTATATTTCAAAGCTTGTTATTAATTGACTTTTCGTTTGTTTGCCTGTTACACATTTAATTTGAACAAGGATTTTTTTAGCTTGCAGATATGTTCACATACTAATAATAATTACGGTAATTACATAATAATGGGTAATTATACAATTGATGGCATCGAGCGAGTCGCTACCGTCGTTCCGAACCCTTATAAAGTAATAGAAGTATAACCTCCAGAAAAATGTATTAGGGAAACATAGTGATCACCGAGTCACTTTGTCTAACAAAATTACAAGAAAACTCAAATTTGTTTTTGCCACGATTAAAAAAAAAACACTGAGCAACAAAAATGTCTGTGACCAAATCCAATCATCCGGCGAACATAATGAGCAGCAAGTTACTTACCTTGATTGTACTCTTAATTGTCTGACACTTAAAATGTGCCGACTTCACTGCGCTCAGTAATGTAACATAGACGTGTGGGTTAAGTAAAAGCTGTTCCTACGATCAGTTGCGTACTCTCGACAAGAGAGACGGACACCGATGACCACAGCTGATCTACAATAGCGTTGACACAAGCCAATTTATAACGAAGCGATTTCGAATGTCGCCGAGCGATTATATTGACCCTCTATCGGAATTCGAATGCACTATGATCTTGTGATCTATTGCAGATGAGCAATGATAGTCAGTATCGGTCTCTTTTGCCGAGAGTCCGCAACTGATGACATGAACAGCTTTTAAACCATTGGGAGAATAATATAATGCATGACCGTGTGTGACATATTTTAAGAGGCCAATAAAAGTAATGGCCTTCCTGCTCATTATGTTCTCCTGATATTTTTCTCGGCGGTCGACAGATATTGTTTTTGTCGAAATTCTAGGGAGTGGCTTCTAATAGTGGTGCTAATTAAATAAATACTATAATAGCTTGGGTAAGATCTTCCCTTATTGGTGGAATATAAATGCAAAGAGGCAAAATGAATCAATATGCGTTGTTTGAAACGTTGTTCCGTACGTAAGCTAAAGTTTATAATTTGTTTTTTAGGCTTTTTATAAACTTATCTATGTTTTCAATGTTGTTTGGGGTAGAATCTTCGAGATTTTTATAGATACCTATGTTACGAAATAGACGATCTCTTATAAGTTTCAGCTGAGGACAGTCTTTTAGTATAAGGATGACTGTATAATATTTCTGGTGCACCGCACTTCACAGACAAAAGAAATGTGCCTAGGAGAAAAACCTTGTCTGTGAAATAGAGAAAAGTAGAGACCGAGGTCCGCACCTGGCGCGGAAGTTCTACCGAAAAATCCGGAGTATGACGCGGTACACACTACGCTGCACTACTTGCAGTGATAAAAAGGGTGATCTGATCACCGATCCTGAAGGCATTCTGGAGCGATGGGAAGTGCACTTCAATGAATTGCTAAATGGTCAGCTCACAGAAGAATTGGAGGCTCCACCAATGCAAGACCAAGACCAAATGCTGCCGCCACCAAGCATTGAGGAAACATTAAAAGCCATTAGACAGCTAAAATCAAATAAAGCCCCTGGAGCTGATGGCATACCAGCTGAGCTGATCAAACAAGGAGGGACAGCGTTACATCACGCAATTCACGAGATCGTGGTGCACGTATGGGAGCAAGAGGAGATGCCGGAAGATTGGCGTCGTGGTATAATTTGCCCCATACATAAGAAAGGAGATATCACACTGTGCAGCAACTATAGGGGTATAACATTGCTGAGTACCGCCTATAAGATACTCTCCACTATCCTACAAGACCGGATATCCCCATACGCTAAAGCCATTATTGGTCAATATCAGTGTGGCTTCATCCCAGCCAAATCAACGATTGATCAGATATTCACCCTTAGGCAGACGATGGAAAAATATCTGGAATTTAAGACTCCATTATATCATCTATTTTTTTTTATAAAAAATGTATAATCGATACTTCCCAACTACTCATAGTCGATAATCTCTGACTACTTATGCTCCATGTAATATGATGAAATTCTCCCATTCACTCATTCATTCATTAATGCAATTAAAAACTGACTTTTTTTGCCGATGTTGCATAATATGATGAAATTGTCTGAAATTTTTGCAATCATTCATTCATATGCATTTACAAAATTTCCTTTTTTGCCGATGTTACATAATATGATGAAATTCTCGCAATCATTCATTCATATACAATTATTTGCTTTCGTAAAGTAACCTCAAGAGAAAAATTATAATCAATACTTCCCCCACTACTCATAGTCGATAATCTCTAACTACCTATACTCCATAATTCCTATCTATCTATACTCCATAATTCCTAAGTACGCATACCCCCAAATTCTTAACTGCCCATACTTCATAATCCCCAACTATCTATACTCCATATTTCCTAACTACTTATTCTCCATAATTCCTAACTACCTACATTCCATAATTCCTATATACGTATACCCCCAAATTCCTAACTACACATACTTCATAATCCCCAACCACCTATACTCCATATTTCCTAACTACTTATTCTCCATAATTCCTAACTACCTATATTCCATAATTCCTAAATACGTATAATCACAAATTCCTAACTACCCATACTTCATAATCCCCAACTACCTATACTCCATATTTCCTATTTCTGCCTACCTAGGCTTCATAATCCCTATCTATCCATGCTCCATAATTCCTATCTAACTATACTCAATAATCCCTATCTGTCTATACTCTATATTTCCTAAGTACCTGTAATCCATAATTCCTATCTAACTATACTCAATAATCCCTATCTGCCTATACTCTATATTTCCTAAGTACCTGTACTCCATAATTCCTAACTACCTAAACTCCATAATCCATATCTATCTATACTCCATAATCCCTATTTACCTATGCTCGATAATTCCTAACTACCTAAACACCATAATTCCTAACTATGTATACTCTCAAATTCATATCTCCCTATACTCCATAACTCTTAACTAACTATACTCCTTAATCCCTAATAACCTATACATCTTAATTCCTAACTACCTAAACTCCATATTTCTCTAACCACGTATATTCGATAATTCCTATCTATCTATATTCCTAACTACTCATACTCGAAAATCCCTAACTACCTATGCTCCATAATTCCTAACTACCTATACTCCATAATCCCTATCTACTTAAACTCCATATTTCCTAACTACCTATACTCCATAACTCCTAACTACCTATGCTCTATATGTCCCTAACTATGTACGCCCCTTAATTCCGAACTATCTATACTCCATTGTCCCTACCGAGCTATACTACATTATCCCTGTCTATCTATACACTCTAATGCGTACCTCTGCCTATACACCCTAATGTCTGCCTATCTATGCTCCATAATCCCTAACTACCTAAACTCCATAACCCCTAACTACCTAAACTCCATATTCCCTAACTACCTATACTCCATAATTCCTAACTACCTATACCACATATCCCCTAACTACCTACGCCCCTTAATTCCTAACTACCTGAACTCTATTATACCTACCTAGCTATACTACATTATCCATATCTACCTAAACTCCATAATCCCTAACTACCTAAACTCCATATTCCCTAACTACCTATACTCCATAATTCCTAACTACCTATACTACATATCCCCTAACTAACTACGCCCCTTAATTCCTAACTACCTGAACTCCATTATCCCTACCTAGCTATACTACATTATCCCTATCTACTTAAACTCCAAAATCCCTAACTACCTAAACTCCATATTCCCTAACTACCTATGCTCCATAATTCCTAACTACCTATACTCCATAATTCCTAACTACCTAAACTCCATAATCCTTAACTACCTAAACTCCATATTCCCTAACTACCTATACTCCATAAATCCTAACTACCTATACTACATATCCCCTAACTACCCACGCCCCATAATTCCTAACTACCTGAACTCCATTATCCCTACCTAGCTATACTATATTATCCCTATCTACCTAAACTCCATAATCCCTAACTACCTAAACTCTATATTCTATAACTAGCTATACTACATATACACTCTAATGCCTACCTCTACCTATGCTCCATAATCCCTATCTACTTAAACTCCATATTTCCTAACTACCTATACTCCATAACTCCTAACTACCTATGCTCTATATGCCCCTAACTATGTACGCCCCTTAATTCCTAACTATCTATACTCCATTGTCCCTACCTAGCTATACTACATTATCCCTGTCTATCTATACACTCTAATGCCTACCTCTGCCTATACACCCTAATGTCTGCCTATCTATGCTCCATAATCCCTATCTACCTAAACTCCATAATCCCTGACTACCTAAACTCCATATTCTCTAACTACCTATACTCCATAATTCCTAACTACTTAAACTCCATAATCCCTAACTACCTAAACTCCATATTCCCTAACTACCTATACTCCATAATTCCTAACTACCTATAGCACATATCCCCTAACTACCTACGCCCCTTAATTCCTAACTACCTGAACTCCATTATCCCTACCTAGATATACTACATTATCCATATCTACCTAAACTCCATATTCCCTAACTACCTATGCTCCATAATTCTTAACTACCTATACTCCATAATTCCTAACTCCCTAAACTCCATAATCCCTAACTACCTAAACTCCATATTCCCTAACTACCTATACTCCATAATTCCTAACTACCTATACTACATATCCCCTAACTACCTACGTCCCTTAATTCCTAACTACCTGAACTCCATTATCCCTAACTACCTAAACTCCATATTCCCTAACTACCTATACTCCATAATTCCTAACTACCTATACTACATATCCCCCAACTACCTACGCCCCTTAATTCCTAACTACCTGAACTCCATTATCCCTACCTAGCTATACTACATTATCCCTATCTACCTAAACTCCATAATCCCCAACTACCTAAACTCCATATTCCCTAACTACCTATGCTCAATAATTCTTAACTACCTATACTCCATAATTCCTAACTCCCTAAACTCCATAATCCCTAACGACCTAAACTCCATATTCCCTAACTACCTATACTCCATAATCCCTATCTACTTACACTCCATATTTCCTAAGTGCCTATACTCCATAATTCCTAACTGCCTATGCTCTATATCTCCCTAACTATGTACGCCCCTTAATTCCTAACTATCTATACTCCATTGTCCCTACCTAGCTATACTACAATATCCCTGTCTATCTATACACTCTAATGCGTACCTCTGCCTATGCACCGTAATGTTTGCCTATCTATGCTCCATAATCCCTATCTACCTAAACTCCATAATCCCTAACTACCTAAACTCCATATTTCCTAACTACCTAAACTCCAAAATCCCCAACTACCTAAACTCCATATTCCCTAACTACCTATACTCCATAATTCCTAAGTACCTATACTCCATAATTCCTAACTACCTATACCACATATCCCCTAACTACCTACGCCCCTTAATTCCTAACTACCTGAACTCCATTATCCCTACCTAGCTATACTACATTGTCCCTATCTACCTAAACTCCATAATCCCTAACTACCTAAACTCTATATTCCCTAACTAGCTATACTCCCTAATTCCTAACTACATATACACTCTAATGCCTACCTCTACCTATGCTCCATAATCCCTATCTACTTAAACTCCATATTTCCTAACTACCTATGCTCCATAACTCCTAACTACCTATGCTCTATATGTCCCTAACTATGTACGCCCCTTAATTCCTAACTGTCTATACTCCATTGTCCCTACCTAGCTATACTACATTATCCCTGTCTATCTATACACCCTAATGCCTACCTCTGCCTATACACCGTAATGTTTGCCTATCTATGCTCCATAATCCCTATCTACCTAAACTCCATAATCCCTAACTACCTAAACTCCATATTCTCTAACTACCTATACTCCATAATTCCTAACTACCTAAACTCCATAATCCCTAACTACCTAAACTCCATATTCCCTAACTACCTATACTCCATAATTCCTAACTACCTATACTCCATAATTCCTAACTACCTATACCACATATCCCCTAACTACCTACGCCCCTTAATTACTAACTACCTGAACTCCATTATCCCTACCTAGCTATACTACATTATCCATATCTACCTAAACTCCATAATCCTTAACTACCTAAACTCCATATTCCCTAACTACCTATACTCCATAATTCCTAACTACCTATACTACATATCCCCTAACTACCTACGCCCCTTAATTCCTCACTACCTGTACTCCATTATCCCTAACTACCTAAACTCCATATTCCCTAACTACCTATACTCCATAATTCCTAACTACCTATACTACATATCCCCTAACTACCTACGCCCCTTAATTCCTAACTACCTGAACTCCATTATTCCTAACTACCTAAACTCCATATTCCCTAACTACCTATGCTCCATAATCCCTATCTACTTAAACTCCGTATTTCCTAACTACCTATGCTCTATATCTCCCTAACTATGTACGCCCCTTAATTCCTAACTATCTATACTCCATTGTCCCTACCTAGCTATACTTCATTTTCCCTGTCTATCTATAGACTCTAATGCCTACCTCTGCCTATACACCCTAATGTCTGCCTACCTATGCTACATAATCCCTATCTGCCTAAAATCCATAATCCTTAACTACCTAAACTCCATATTCCTTAACTACCTATACTCCATAATTCCTAACTACCTATACTACATATCCCCTAACTACCTACGCCCCTTAATTCCTAACTACCTGAACTCCATTATCCCTACCTAGCTATACTACATTATCCCTATCTACCTAAACTCCATAATCCCTAACTACCTAAACTCTATATTCCCTAACTATCTAAACTCCATATTCCCTAACTAGCTATACTCCATAATTCCTAACTACATATACACTCTAATGCCTACCTCTACCTATGCTCCATAATCCCTATCTATCCATGGTCCATAATTCCTATCTAACTATACTCAATAATTCCTATGTACCCATACACCCCAATTCCTAACTACCTATGCTGCATAATTCCTAACTATCTATGCTCCATAACTCCTATCTACCTATACTTCATAATCCCTACCTACCTATGCGCCCTACCACTTATGTATCAGCTAAACATCATAATTATGCCATGCGTAAACTTCATCATTATTCTTTATCAAAGGCCGTAATTATTCTGCCTCTAACTCTATAATTTTTCAATATCAAAGCATCGATATTATTCTACACCTACAAACATCGTAATAATAGATATAGCAGCTATCCCCATCTAAATTAATATATACAAACAGAGATTTCAACATCACAAAATTGGAGTGGGTTTTGATGAGTCAGCATATTTCATAATGGGATACAAAAAAATTCATTCTTTTACACAATTAATATAAGCAATTAATGATCAAAAGCCTCGGTAAGTTCACATACGATTAATATAACAGCAATCAATGTGCTTTCAAAAGAAAAACATACGCCGTCCCTTGAAAACATTCTAAAAAAGCCTGCAAAAACTATTAAATCACCTTTATGAAAACCATCAAAGTACAAACCTGGTGACGTCATATTTTCATAGATCGAACCGACGAACCAAGAACACGCATTCATTCATATATACAATTAGTCGCGCAATTATATTTTCAAAAGACAAAAACATAAGTCGTCCCTTGAAAACATTCTAAAACTATTCAATCACTTTAATGAAAATCACCAAAGTAAAACACGCAACCCTGATGACGTCATATTTTCATAGATCGAACTGACGAAACAAGAACACGCATTCATTCATATATACAATTAGTCGCGCAATTATATTTTCAAAAGACAAAAACATAAGTCGTCCCTTGAAAACATTCTAAAACTATTCAATCACTTTAATGAAAATCACCAAAGTAAAACACGCAACCCTGATGACGTCATATTTTCATAGATCGAACTGACGAAACAAGAACACGCAATCACTTATTCATCAGAAAGCAGAGAACCCATCATTCGTTGTGACGTCACTTCCTGAGTTAGAACCAGCAAAAAAGTGAGTTGGAACCGGCCTAAACACACTACTCTCCTTAATGTTTTGCGTATCTGTTCCCAAATTCTTATTTTGATTTATCGTGCATTTGATTCAATGGAGATATGAGTATATATGGGGTAAAAGGAAATGGCAGTGCTTCGTGGAGCCCTACATCATCTCCTTAAAAAGCTCTGTGCTTAGAGCCACAATAATTAATATGTAAAAAATATTCTAAAATCATGTATGCTCATAAAAAAGAACTATTGGCATCAAAGATTGAACACAATTCAAATATATGTGCTAGTATTAAAATTACAATTAAAGCTGCCTACAACTATCGGAAAATTTTTCCTACACCTAATATATTTAAAAGATCCTGTCGCATTGGTCAATTATATTCAACATGGTTTCATACGTGCTTTGTATAAGGCGGGTAGTGATGAATTCAGATAACATAAATATCATCGCGAAGTTACAGATAACAATCGTAAAAGGGTTCACAAAAAACGTTCTTCCATTTCAACAACAATGGCTCTCTTCTGTGAAGCTATCAACTTTTGTGTTTCCATTTACACGGAATTTTGTGAACTTTCGACAATGTGATTTCGTTGCCTTTCCTTAGTATTTATTTTTCTAACTAAACGGCCTTATTTCACATAATGCCAAACAATGAAAGGATTATAATTATACCAAAATCTACTTTCTGGGAGTGAGGTCCACAATACAGGCAAAACAAAGGATATTAGAAATACTATCAGAAACTTTTAGAATACAACCCAATATGGAACAGAACGCTGGGACAAAACCAAAACGACTTAAAAAAATATATGACACGGATACGGCATTAATTATGCTGTGGGTTGTTGAGCAGCAAAACTCTTGGCAACAGAGCCATAAATTCATTTGAACTCACCAACAAACTGACAATACAACCAGTGAGGAATATTATTCGTTGCGCAGTCCTCAGGCAACTCGTAGGTAATTCATTGAATATCCTTGAAACAGTTTACCATTGTTGTCGAGGCAATCTGACTTGGTTATTGTTCATGGGTGGCCCACTTAGGACAAATGGGTCTCGTACTTAACAAGAGCTGCCGTTCGTAGCCCTTGGACTTATTTTGGATGTACCAGGCGATTGTTCTAATATACTGGCAATAGAATGTATCGTGTCGCCGCAGTCAAAAGGAAAAAAGTGAAAACAACGATGTCCAGTTATATATATATATATATATATATATATATATATATATATGCGCCCACTTTCTCCCAAACTACACAACCCCACGCAGTATTGAAAAGAGGACTTTCCTGAACAGATGCACTTAAAGCAAGACAGTTTTCCCAGCCGCATAGAAACGGATGCGTCCAAATCGATTTATACTCAAATGTAAGCCGTGCTCACTTCTATCTTTGCTATTCAGTGTGACACCTCACTCAGGTCACATTGTTGTGACAGGGTGCAGATTTGTGTCATTCCCCGCCTTTACCTGTCTTCACATTGCTTTGGTGACACTGTGAATATCGCCTACATTTCAGTGTCCTGCTGCTCTGTAATTCTGTCAAAGAGGCTGACAATGATATTGTGAAGACGTGCTAGGGTTAAGTGCTTGTTGATCTAGCATACTGGCAACATATTTTTGAACTCAATTGCCATGGAGAAGCTAGTCGCTTGTGTTGATGGTTGGAACTAAGTTGATCCTAGAATAACAGCTGCATCGCTCTACTGAGACGTTCTACCATTTGCTTTGGTTACCTTCAACGTCACAACTAAGTTGACCGGGGCTATGACCTGAATATCTGCTCTATCCTGTAGAAGGTTAGGTACTACATTTTGACATTGCTCTGTTTGGAGTCTCTTAGGTGTTTTTTTGTTGTTGTTGCTGTTGCGGTTTTCTAGGTAAGTGTCGGCTATTTGCGAGTTGTGGGCCAAGGCGACTGTTATAGTAGCAGAACTGGAATCAAAGTGTTTTTACGGAAGTCATTTGTATCCTGAGTGCATAACGCACTTGTACGAAGTAACGTGCTGTTATACAAAAGTTGTACGAGTACAAGTGGTATGTGACCTGAATCAACGGGGGAACGAAAGCAGGACAATTGTATGTAACTCGGGCAGCACTTCAAAATCCACTGGCTTGTTGTGTTTAAGCAGATGGTGCAGATTGTCAAAGAAAATACATCACGTAATCATATCACAGCAGGCAAATGCTGGTTTTGTATTTTCGCAAGATGAATACTTCCTTAAAAACAATAACAATAAAAATAGCTTAAAAGGTCCAAACCCTGCTGAGATTAATTTCAGGCATTGAAACTTGACCTAATTTTATTGTAATAAGTATCTACCAGAAAGCAACGGTTTTTTTTTAAGTTTGTATCTTAACTAGCTGTAGGTCAGAGAAATACCGTCGCCGAAGCTGAATATCCGGTTACCTGTTGATATTGCCAAGTTATTAATGAAAAAAGAAATAGAATTGCTATAGCGATATTTGGGAGGATATCTCCTTGTTCTTAGAAGGACAATGTCTCTCCCCAAAGCTTGTAACGGTCACCCACCGTGCTTCCTCTGACTCGAGGGAAGTGTGATGACCGTTGTTGATGTTTTGTACCAAACATATAAACTCATAAATTCAAATTAGAACGGTCAGCAAACCGCAGGCTTCAGCAACTTTATTTGTATCTTTGATTTAGAACTACCTCTATATTTTAACTATTAACTTATTGATGATTGCCACGCCAGTGGCCATCGAATTGGAAACTGAACTTACTTATCATATTTATTTAATAGCTAATATATATTACAAATTAATTTAGTTGATTTATTGACGTCCTTACACGTCGGACGGCAATCGAGAAACTGACCGTCTTGAGTATCCTTAAATGGCAGGGTCGGGTCGGCCGTGTCCGTCGCTTTAAAAAGTACCTAAAAGTGCTAAACAAAAACTGAAAAGATTTCTGTTGCTTCATTAACTATCCTTGTTGGCGATGCATCATGTCGACTCGAATTCCCAGGAAAAGCAAGGCAAGCGCCATCACACAAGTTCCTGGGTAACAACGATCAGCGGGTACCGATTCCAAGAAGACACTAAGGAACGCAGCACCCAGGGAGCCACCGAACGAGAGGACGACTGCGGGCCTATATAAGGCGGGCACATCGGCAGAGCAGCAGCCAATAGTAATCACGCTCTCCTGTGCATTCTTCAATTCTCTACGCTCATCGAGGCGAATAAATACTTGTGTATTCGTTCGACGGTCGATGGGCATAGAAAGGATGAAGAAATCAAAAGGGAAGCACAATAACCCTGGGTTGATCTAGCTTTGGTGTGCGTGTATCAATGGAGCCTCCGAGGATGACCCACTGACCTAGTGCGGTGACTGTGGTGATCTCAGATTGCAATGAAGTACGGGAAGATAAAAATGGTGCACTTGATTTACTGTAGTGCGCTCCATAAGGCCACAATCAAAATCAGTGCATAACAAGTAATAAAGAATGAACAAGTGACTATGGGAACAGTGTTTCATTTTGAGAATACAACAATCGTACTGGCCAGGACAACAACGCCCTTCGTCCAGAGCAGAGTCCCGTTCTGGGGGTACGGAACGTTAACCAAATAAATCGTTTGTTCGGCTGGCGCCGGAATACACTCCACGCAAACATAAGGAAGCTGAGACGTCGCCAGAGAAGGTGTTGTCCACAGAGAAGTTACAATCCTTGTATAAGGACGAATCGCTGTATTAATGATCTTTTATTTTATTTAAACAATAGAAGTAAATAAGTAAACACCTCCTCCACGTTTCGAAAAGGCACGAGCAACCCGAATCTACCATTTAAGGGTTAATAATATATATACATGGGTGGCCTAAAAAGGTTCCGACCTCAACGTGAAGATAGCAGCACTTGTCAACAAAAGTTAGTGAATGTAGTTGTGCATCTTTTGACAGTTACTCATCAAAATTGTAGCCATTTTGTACGCGTAGTTGTTATTTGACAGTCGTTTGAGTGTTTTTGTGAAAATGGACAGAATTGAGTATCGAGCTGTTATTAAATTTTGGTTTTTGTAAGGCAATACACCTATGCAAATCAAAGATGAGTTGGAATCTGTGTATACGGATTCTGCACCATCATTTACCAAAGTGAAATTTTGGGCAGCTGAATTTAAACGTGTCGGGCTCCTCGATAGTATAGTGGTTAGTATACCCGCCTGTCACGCGGGAGACCGGGGTTCCATTCCCCGTCGAGGAGCCTCTGGTGCAAGACTAATGACCTTGCCCGGAAAAAACATATCATTATGGAAAATTTAACAAGCCTCAGGACTTGCTAAATAACGCCTACACCGGTTCCCGGTTGTAGTGCCGATGACGATGACGATGATGATGATGAATTTAAACGTGGCCGTGAGAGCTTGGGAGATGACGATCACGTCTGACGATAACATCGCTAAAGTTCACCAAATCGTGCTAGACGACCGCCAAATTCTGGCGAGAGAGATAGCACAAGCTATGAAAATGTCCTAAGAACGTGTTTGTCACATATTGAATCAAGATTTCGGCATGAGAAAGCTGTCCGCGCGTTGGTTGCCGCGTTTGCTCACGTTCGACCAAAAACGTGTTTGAGTGAACATTTCCAACGCGTCCTGTTGGCACAGTTTAGGGGCAATAAATCCGAGTTACGATTAATTATTGTCGCCATTAATTACTGTCGATGAAACTTGGATACACCATTATACGTCCGGAACAAAAATACAGTCAATACAGTGGACTGCAAAGGGAAAATCGGTTCCAAAAAAAGCCAAAAACATCGACTCACTCAAACAACTGTAAAATAAAAACTACCCCTCCAAAATGGCTGAAATGTTGGGGAGTAACTATCAAAAAATGGGAAACAACATTCACTAGCTTTTATTGACGAGTCCCTCTATCTTCACGCAGAGGTCGGAAACTTTTCAGTCACGCTCGTATATGTCCCAACACTTTTTCTTACATTTTCAACTACCTGTCTTCTTCTTTTTTTCTCACCCGTGTTTGCTTGCGCTTGGTTTGCTAGAGCAAACCTTAGTCAATAAAAAGTAAGGACAGCGTGCCCCTTAGATGAAAACAAGGAAGCAGCTGGAAGGAAACCAATAAACTCTCCCTCTCCAAAATCCCTACCTTTTTGGCCTCCAAAGAATACGCCAGAAAACCAGGAATCTCCCCCAAGTGTACCGAGTACACCGCACAGTCTAGACGTACTTGATCAAACAGTTCCATCAAGAGCCATGTTAGGTGTGGACAAAAGGTTTGACCTCGTCCTAAGGACGATCCCGGCGTTCTCTGTACAATAGGGGTCTTGTTTGTTTGTTTTTTTTTGTTTTATATTCACATTTATTTAACAATTCAATTACATATTTTCCTTAAGACCTGTACAAAAAGGTCCCAACGCAGCTATTGAACTGCAAATTTTCATTGATAGTTGCAGAAGGACCCTTGGCTGTTTAGCGAAAGAAGAGGAGGAGGGCTTCCTTAGTTGGCTGTCCACGAGGCTAGGTGGTCAAGTATACCGGCTGATAAGTGAGGTAGCACCCGTGTCCTTCCTGGAGTTTGAGCAGCTCCTAAGTAACGCGTATCAGCCACAAGAGTCTTTTTTTGCTTCGTATTCGAGAACAGGTGTCACACAAGTCGTATGCCACTGCCGGTGTCTTCAAGGGCAATTAGCGACCGTTTAACGGAGCTTCGATCAAAGTGCTCAGATCTGGAAAGGACAGGCATAGCAACAAAACGTAAATTGATTGAACAATACGAATGTATTGAATGTGGGCCATTGTACTTTAATTGGTTCGGTCAAATGCGCAAATCAATTAAGCAATACAATTGCTTGACCCAACGCCGCTGCACCTTAAATGGGGCAATTAAGTGACAATGATAATAAAGAACTTAAGCACTCAATATATGTCATACGTTCTGGATATGCAGCCATAGTCTTATATAACAAGTCTGAGGCTTGTTAAATTTTCCATAATAATTTGTTTTCCCGGGGAAGGTTATTCCCTTGTGCCACATCGACAAGGTATTCGAGAAAATTATAAATAAAGCATTGATTAACTGGTGTGAGGAATCGCAACATGACACAGTTCATGCTGTGACAAAACTTATTACCTACATACAGTCGAACAATGCGAAGCGGCAATGCACAGGGGTCTGTGGGGGTTGTAACTTAAATCCTCGACACTTGCTACTCCGAACGCACGTTGCCGAAAGAGGAGAAGTAAAAGGCACTGGTTTAGCTGTTTAAAGTTTTTTTCTTTTTATTATATTTTCTCTTATTCTTCTATCTATTTTTTATTAATCACCGAGTCAGGCTTTGTATAATGACAGTAGTTGTGATGCAAATTCTAAAACACACTCTTCATTTCACCACCAAACTTTTAAGCAACAGGGTAACTTGTTTTACAAAACCACACGTATTTTAATTACACTGGAATATCCTTTGAATATGATAGATACATAAATATTTCGAATTAGTTGATCGTTCTCTCTTTCTTTTTCGATACGCTCGACGATGCGCACCCTACGAGGGTTGATATTCCATTTTGTTCACACCGACTGTGTTAAAAGCAAAATAACTCGCGACTCCTGTTGTGTGTATAAACACCTCGGTGGATGAAAACTGACTCTCTGCAGCGTGACCGCCTGTGGTGGTGATTGCAAAACGACTGATTGGAATTAGGGATGAAACTTTTATTTCGCACGGCGATCAGCCAATGGTAATCGCGCTCTCCTATGTATTCTTCAATTCTCTACGCTCATCGAGGTGAATAAATACTTATGTATTCGTTCGACGGTCGATGGGCATAGAAAGGATGAAGAAATCAAAAGGAAAGCACAATAACCCAGGGTTGATCTGGCTTTGGTGTGCGTGTACGAGGGTTGCCTTTTATATTTCGGGATATTGATTATCGAAAATCACTTTATTGTTTTTCAAAATATTCCCCATGAAGATCTATACACCTTTGCATGCGTTTGAACCAATTGTCGAACCACTTTTGCCACTGTGATTGAGGTATCTCCAACACATGCATTCTGAATGCAGCAACCGTTTCTTCAGGTGTCGAAAAACGTTGACCTCTCAGTTTGTTTTTTACGTACGGGAATAAAAAGAAGTCATTCGGTGCCAAGTCAGGACTATACGGCGGATGACCCATCAAATCGATGTTTTGGGTGCTCAAAAATGCAGTTGTCGCAGCCGATGTGTGAGAGCTCGCATTGTCGTGGTGAAGAGTGATCCGTCTTCGGCGGTTGGTTTTCCTGATTTCTTGGAAGACAACTGGCAAACAAATGGTTGTGTACCACTCAGAATTGACTGTTCTGCGTTGTTCTAGTGGTATGGTTGCGACATGTCCAGTTTTTCCGAAAAAACAGGCGACCATTTGCTTGGAAGTGCTTCGTGCGCGAACAACTTTTGTTGGATTTGGCTCATCTTGAAACACCCAGACAGTCGACTGCTGTTTACTTTCGGGCTCATACTCGTACTGGTCGGATGAATGCCGAGTATGCAATTATTTTCACCTTAGGGTCCTGAAGACTACTACGGACGAGACTTCGTGTCATTGCATATGCGGTTTTAGCTGCTGTAATACGAGTATTAGTGTATGGTTGCCCGGTATGGTATAACATATCCCCATTCTTCATGGAGAAGTTTCCGGTGTTCGAGAGGCAGTGTCTCCGTTCCTGCCTCGGAATGTACAGAACCCCAGAGTCGCAACATAAGAAATACTATCCCAATAAAGTTCTGTATGACAAATCAAGGCTCCTCGATAGTATAGTGGTTAGTATACCCGCCTGTCGCGCGGGAGAGCCGGGTTCGATTCCCCGTCGGTGAGCCTCGGGCACAAGGCTAATGACCTTGCCCGGAAAAAAACAAATCATTATGGAAAATTGAATGAGCCTCAGGACTTCCTAAATAAAGGTCAAGACCGGTTCACGGTTGTAGTGCTGATGATGATGATGATGATGATGACAAATCAAGACTCCTCGATAGTATAGTGGTTAGTATACCCGCCTGTCGCGCGGGAGAGCCGGGTTCGATTCCCCGTCGGTGAGCCTCGGGCGCAAGACTAATGACCTTGCCCGGAAAAAACAAATCATTATGGAAAATTTAACAAGCCTCAGGACTTGCTATATAAAGGCCAAGACCGGTTTCCGGTTGTAGTGCCGATGATGATGATGATGATAATGACAAATCAAGACTAAAAAGAATAGGTAACTGCATTATCAAGATTATTCGTGGTCACACAACTAGGGCAATGTGCAGTGAAAATGACCGCTTTTCGGGAGCATTCTATCACAATGATATGTATATGGAGAGTACTCTCCAGAATGGGTTCATTCCCACAGAGGCGCCCCCTTTCTTGGAAAAAAAGGACTTATTCAAGACTGACATGGAGTCCCAATTATTTACTTAGATATATTAGATATCTCTAATATCCCAGATCGCCTGCGTTTTAGTATGATGATCGGTAAAAGAGATAAATGAATAAAAGGTCGGTTGTGGGGGTGACGTATTTTTAGTCAATGTATGACTCGGATTCACTTTATTCCCAACCGTCACTGGTCCAATAGTGTTGCTACAAGTTCGTAAGATACCCAAGAGTGGCAGGAATAAATGAAAACGCTGGCGTGTTGTTTTTTCAAATTGTCAAATGATCCTTTTCTTTTCTTTCACTTAGAACTTATTATTAATATAATGTATATACATTTTATACAAGTTGAAACAGTTCAATATTATTAAATTGATTTATATACATTTTTATACAAGTTGAAACACTTCTTTCTCGACACTGTGACCGCTGTAATTAATAATTTGACTCAAATGCATGTGAGCACTCTGGTGTTGAGATGTGACTCGCGAAACGTGTGTGCCCGCGACCGTAGTTGAATATCGACTGGTTAAACAGACACGAAATTAAATTTTCCCCCGAGCGGCGGCATGACCGACCGCGATTGTAGTTGAGTAAAGACTAATTTGAATTAGGGATGAAGGTTGGGATTTTTGGTTTACACCACAAGCAACCAATCGAGATCATCCATACATTCGGTGCTCTAACATGCCCCCCCCCCCCCCCCACCCCCCCTCCCCCCACCGAGGTAGATAAACGCTTCGGTTAATTCAACAGTCGGCGGACAAGGGAGAATGAGAGAACCGGAACACAATGTGCAATGATCCCTGGGTGGATTTGGTTTTTTTGTGTGCATTTACCAATGCAACTCGGACCTAATTCGGTGAATGTGGTGATCTGATCTGATCAGAGTGCATTGAACTATAGGAAGATAAAAATGAGAAGGAGAGGATAATGGCTGGTACTATTCACCTGCAAAAAGAGGTCATTGATCGAAGTGACGGTACATTGGCTAGGGTAATATTATCGTGGGAACCAAACTCGAAGAATTTGGAACTACCCCAGCCATTGCATGATTATGTAACCGCGTCGTTAGGACAGGCTATCCCCTTGCTAACCGACATGAAATGCGATTTCCGGTGGAAATCTCATGGGTTAGCGAAATGGAGTTGCCGTATGGCGTAAAGGTAGCTAAACTCAATTATGCATTATTCGCATAGAATAATGAGTTTAGCTATGCGTCCTTTTTGGAAACATGTTTTGCAGGTGGAATAGCTTGTGGGGGAAATAAGGGTCGATATGACGCACTGAAAGCGGTCGAAATAAGATTGAAATTTGCTTGAAATTGTGGGTTGGTTCTCGATGTAGTATAGAGAACCCCCACACGGTCCTATCCCAACTGGTTGTGGATCAGTGATGAAGAAAGGACTTTACGTCCCCAAACATAGTCTGCCTCTCAGGCGGACCGCCGTCCTCCCCCCATCCCCAATTCCTACCTTTTTTTTTTAAATTTTGTTTTATTTTTATTTTTTATTCCTTGTTTATGTTCGTACGTTTTGTTTTGCTTTTATTTTTTTATTTTTGCTTGTCAATTCCCCTATATATGTAATTAAAAAAAAATGTATAAATGATACATGATACAGAAAGAATAGAATAAATTTTAAAAAGAAAACATATCATTATTGCGATATTTTATAAAAACACTAGTTGTTGTATGCCGAAAGGCATAAGAAAAATGATAATGTATAATTTAGAGTGCTTTCGAAGAGTTACTGGCTCTTCTACTGGTTAATGTAAGAATGATATTTGTAAATTAGAAGTTAACATTTTGTCTTAAGTAAAATCTGTAATTGAATTGTTAAATAAATGTGGAGATAAAACCAAAAAAAAAATGTAGAGCTCATAAAATTAATTTCAGATTAGGTGGAATTCGGAATTAATAAAAAAATCATTGCTTAAGTGCTACAACAGTATATATTTATCAATTGAACCTGTACACGCCTAATCACATGCGCGTTACTGCCTCCTAATTAGCATGCCATTGCGGCATAAACGACTTACCTATATTGAGGTAAGAAACCATTCGATCTCCATATATCTTTGATATATATTCTCTGCATCTCTTTCTTTTTTCGTTCGTCTATTATCTTTGTTTTGTTCTATTTAATTCCTCAACCATCTGTCACGTCATTCCTTTTAATGGATGCTAACCTCAGTTGTTCACAATGAATCGCGCCATTAACGGCCACTTCCTGAAATTGCAATTTCAAATTATTTTTACATTTCAAGACTGCCGGGTGTGATAAGTTTCCGACCATGGCCTCAGCTTTGTACAGTGTTTAGTATCACAGGATGTGTAAATGCACATCTTCCGCTCCGGTGACCGACTCGCCCATTACGTGTCCATTACTTTTACGAACGTATCACTTTCTTTCCCCACAGCACTTTCACAATCAGAAAATTGAAATACTTGCCGACCGTCTTTAACCCAAGAACCTTATCCACCCTTCCCGTGTCAGCAAAGAGCATTAACCCAAGCACTCTAGGTTGATATTCATTTTGCCATTAGCACTCCCATAATTTCGCTCTCAACATGTAAATTATCCCTCCCGCCCCCATAACACAAGCTGGATGCGAATAATATCCACGGCATCCGGTTCCATTGCTGCAGTCCTATTGTTCAAGAAGCTGAGTGAATGTACAAGACGCAGGCACGACTGAAAAAGCTGCAAAAGCAAAAAAATACAAATAAGGCAAAAAAAGACACAAAAAAGGACACTAAAACCTGTGAATGGTTTACGTCGTGCAAAGGACGACGTACTATATCTTAAAAATTAATTTCAAGTATGACGCTGTTCAGACGGTTCTCATGGAAACCCAGCAACCTCGTTAAACTCATATATTCTGGAATGTGGTATGCATACGGGGATCCTTTGGGAGATTACAGGACCAGTCAGCAAGCTACTTTTATCTCCTGTCGGACATGAATGCGGGGTATTTGTTTCAGTTGATAACCGAAGGTTTGGCACTATGTGGAGAAAGTGGACAATCGCCCGAAGACAAATGAGCTTTAACGTCAGTTCCGCCCCATCGACTATCGTCGCAACTTGCAGCAGGTATTGTTTGCGATGTTGTCGCATAATCCTTTACTATAGGAACTTGAAGAAAAAAGGATTCAGACAACAATAGAAACAAACTGCACCAGATACGGCAGAAAATAGGAACACTATGGTTCTGTTGAATGCGGTGGAATTGAAAAGAAGAAAAAACGTATCAAGCCCTGTGAATATCCTTATCATATTTTGTTCCTTATTTGCTGCTGGTTGGTCCTTATTTGCCATTCCGGGTTCTGGACAGAGACGGTATACTAGCTAATTGTCAAATGAATAATGCAATCGTAGGTTTTATTCTATTTGCCCTCGGCTTAAGTTGGCTCCTTTATTGTTAGGTGACCACGTAGTCGTTTCCATGTTCTTTGTGTACTTCCAGCAGATTTTCCCTTTCTGAGGAAGGAATAAAAGAACTGGAAGGACATTTATTTATATGGAAAACGTACAAAGTTCTATAGAAAGTTGAATTTAAGGAGACTTAAGTACCTAAGTATGCAGTAAGAGAGAAAAATGGAAGGAAGATAACGCTTTCGACTTGAAGGATGTTAAACGGATTACGCAAATAAAATTCTACGATTTTCAATTTATAGGAAAATAATTGGCTTTCCGGGCTTAAATTACTAGTTAGATACCAAAGTGATTGCATGTTTATGATTGGGGCTAGGACGAGTATTGTGAAATTATTTAAGTGATATTTTAAAAATATATAGGACTTAGATTTGCGTAGCATGTTTGATATTAGGACAGGAGGACAGAGTATGTATGAGTGCGAAAATGTAGCTAATTTTAATGTGCTGTCATCCTATACAACACATGATGTGCAGGGTTTGGGATTGGTATGCACGAGCTCATAAGCAAAACAAAATAAAAAATACATAATCATGAAAATGACACGATTCCTTCATGTGACCCTTGACTGTTGATTTCTATTTTCGACTTCACCCACTCGACGCCAAAGAAAAAATTTGTTTACGTCATGCATGTTGATAGAGTGTAGATTCAACCATCAACATTGGTATGATTGTCGCCGTCCAAGGGAACGAACTTGCGATCAGAGTTATGCCGATTCTCACACTTAGGTAGGGTTTCTTTTTAAGAAAAATTTTCACCTGGGCAATTCACGAACACGATGACTTTGTTTGCTCGGATTTTCCAACCTTGTATACGGTGGTGGTTGTCTGTTTCAATCTTCTGTTGGAAAACGAACCCTATATTGTGTGCCGGAACTGCTTACTTTGCCTAATGGTAGTTAGGCTCCTCGATAGTATAGTGGTTAGTATACCCGCCTGTCACGCGAGAGACCGGGGTTCGATTCTCCGTCGGGGAGCCTCTGGCGCAAGACTAATGGCCTTACCCGGAAAAAACCAATCATTATGGAAAATTTAACAAGCCTCAGAACTTGCTAAATAAGGCCAAGACCGGTTCCCGTTTGTAGTGCCGATGACGACGATGATGATGATGGTAGTATGGTAGTTGATGTAGTTCATATTGGCAAAATCCCATGAAAGACACACCCATTTGGTGCTGTCTCAAAAAGGATCATAAAATTTGTTTATGCTCTATTGTTGGCACAAGGCTAATAACTTTGCCCGGAAAAACAAATTATTATGGACAATTTAACAAGGATAAGGACCGGATACCGGTGGAGAGACTTGCTAAACAGGGCCAAGACCGGATCCCGGTTGTAGTGCCGACGATGATGATGATGAGGCTGTATTGTGCTCTTAATACCTAAATTTTCGCAGGCTACCTACATCTGGCGTTCACCCAGTAAATAAATCGCCAAACAATTTTGATTTCGCAACCACGTGTCGAGGCATAATCGTGCAGGCGTACGAGAGGTGGGTTGCGTCATGCGGTACCATGTGTCATGGATATGAACTACCTCCAGATTGGAACGTTGTCTGAGCTTTGTGGGGACTCGTAGATCTCCTTCTCGTCTGATCTCCTTTGCATTGTTGCCTGATTCGTGTGGGCTATCTGCGGTGGCGGCAGTTGCCGTATTTCAAGATTTTTGTGGGTATTGCTGGGACACTGTAGTATCGTTGGTCTGAAGGACATCGGTAATTTTGGTCGGCAACGGTGTGCGGTGATTGGTTAATTCTTGGGTGTCTGCCGTCGTTTGGTTGTTGTGGGCGTCAGAAAGTGTTGTTCTGGGACATAAACGACGGTTGTTCCTGCATCGTGAGACTGTGAATGGGGCTCTTTAAGTGCCATCTCGAAATTACATATTTTATCTCTCGACATTCATGGTTGACACCTTTCCGCCAAAGTCAATGGAAAACATTCGGTTGCTGATTCATCAAAAGCCTCTGAAAGGCCTTGTACCTTGTCCACTTTAACAGAAATGTGTATTCAGCCGTCCACTCCTGAGTTAACGAATAGTTTCTTAGCGCATGGCTATGGACGGTTGTATTGACCGTATGCATGAACTCGCCTAGAACCCCCACATTTTGCAACTGAACATGAAATATTTCCCGATCAACAAAATGTTCTCCTAGGAAAATCAGGTTAATTCCGTAAAGGAACTTTGTTGCGGATCAGTCCAGGTTCTCCTTAATGCTTGTTCTCTGACCCCAAAGGACGGTGGGTAGGGCGTCGAATCGTTGGCTGTCGCCAGCAACATCAACATCAGAGATTTCATCGCTCCATCATCTTTGGATTCAAACAGACATGGTGCAGCACACGAACAGGCAACTACCATTAGGTACGAAAAAATAAAATTGTGAAATCATCAGAGCCATAGCATGTATATCATAGCATCTAGCATTGCGATCCCACATCAGTAAATAATAGTCGAGAATGACACATTGTCTACACGTGGCAGTAGTCTGATGTGTTGAGACTTTGAATCATACTTTTGCTGTGATTCGAATAGTCATAACAAATGTTCGGATCGCGTTCTTCACTTCAACCGCAAAATACAGTAGTACACGATCATGTGGCTTCTGTCACAGCCGAGTAAAACTGTCGGTTTTAAAAAATAGTGCCTCCAGTTGCGGTCCTTGATCGGAACTGAAGACCTTGGAACTCTAAAACGTGTTACGCAAGTTAAATAGAATGCTCTTGCGATGTCTTCTGCAGTTATTAATTGTAAGGGTGTGCCTCCATCACAGAAAATATCTGCCGTGCTGTCTCCTTCCATACATCCCGCCACAAAGGTCTTCCCGACAGGCTCTTCTTCGCTCATTCGAGCTAGGTATTCCGCCCACCGAAGTCAACCGAGCTTAATTTTTCTTAGAACATAAGCTTCAAGTCAGATCGCGTACAACGTATGGTTGTAGCGTCTCCGGAACCGTCCTCCCTCACATACGGGGCCAGCAATTCTCATTAAGACCTTCCTCTCTAACGCGGCTAAGATATCAGACTGCTTTTATTGAGCACCCAGGTCTCGGATCCATACATGAGTACTGGTAAGACCAGGTCTTGTACAGTAGAAGCTTGGATGTTCTGGATAAATTTCGGGATTTAAGGAGGCTTGATAGACCATAGTAGGCTTTGTTGGATTTAATCAGCCGTTCGCGTATTTCTTCTTCCATATTGTTATCGGCTGATACTATTGATCCAAGGTAGTTAAAGGATTGCACTACTTCAAATTCGAGCTCCACTACCCTGATAGTTTGACCAATTAGTTAAATCTTCTCTTCGCAGAAGTTGCCACCATGTACTTAGTTTTTCCCTCATTAATGTGCGTCCCAGTTTTTGTGCCACCTGCTCGATCTGGGTGTAGGGTCCTGTACCGTCGATTCGGTTCTACTGATGATGTCGATGTCATCTGCGTAGGCAAGTATCTGGCTGGTCTTGATGATAATACTCCCACTATTGGTCGAGATGTCGTCGTTCCACCAAGGAACACACTCACCTATAGCTAAATTACACGTGCACACAGACACGTATCCTCAAAAATCCTCTTTTCCACCCGAAACAAAGGTAACATGCATCTGGAAGGCAACTACCCCATGTATCCACAGATACGTAGGTCGCAAGTCCGACCACTTGTTCTACGCCTGCACGGCGATCGAAGGACAGATTCATCAACAGAAATTGTGTAACGATCCATTAAATGGATATACACAAACGGTTGGCACAGCTGCACAAACGCCACATCTCCGGCGATAAGCTAATTGCTGGAAAAACAATCCGTCGACAAAACCTTTTGTCTCTGCCGCAATATACTTCGTCCAAACAAAGGCCAATGCGAGCAATAAACCGATGCTGTTCCCATAGGGATATGTAAACAACGATAATTACATTATCCCACGATCGACGAGAAGAAAACCCTCACCCGATTGTTTACGTAAACAATTCATTGGAAGTGTGAAACCCGATCACAGAGTGATCTACACCTGGCAGCAATAATCTCCGCGCCTGTATGTGTGAGCACGATCTTGACTGGTGGAAAGATTCTCGATGAGAGAAAGTCACCAGCCAAGGAAAGTGGAAAAAGGGAAAGAAAAACTCTGGGCTGAATGGAATCATCCACAGAGAAATTACCACAGTCGTCAATTAACAGCCCTTTTAGAGAGTTAGCAGGAAGTGTTCACGAGGAACGCCGCGGAACGTGTGTCTAAAAACTAGAGTGCCATCCGACGTCGCAATCGAATTAATGTGCTATCGGAAAGCTCGTGGTTAGATTGAAAAGAAAAAATATTATAAAAAGGTGACTGTTCAATCCTAAGTGTCTGACTCTTATGTGCGTTCATAAGTGGATAAACTAATCATAAAGCCGTAGCAATTTATGTGTTGATAAGAACCAAATCTACTGACAATAAAAATAAAAGTTAAAATAAACCTCAGTGTTTTATTTGTGTTGTTTCGCTCCGTTGTGTTCGCTGTGTTAACAGTGTTCGGCGGAACACTGCATCACCAACATTCGAACAAATCAATATCCGCCAAAAAACCCCTTAATCCTTCTCCCGTATATTAACCCACCATCAACCCCAGAACCCTTGAAGAACGCAGGGTCCTAGCTGACATATTGTTCGAACATCGGGTCCTCTCCGGTTGGGTCGACGGCGCGTACCTCCTTAACTTGAGTCCTCTGAACACACACCCTCGAAATACGCGTAAAATCCACCTTCTCTACATTCTCCCCGACTGCACCTCTTATGGCCTCAACGAACCTTGTGGGGGTTTGAGTATTATGCCAAACACGGGCACTTGGTTCACTTCTTCCCCCAACAAATGTTCCACTGTGAGAGATGTTCACCAGGTATATCCAAGAGGAAAATTAATGAAAACACTAAGATGTTGTCCTGGTGTACTTTTTGGTTTCTTTATTGTTAATTTCTTTAAACCTTTATTTAATAATATACACTTTAACTATCCTTTTGTGTTGGTATCGAGGTACAAATGGTGGCGCGAGAAAAAATAGAATTAAGCTTTATTTGTAAAACCTCCACTCGACATTGGAGTACTGAATATCACTAAATCAATTACAAATTTTATTTACAAAATCACACCCTTCTAATTAACTAATAGATTTAAATTGAATTTCGCTTAGTACAATTATTTTAACACTACTGGTACTCGAAAACTTGACGGCTCTTTAAGCGGCGACGTGACCTTAGCGCGTTGTGGTTGAATAACGACTGCTGGGATTAGGGATGAAGATTGGGATTTTTGATTTGCACCACAAGCAACCAATTGAGAACATCTTCACATTTGCACTTTCTCATGTTCTCCGCCCATCGAGATTGATAAACGCTTAGGTTAATTCGATAGTCGACGGACAAGGGAGAATGAGAGACCCGGAACACAGTGTGCAATGATCCCGCGGTGGATTTGGTTTTCCTCAACTCTGAGGATAGCCCACTGACCTAATTCGGTGAATGTGGTGATCTCAGAGTGCATTGAACTGTGGGAAGATAAAATTGAGAAGGAGAGGAAAATGTTTTGTAGCTATCCACTGCAAGAAGAGATCAATGATCCCCAGTGAATGGAGTGTCTGGGAAAAGTCAAAGTGACGCTACTTTGGCTAGGGTAATATTATCGTGGGAAACACGCTGAGGAATCCGATAATTACCCAAGCTGTTGGATAATGGCGCAACCGCGTCGTTTGATTCGACTTGGTTGTTGCTAACCAACATGAATTGGAATTTCCGGTGGAAATCTCATGGGTTAGAGGAATGGAGTTGCCGTATGGCAAAAAGGTAGCTGAATTCAATTAGGCATTACCTGCATAGAATAATGAATTCAGCTATGCGTCTTCGCCGAAAGGCAAATTATACAGTCATTACCATGTAGTATAGAGAACCCCCACAACCTCTTTCGCGGATACTTAGAAATGTCAACTCCAATTCAACCATGTTCGACTTAGACCTCTCTACCCATATTCTCAAGCACCGCCTCATTCTCCCCATCAATTTTACGCGGCGGTTCTACACTTTACTATAACCTGCCCCCGCCTCTCGCCCCCACTCCTGCCTTCTTAAGATGTTAAGATAGTTAGCTTAAGCTTAGTTAAGATAGTTCTTAAGCTGTTTAGTTTGTAAGTTATATATACTTTTATTGTAGGTACTTATGTTGCTTGAATTAAGCCAATAAATGGGGTGGTAGCCCCACTAAACTTTACACTATACGTTGAGCCTTAAACTTCTCAAGGAATCATTATTTATAGATCAATTTTATAAGTTATTAAATGATTTTCCGTTCAAAGTAATCCTTCTTGTGCCTGCGTTTTATTTATTAATTTTTTTTTCCTGAAAACACTTCTGGATCTCACTCTTCGGTATCTTTCAGTAAATCTAATTTCATCACATTAACGATGGCAATACAATGATTGGATCGTGTTAGGGAATAGAAAAAAGTCACATTATCGGCGAATACGGTGGCTGAGACAAAAAAGTGGTTTTCGCTTTTTATGTAACGAACATGCTGTGAATTCTAAGCAAACGTCAACTAAAGTGAACATCACCTTTTCGACGGTCAAAAATAAACTAATCATTCAAAATGGCTCCAGATTTCAAAATACGTTCGGAATATGTACACCGACAAGATAAAAAATAATCTTTTATAAGCCCGGTTTTTTAAGCAGGCGAAAGGTATTTTTTGATCACACCACGTACGTTTCATAACAGGAATGTATCATGCGACGAAATAGCCATAAACACGTTTAATCCTTCTAAAATTGACCTCAAAAAAGAATACAAAGTTTCAATTTAGTAACGAACATTTGTCCCACCAGCATCTTTTGTTCAATTTCATATATGACATACAGTATTCCCAGACTAGATTCAGCAGTTTTGTTTGTTCAACGTTTGAATATTCCGTATATCCTTGCACCGAATTTCCAAACAATCCACGTATTTTCATCTATTCCAGTGTAATTCACTAACTACCGGCAATGGTGCAATATTTCCACCAACCCAATCTATGGCGATGCAGGTTGTTTGTATTTACCTGACTTCCGCTTAAGTAATTATTTTGGTAACGAAATGATATTTGCGAGGCAATCGGTCAGCAAACAAACTCACCGCGGATAGAATGCAGTTGGAGGTTGTCGGCAGACAAGTGAGCTGCTGATGCGATGCCATCTGGCAAACGAACCACTTGTACAAACGATCGCTTTCTACCCACTTCCGGAGTTTGCTTATCATTAAGCTCGTTGGCAGGTAAATTTATTTGTGTGCATGAGGGATGTGAGGCCACTGTCGTTCGACTGAAAATATTGGAGATATAATGATTCGGGTGGCGATTATTCAGGGCCTTTTGTTGTACGTTCCGGATTATCTATTGACATCTGGAATAATGAGCTTCAAATCAATCTCCGGGGTATTCTTCCTATTTATCATATCTCTACTTGATTAGTAAATCAATTATCTTTTTCAAAAAGACTCATCACACTGCCGTAACTTTGGCTCACCTCTAGAACATCCTTGCGTAATTCCCAACATTTTTTATGTCCTTGAAACACATTAAAGCGACTCAATGGAACATACTTCATGTCTAAACGCTCCACCAAATGTTACTGGCGACACATCAGACATGAAAGTCGTCGCTGAAATCACCCTAGAGGAGCATCTGATAATTTGGTTCCGAGACGCACAGCGTCTAGTGCAGAACGTCACGAGTCAAATGAACTCATCATCAACGGCTGAAGAAATTTTATTTAATCAGATTAATCAAATTGAAAGCGCACCAAGACTAAAAACGCCACATCCCGCATTCAGATGAATTATTTGCTCCTAACTCCATACGATGAAAGGATGAGGCGCTCATTTGAGGGGAATGGCATCGTTGTGAGCTGTGAAAGGGTGACAAGACCACTTCTATAAGGATATCTTAACTTCGCCCAAAATTATCTTCTAATAGATAGGATGCTGTCAATTTTTGGATGAAGTCTGACGCCAGATCGAAGAATGCGATTTCCACTTACTCCCTTGTATTTTATAAGGATATTTTTCTTCCACCCCGTTGTGGCTGAGATATCCTTAAGTTCGTCGACGGCGATTGACAGTCATTTTTGGGAATGTCGCCGAAGGATAAAGCACCATGGTTTCATTTTAATCACTCTTAATATTGCCTTGTGAGAACTTCTCTTGTGAAGTGGTTTTTCTGTCAATTTCTTAGACGTTAACTGGCAAGTGAACCAAGAACGATTAACGGTTAGAAAAACAACCCTTAACCCCAGGGGTCTCGCATCTTAGTAGGGAATTTGTTATTTTTATCATGTTCCCACTTGCTTGTTGGAAGTCTGGAATCTTGTTGAAATAGGGGAATAAAATATCAGATTAACTGAGTGAGCAGGCAGCTGTATTATGTTGAAGATTGCTTCTTACAAGTTGAGGACTGCGAAGGGTTTCAGTACAATATTTTCCATTGACAGGCAATGTTTTCGCTGTACATAAAAGGCTAATCATACGTTGTCATAATGATGACTAGGCAAAAGATATGTGCTGAGATGTTTCACCCCTTTGAATTAAACCTGTCCTCAAGGATTTCGACAGGAAGCACGTCAAATAAATTGTTATACAAATTGCTACCATGTTTTTTTAATTGAGGCCAAAGGCGGAATTTGGAAACACAAACGCTTATATGATAGCATTCCCACCCATATGCTCTTTGAAATCTTACTATATGGAGTCACTACAGGGCAAACATTATTCAAAGGTTGTAATGTTGTTTTTATGAAAATCATATTCTGCATAAGATAACCCTTAACCATAATATGATTAAGGAATGATTTGTACATAAAAATAATTACTTACACAAAGTAATTATTTTTATTTCCAAAAAAATACTTATAGAAAAATGTAGAGGAAAAGAACTGAAAATTGCAGACGGCGCTTTTTCCATCGACGTCTCAGTATTTACCACCCTTCGTCGTGTGGACTGTAAACCCGCACTGGCCGACCAACGGTGATTGGATTTTAAATTAGTGGACTGTACTCCCAGAGCCGAACTCTGCTGTGGACGAACGGGCGTTACAATCTCCTAAAATCCACAATTCCGCAAACAAGAAAGAAACGAAAACGAAACAAAACAACGCGGTACCATTAGCTTCTTTACTATTATTTATTGATCTCTTTATTGATCTATTGACAATTCCCTTCTACTTTTTATAATGTTGGTCTCGTTAAGGCCGTTCAATGAGGAGTTCCTGTGACGACTCCTAGAGTTGGAAAAAAAATGGGATGGCGAGAGGCCGTCTTTAGGGAGACAGCGCCAAATGTGTCCTTCATCTTGTCTCTGGCTTCTGGTCATCTTGTGATAACCAGAATCACCCACATCCGTGAGGATGTTGGGCTCGGTCTCAGGATATCTGAAAAGAAAGGGAAATGAGGTATCTAAGGATAGTGTGAACATAGTTCAAGTGTTCTTTAACTACTTGGATGGGGGGATGGTGGGGAAGAAATCGTGCAAGATCGGTGGGTCTTGAGTGCGGCAGTAAACGCAGATCACGTTTTTGGCGTCTGATAAGCTGCGCTTTGGTCGGGGTGTGTGTGTGTGTGTTTTTTTTTTTTTGGCTCCGGTAGGAAGGTGGAAATCTTCAAAAGATACCTCTGGTTCGATCCAGAGGCATGCCGGGTTTTCACCGACTAAAACCACCCCCCATCATCATCATCGGTCTTGACCTTCATTTAGCAAGTCCTGAGGCTTGTTAAATTTTCCATAATAATATGTTTTTTCCGGGCAAGGTCATTAGTCTTGCGCCAGAGGCTCCACGACGGGGAATCGAACCCCGGTCTCCCGCGTGACAGGCGGGTACGAGGGTTGCATTTTATATTTTGGGATTAGAGAACAAAAACAAATATTGATCATCGAAAATCACTTTATTGTTTTTCAAAATATTCCCCATGAAGATCTATACACTTTTGCATGCGTTTGAACCAATTGTCGAAGCACTTTTGCCACTCTGATTGAGGTATCTCCAACACATGCATTCTGAATGCAGCAACCGCTTCTTCAGGTGTCGAAAAACGTTGACCTCTCAGTTTGTTTTTTACGTACGGGAATAAAAAGAAGTCATTCGGTGCCAAGTCAGGACTATACGGCGGATGACCCATCAAATCGATGTTTTGGGTGCTCAAAAATGCACTTGTCGCAGCCGATGTGTGAGAGCTCGCATTGTCGTGGTGAAGAGTGATCCGCCTTCGGCGGTTGGTTTTCCTGATTTCTTGGAAGACAACTGGCAAACAAATGGTTGTGTACCATTCAGAATTGACTGTTCTGCGTTCTTCTAGTGGTATGGTTGCGACACGTCCAGTTTTTCCGAAAAAACAGGCGACCATTTGCTTGGAAGTGCTTCGTGCGCGAACAACTTTTGTTGGATTTGGCTCATCTTGAAACACCCAGACAGTCGACTGCTGTTTACTTTCGGGCTCATACGCGTAAATCCACGATTCATCACCTGTCACGATGTCATAGACGTGTTTCGAAGCACCGCGACCGTAATTTTTGAGCATTTCTTTGGATCAATTGACACGAGCCTTTTTTTGGGCGATTGACAAATTGTGTGGGATCCAACGCGAACAAATTTTTTTGACAGTCAAATGTTTATGCAATATTGAATGTATGCTGGTCCTACTAACGCCTAAGGTTGTCTCAATCTCACGATAGGTCACATGACGATCTTCCAATATCAGTTCGCGCACAGCATCAATGGTTTTCGGAACAACAACTGATCTTGGACGACCTTTACGAAATTCATCTTGGAGTGAACTACGACCACGATTGAATTCACCATACCATCGATAAACACTGGTCCTTGATGGAGCTTCATCGCCAAAAATTGAATTAAGTTCATCCATGCATTGTTGCTGAGTTAATCCACGCCAAAAGTTGTAAAAAATAATCGCACGAAAATGTTGACGATTTAATTCCATTTTTGGGCAGAGATGAATCTTTTAAGTTACTGTAAACAACACAAATGGCGCTCGTATGTCAAAACGTTCTGAGTGCGTATAACCTCAAAAATGTCCAACTTTACGACAGAGCTGTCAATTGCCGGATTGCAACACTAGGGTTGCCAAATCCCGAAACATAAGAGGTAACCCTCGTATACTTACCACTATACTATCGAGGAGTTAAAACCATCTCCCGCCAGGCACATATTCTCGTTGATCCCCGCGGAACTTTGTTTAGGTATTCCATCGCAGGGCGGGACGTAGTTTACCTGTTACTCCGCACCTCTCGTCTCAAGTGCTGCATCATGTCACATAGAACATCATTTGCTACGGACCATGCCTGTTTTGAACTTAGCATGCATTCTATTACTCCTGCCGGAGTAACTGTCTGTCTCATATGTCTCTCCAAAATCGTTCATGCGGTCTTGAATCTCATGCACTCTCTGAGTACGTGTTCCGCATTTTCTATTTTGCCTTTGCAATACAAGCAGTATGGGTGATTCACATGCGTATACTTGTGCAAGTATTGCGGTAAGCATCCATGCCCTGACACTAGCTGAGTCAAGTGGTAATTCAGCTCGCCATGTTTTCTTTTCACCCATGTTTCTATATCAGGTATCATGGTGTGGGTCCATCTTCCTTTGGTGGAAGAATCCCACCTTCGTTGCCATTATCTTAGGCTTGAGAGCTCTAATTGTGCCCGCATTCTCCAGCGATTCTCTTGGGAGACCTTACGCAATGCAGCGTTTTCTTTAACTGCAATGTCAAGTGGTGTCCTCCCGCCCAAAACATGTATAGCATCTTCGGATACTGTTCGAAATGCACAGCATACTCTTAGTGATGCCAGTCTATGCGCTGAGTTCACTCCCTTCATGTATGACTTATACTGTGCGGCTCTTGCCTATATGTGACCTGCATACACTCTGTGAGTAGGGCGTTAGAATATACTCACAGCTAGGCCGGCTTGTCGTAAGAGGCGACTAAAGGCCGAGTGGTAGTCGGGGTACCACGCCCTGTGCGGCCGGTGAAATACCACCCCATCAAGCTTTAGGCTCCGTGAAATGGTCGGGAGAAATCCATGGCCATCTTTCGGAGCTTGGCTGATGGATCGGTTCGAGAAAAGGTTGGTGAGGTGGTAGTCGGTCCCAAGGTGAGATACCACCCCGTCACGCTGTACATTCCGTGATATCGCTGAGAAATCTTCGACGGTGTTTCGGATGTGTGGTTGATGGCCCGGACTGACACGGAGATAAGTCATGATGTTACCTTCTGATATAAAGAATTCCGAAAGTAAACTAGTCTCCCATTCGGATCTCTGGGGGGGGGGGGGGGGGGGGGGGGGGGGGGATTATGTCAGGGGGAACATCATGCAGATATCATGATAAATAACCGAACTTTAAGAGGTTCGTCATCGCATAGCCGTGCTCGCTCTCGAGGTTCTGTCCACGCTCGACTGGTGACGGCATTTTGTAACATCAGGGTCATCGGTTTCACAAATACGAATGTAAACGCCGTCCACAAATATTTGCAAACAACGAAACCTGATATCCTTGCCCTAACTGAGACCCAGGTCGATTCGTCAACTGATTCGACATATCTTCGTTGCTCAGGATACGACTTACATTCGAGATTCCGTTTTAAGGGCGGGGTCTGCATCTTCGCGCGGTCCGATCTGGCTTGCCAGAGGATGGAGGCGTTGGAACCCAATAATATGGACATCATATGGTTGAGGGTCGTGCTGAGGAATTCCGTTAAATTTCTTTGTTGTCTTTACCACTCCCCGAATGTCGATCGACCGGTGACATTTTTCGAACATCTTTCACATACTGTCGACTGCACACAGATCAACCCACCAGCTTCTGAAATAGTTGTCCTTGGCGATTTTAATGTGCACAATTCCGGCTGGTTGTTACATTCTAACAGAACCGACGAGGCTGGCGGAGATGTTTGCTATAAGCCACAACTTGACTCAACTCGTGGGGTAGCCAACGCGAGTGCCGGATGCCCGAGGCGATTATGCGAACACCCTGGATCTGTTTTTGACATCCGAACCGAGTATTTATACCAAGGGGGTTTCTGCGCCACTAGGAAACTCAGATCACTGCTTGGTATCTGTCGCGCAAGCACTTGCATATCAAGCGAATAACCGGCCTAGGCAGCTTCGCCATGTATGGAAGTATGGGGCTGCTAACTGGGACGATTTGCGGGATTTCTTCGCATCCTTTCCATGGTCGGAGGTGTGCTTCAGAGACTCCGATGTTAACGCTTGCGCGGAGTCGGTATCAGAGATTATTCTTCTCGGGATGGAGATCTACATTCCACATTCCATCAAACGAAGTTCGTCTGATAAACCTTGATTTGATAAAAAATGCGAGCAAATTACAGCGGCAAAAAATAGAGCTTTTAAGCAATGGCGCTCCAATCCCACCGATGTTAACAGAACGAATTTTGTTAGAATCAGAAACGCGTGCAACCAGACGACTGATACCGCGAAGAAAGCTCACAACGGCAGGGTGATCGATAAGCTCCTTCAGTGCCCAATTGGTTCGCGTTCGTTCTGGTCAATGGCAAAGGCTGTCAGCGGTAACTTCGCATCCTCCTCTTTCCCTCCGTTGGTGAAAGACATCGGGATGTTAGTCACGAATTCAAAGGATAAAGCTAATGTGTTCGCGAATTTATTTTCCGCGAATTCAAACCTCGACCCCGGTCTTTTGGAGCCACCTGTGATATCGCTGGTACGGTCTTCGATGCGGGATGTGAGATTTCGTCCGCGCACTATTCAACGCATTCTACGTGAACTGGATTGTAGGAAGGCAACCGGCGCTAACGGAATACCAGCAATAGTCCTTATGAACTGTGCTCCAGAACTATCGCCGGTTCTTGGCAGACTCTTCTGCTTATTTTGTGCACGGAGGACTATAGCGTTTGAAATAATAGTGAAGAAGATCACGAAAAAATGTTTACCTAAGCGTTGCACATCAGGCTACTGACCGTGTTTAGAATTTGATTTCCAAACTCGACTATACTCCACTGATGTGAATTATTTTTGTTATCGCTTGGTATACGGTTCTGATGTATTTATTCTTATTCGATTTTTCGTTCGTGTTCTTCACTATTTTGCTTGTGAATTGTGTGTATCTGTTAGAGTCCCCACAGGACCTTTCCTGCCTGCTGGAAAATCGCTCGAGTTCAGCCAATCCCAAAGACGGGAAAAAAGTGTCTCCCACAAAATTACCGTCCGATAGCATTACTGTCTATTTTATCTAAGGTAATGGAAAAAGTCATCAATACAGATGTAGTATTCCAGAATACTACTGTCCTTATAACTATTAAGTTTAATACTGAGTCTCATTATTTATCTAACACACCCTTAAAACTTGCTCCTTACATATCTAACATTCTCATTTAATACATAACATAAATAAACCTACACAATATTCTATATCAAGTCAGTTACAGTACATTTCATAACATGCCCCTTTTTCATAACATGCACCTTTTTTTCATTTGAAACATGGCTCTTTGATTTTCGTTCAAAGTTTATTCAAAATTTAAAAGTCACAGAGAGTATATAATACTTTGAGAAAATGGTTTTTGTTCAAATTATAATTTACAGTGGATTAGAACTCAATGTTCTATAAGAAGAGAGAAAAATGAATTGTAAAGTCACTTTGAGTTGAGAGTTCAGTTTGAGATTACAGTTTCAGTTGAGTTTAAGTTTTGAGTTGGAGATTAAAGTTGAGTTTTAGTTAAGTTGAAGTTTTGAGTTGAGAATAAGTTTTCAGTTTAAGTTGATTTGAGAGTTTGAGTGAAGAAGAAGATACACAAAATAAACAATATCGAAAAGACGGAATCGTTTTTTTCTTTGATAATTAATTATCAATTGCAACAAATTTCCGCACAAACATATTTTCAATCGGAGCGGAATATTAAATAAAGGAAAAATAAAAGGAAAAATAAAAGATCCCCGCTCTTCCCTCAACCGAGGAAGCACGGCGCCGGATCATAACACAGAGCTAGTTAAGTATTTGGAGTGCAACGGACTTCTGAATTATCGTCAATACGGATTCCGTGACAGGCAGTCCACGGAATACCTTTTGACACTTATAACCGATATATGGACATCTGCGATTGAACGGCATGGTGAATCAAGGGCGGCCGCATTGGATATCTCCAAGGCTTGTGACCGGGTCTGGCACGGGGCATTGCTGAGCAAACTTCGTTCATATGGACTTTCCCAACAGCTTTGCGACGAGACGAGGAGCTTCCTCGAGAATCGATCGATCCGGGTTGTTGTGGACGGCGAGTGTTCGGATCTGTATCCTGTTAATTCAGGGTTGCCCCAGGGTTCTATTTTGGCTCCAACGTTATTTTTGCTTCACATAAATGATTTGTTGTAGGCAAGGGATAACAAAGTGTTCAGTTTTGCGGATGATAGTACGCTTGTTTTCTTCTTTTAAAGTGATCGGCCGATTGGTGCATCTACGTCGCACCAGCTGAGATGTAGATAGATTGACTCTCTGAATCAGGATCTAGATAGAGTTCTGCAGTGGGGAAGGGCTAATCTCGTCGACTTCAATGCAGCGAAGACACAATATACAACATTCACAAAGAAAAGTGGATCATCGGTTCCACAGCTGATGATGGGTGGTCGGACCCTCGAGGCTGGGGAAAGTTTGAAATTGCTCGGCGTCACGGTCTGTGGGAATGTATCATGGCATAAACACGTATCGGGTACCGCCGATCAGCCTCAGGACAACTGAGTTATATTTTTAGAGCCGAGAAATATTTTACTCCGGCCCAACTTCTTCTCCTATATAAATCCCAAATTAGACCCGCGCTCGAATATTGCTCTCATGTTTGGAGCTCGGCTCCTAAACATACCCTCGACCTACTTGAGAGCATACAGATCCGCCTGATCGGGGACTCGGCGCTGACGTCGGGACTACAGTCGCTATTACATCGAAGGCGCGTAGCCGACCTCTGCCTGTTTTACAGATATTATCACGGGTACTGTTCTTCGGAGATTCGTGATATTGTTCCGCGCAATTCGGCTTATATGCGATCCACAAGACAATCCGACGGATCGCACCCGTTTGTGGTTCATCTCCCGACGGCGCAAACATCCCTGCAGCGGAACTCGTTCCTCTACAGAGCGGGGAAGCTGTGGAACTCGCTTCCCACGCGAGTGTTCCCGGAGCGTTACAACCCGCAACTGTTCAAAAAGAACTGCAACAGTTATTTGATGGCATCTCGGGGCGCCCACTCGGCGCTATAGGTTCGCCTCTCCCGAGAGAAGTCTATTAAAAAAAATACGTTATAATGGAGGTGTTGACACTGGTTATGAGTTTTCTTATGTGGGGCCGGGGTCCTCCAACATTGGGTAGCAGTCTCGCTAAAACTTTGCATACTGTTGTCGTTTTTTCACTCGTTTTCCTCAGGTGTTCCTTGAAGCTCAACATGTTGTCGAGTATAACACCAAGATATTTAATATAGGGACTGGATCTGATTATTTGTCCTTCTATTTCCAAATCAAGGTGTTCAACTTTCTTGCGGTTACTTATTAAAACTGCCTCCGTCTTATGTCCAGCTAGAGTCAGTCCGGCTATATCTAGCCAGCATTTAATGCTCTTTATTGCTTTTTGGTAAGGTATGCCTGTCGATTTGTTGTTACGAAATCCATATGGTTTACATCCGGATATTTCGAAAGTTAATCAGTTACTTCATAACATTCAACAGAATAGGAAATTTCCTTTGAGGAATTTGATACATATTTCCAATATTTGACCTCTTTTCCTATTTTCAAACGAATCGTGTATCGGAAATTGTCTAGCATACTGATTCAATCAAAACAAGAAGTAAACTCTACATATATTTAGTACAGATATCAAACTATAATTACCCCTCATTTCATATAATTCTCGTTCTCCTCTAGAATGCAGTCATTCCCGAAGTTACTGCGACAGGATCTCTATTGAAATATGCCGAGAAAATCTACGAAATTTGGTTAAGAAATGTGAAATATTTATGGAAACATTATCCCAGAGACACAGTGTCTCATCCTTGTTTCAGTAATTTATTAGTAACCATCATAGTAAAAGCTCCCTGACCATCCTTGGGTATGCGGCACTTAATAAGTTTTAGCTCATGGCGAAAGTGAACTTTTTATGCGTTCCATATTACCATAAAGATTCGTCGGAAGATGCCGATGGTGGAGCTGTGGTAGGCCGATGGTCGGAGGCCACACGAATAAAACGACCAACTACCAAGCGAATTTGTCTTCTTGTCCTTGGGCTTTTAATATTTTTCCTTTCTTTTTTTCGTTAACTGAAAAAAGGGCGTAAAAGTTAAATAAAAGTTAAATTTGAATCCACTTCCGCTGATGCGTACAGTCAAATCCCTCTGGTTTGTTTCCGTATCTGCCATGGCCGCCTACTAATCCCCCTAATGCCTTTTCCGCTCTCTACGCCAGCAGAATCTCATTAAAAACGAACAAAAAAATTTGCATATGGAAAAGGAATAGCATTTCGGTCCGTCATTGAGCTGCGTCTGCGAAAACGAACCGGATATCAGGCCAAAGGCACATTTTGTTGTTTTTCTTCACAAACAAATTTCAACTCAAACACACGGCAGTCGGTAGCGGAAGTTACTTTCGATCAGCTTATGCCAAACGTAAAAGTTTCCTTTTACCGAACCGACTTCATTAATGGAATCATATAACTGTGGCCGAATTTGAACGTGAGGACAACACTCTGAAGGATGAAACTGATGTGGGGAGCAAGGATTATACAAGGATCCCATTTCAAACACCAATCAACCAGAAAAGAAAAATGATCGTTCAACGATAGAATGGTATAAAGCCAAGATGACGGTATGTTGGTGTGGGACACATTTTGCATTGTCGAAGGATTTCAAATTAATCTCGGGACAGGTGGCCCTAAGCCTGATAGATGATTTATCTAAGCCAAAGTGAGAAATTACAATAACAGAGCTATAGAAGTCGTAGGGCGATGACGAGGGCGTGTGTTGTCTTTGTTAAGGTTTAAATTAACAATATTTTGTATCCGACGTGAGAAATTTTACACTTCTTTACGGAAAGGTTAAACTCACAACAGGAGGTGAAATTCATCTTTTGAATGTGAAATTTTGTTTGGTTTCGTGTTTGGGCTCATTGTTCAATTTTATTCCCATGTGTTCTTTTGTTTCCTGTATTATATTGTGGGAACAGAAGGCATATTTTGATTCCCGTAAATGTTAATGCATAGTACTTTGCAGAAGAAGAGGGAAGGGATTGTGAATGTAACAAGTAAAGAAATGGGTGACAGCTATCTGGCACAGAAGCAAGTACCTGGACTATGATTATTTTGTGCAGAACAATAATATTGTCAATTTTTAGATGTAACAAAAGTACGTGAATAAGAACATATTAAAACAGGTTAAACAGAATTTATGATTATTATCGTAACTTTTTAAAACCAACAGGTGCGCCAAAATAACCATCATGAAGAATCTAGAACTGACAATGGTAATGCCAAAAAAAAAAAACAACGTAATTGTCTTATCGGCTCTGATGTTTTGGAGTGAATAACATTTGACATTTAGTCGCTTTTTATAACTGGATAGCTTCACTGGGGGAATATTCTCACATCCTACCAGTTAAAATGATTCGATGTAAAGATAATACGAACGCCCTATTGATAACATGGAAAATTCTACTTGAGTTTTGAAGTTATGCCCTGATCCCTGAAAAGCATAATGTTGGCGATGCAATCACACCAACAGGAATTTCCAGGAAGAGCGAGGAAAGCGCCAGCACACAAGCACTCAGGAAGCAATGATCAGTTGTACACCGATTGCGGGAAACCACTACAGGAAAAAAGCGCTCAGGAAACGAGCTAAAAAGGAGAACATCACTCAGGAGAAAACAAGAAACGAACATACCTGATCTTATCCCTTACTACCCCCAATCAAAACGAGAAACCCCACATCTACATAAATCAAAATTGTAAACATTACTTTTAAGTCATCAAATTGTCTCTATCATTGCAATATCAAATATTGTAAATTGTATTCGGTGTACAACTTGGCTTCCGCTGTTTTTTCCGAAATTCGAGGCTTTATTGTAAAAAACTGGTTATACATTTGTGGCATCTCTAACAGATACACACACAATTCACAAGCAAAATAGTGAAGAACACGAACGAAAAATCGAATAAGAAAAATACATCAGAGCCATATACCTTAGTGATAACATAACAATTCACATCAGTGGAGTACAGTCGAGTTTTGAAATCGAATTCTAAAATCGGCCAGTAGCCTCATGGGTAACGCTTAGGTACAATTTTTGGTGATTCAAACTGTCATAGCATCAGTTCGAAACACACGTTCTTCTTCACTATTATTTCAAACGCTATAAGTGGTGACCCCGACGTGATCTGTAACCAGAACTTCACACACGATCATGACTTCCGCATAGAGCACCGACACACTCGTCTGCTCCGATGTTCTCTCGTTCTCTCCGTCGTTCGCAGCGAAGCTGATCGTAACGCAGTTACTGAGGAGGGAGTGGTGTGGCATCTCTAACAGATGCACACACAATTCACAAGCAAAATAGTGAACACGAACGAAAAATCGAATAAGAAAAATACATCAGAGCCATATACCTTAGCGATAACATAACAATTCACATCAGTGGAGTATAGTCGAGTTTTGAAATCGATTTTTAAAATCGGCCAGTAGCCTGATGGGTAACGCTTAGGTACACTTTTTGGTGATTCAAATTGTCATAGCGTCAGTTCGAATCACACGTTCTTCTTCAATATTATTTCAAACGCTATACATTTATGATTCAAAGTATTGTCCATCGCTGGCCACTACTTTCTCCCATCTTTCGGGCAGCATGCGAATCCCGCGTTGAAAAAACTGGTCATCTTTTGAATAGATCCACGAATCGTTCCAAGTTTTTACTTCTTCATAAGACCGGAAGTGCTGGTCAGCCAGGCCGTGTGCCATTGATCGAAACAAGTGATAGTCCGAGGGAGCAACGTCTGGAGAATACGGCGGGTGGGGTAGGACTTCCCATTTCAAAGTTTTCAAGTATGTTTTGACCACTTTCGCAACATGGGGTCGAGCATTGTCATGCTGTAAAATCACTTTATCATGTCTCTCGTTGTATTGCGGCCGTTTGTCTTTCAATGCTTGGCTCAAACGCAGTAATTGCGTTCGATAACGATCGCCCGTGATTGTTTCAGTCGGTTTTAACAACTCATAATACACTACGCCGAGCCGGTCCCACCAAATACAAAGCATGACCTTGGAACCGTGGATATTCGGTTTGGCCGTCGACGTGGAAGCATGGCCGGGATATCCCCATGATTTTCTGCGCTTGGGATTATCGTAATGAACCCATTTTTCGTCCCCAGTCACAATGCGGTGCAGAAATCCCTTCCATCTTTGCCTTGCAAACAGCTGTTCACAAACACACAAACGCCGATCAACATCTCTCGGCTTCAACTCGTACGGCACCCAATTTCCTTCTTTCTAAATCATTCCCATGACTTTCAGGCGTTTTGAAATGGCTTGTTGCGTCACTCCCAATGATCCTGCCAATTCTTGTTGCGTTTTACACCGCCATGCTGGTCTTCGACGTGTTGTATTCCAGAATACTACCCTTATTCGCTTTAACACTAACTCATGTCCTTTCAAACACAACCCTTAAAAACACAACCCTTAAAAACACAACCCTTAAAACTACATCCTCACATATCCTACATTCTCAGTTAATACAATTCATAAATAAACAGACACAATATTCTATATCCAGTCACTTACAGCACATTTCATAAATAAACAGACACTATATTCTATATCCAGTCACTTACAGCACATTTCATAAATATGCCCCTTTTCATAACAAGCACATTTTTCATTTCAAAACATGGCCACTTTGATTTTCGTTCAAAGTTTATTCAAAATTCTAAGTCACAGAGACTTCTAGATTGTTTTGTTCAGTTTATACGCCACAGTCAGTTAGAACAAAATGTTCTATATAAACAAGTAAATTTATATGAAAAAAATAGAAAGAAGAGAGCTCAGCTTGAGATAGCTGAGTTCAATAAAATAAAAATAAAATCAAATAAAATATAATTAAATAAAAACTATAAGTATTTTAATAAATATAATAACCTCCACGCTCTTCCCTCGAAAGAGGAAGCACGGCGTTGGAGCCGTAACACTGGTGGCAGCGGTGGAATCCTCGAAGGAAGACCGATCCACGAAGACTGGTGGACTCCCGACTAGTGGACTCCTCGAAGGAAGACCAATCCTCGAAGGAAGACCGATCCACGAAGACTGGTGGACTCCCCGAAGGACGACTCTATCCTCGAAGGAAGACCAATCCTCGAAGGAAGACTTAATCCTCGAAGGAAGACCAATCCCCGAAGGACGACTTAATCCTCGAAGGAAGACCAAACCCCGAAGGACGACTTAATCCTCGAAGGACGACTAAATTCTCGAAGGAAGACCAATCCCCGAAGGACGACTTAATCCTCGAAGGAGGAATTGATCCCAGAGGAAGATTAGTGCAAGATAAAACCCTAAAGAGGGAAGGAAGGTCTACCGATGAGTTCCAGAGGAAATCTAAATTAACCTCAGTGGCAGCAGAGAAAAAAAAACCCAAGAAGACAACACAAGAAAAAAAAAAAGGAGAACAAAACATCAATCAACATATATTAGTAGTAAGAATCGTTAGCGAAATATCAATTTTTCTGCTTATTTTTCAGTAGGAATATTTTTACCTTGGAACTTTTAACTTTTCCTTTTTACTAACAATTTTGTCCGATACAAATTATTTCGAATATTCTCTTTCCAGTATTTCGACGACATTTCCGTTTTGTCTTTTTCGCCGAATTTTCTTTCTCTACAGCTTTGAGACCAAATTAACTTTCTCTTTCATATATATTGAATAACTAAAAGAAAGGCCAATTTTTATATACCGTATTTTTAAGAAGTGATTTTGCCATACATTGATTTCAGAGTTTTCAAGATTACGAGTCCGTATTACACGAGACAGGCGGCTAGGCAGGGGGAAGAACAAATCCACTCTCTACAAATACACCATAACCCCCCTGAAATGGCTCTTTCTGTCGGAATTTCTGATGTTTTTAGAATCGTCCCTACCTTTGACGGAAAACCCTGCGACCTAGATAAATTTATTTCCGGGGGAGACGTTTTATTTAGATCTATAAAAAGGGCAGACCCGGAGATATATGAAACATTTTTGGAGCTAGTCAAAAATAGACTAGAGGGTCCTGCCTATGATCTAATTAGGTATAGCACAATCGCTAAATGGGAGGATTTAAAGGATAAACTTGAATCAGAATATAAAGAGGAGCAATCTCGGTCAACGGCACACAATGAGTTGATATCCCTGAAACAAAACTTCAGAGAAACCGTTCGGGAATACGGAGATAGAGTTGCGAATGCTCTGAGGACGCTGAACTCTGCTACGTGTGAAATAACAACAGACGCGGTGGTTAGAGAATTCTTGATAGAAGAAAACTCAAAATTGGCAGTGCAAATATTTGAGGATGGTCTCAAGAATGAACAACTGAAAATCCCAGCCAAAGTCCATGGGGGAAGTAGTTTAAAACAGTCTATTGCACATGTAGTATCACATGCTGCTCGAATGGACAACTCTCCCAGGCCATATAACTATAATGACAGATTTAATCGAATAGTCTGCCAAACCTGCGGTAAGCCAGGTCATTCTCAGGACACTTGTTATCGGAACATGCAGTCCAACAATTTTCCGTATAGACAACCAATAAAAAGAGAATATAACATTATATGCAATTTCTGTGGACGGAATAATCACACAGAGAACGAGTGTAGATACAAGATATCTAGGAATGGACCATCCTTAACAAATTACCAACAAGGTACAACAACGCGTAATCCATTCCGAAATAATCCTGCAAACACCGAAAATCGTTTTAGTGAATATCCTAGAATCACCAATAGACAAAACGATAGGCAAAATGTTCACTTTTCTCGGGTGCAAGAGTCGGAAAACGAGGCCTGACGCCAACCTAATTTTGTGGAAGACAGACAAAATTTTTCTATTTATAATATTAGATCTTTGGCAATAGATAACGACAATTTTAATGAAGCTCCTAACCAAATAACTAAAGCGATACAGATAAACGAAGAGAAAACAAGCACTAATTTAAATATTCCGATTCACACTCCAATTTTGGAAAATAATTCAGCAACACAGACTGGAAATTCGAAATTTTCAGCAGTAGTAAAGACTGAAATCCCTAATATTTCGGATGTCCCTATTGACAACACAGACACTTCAGCAACCAAGACTGAAAACTCAGCAATATTAAAGACTGAAAATTCAGAACTTGCAGAAAATACACTAACAAAAATCCCTCACATTTCGGCTATCCCTATAGACAACCCCGACACTTCAGCAACAAAGACTGAAAATTCAGCAGTGGTAAAGACTGAAGATCCAAAGGTGCAATAAAAATCGAAACTCAGGTCAGTTCAGTAGTTAACACTGAAGAACACCATGTTTCAGCAGCAAAGTCTGAAGGATTGAAGGTTTCTACAGCAGATATAACTGAAGAAATAGTTCAAACAGCAAATAAGACTGGGAACCAAGATGTTCTAACAGCAAATAAGTCTGAAGAACTATACGAATCAGTAAATGAGACTGAGAAACTAAACGATCCATCAGCAATGAGTAAGACTGAAAAGGTAAACGTTCCGACAGAAGTTAAAGCTATAGAAAATGATGACAATGAACCGAAAACACTAAACATTTTAAATAACGATACTAAACACCAACACGAAGTTATGAAAATTGAAAATAATAATTCAATTAAAATAGGTATTGAAAAGAAAAACCTTATAAATACCTTACAAATAAAATTTTACAACAATAAATATGTATTCGAACACAAAATAAGAAAAAATAAAAAGGTACACAGTCATTTAGGACAACTGAGATCATTCCTTAAGAAAATGTTTGGTATTATGCAATTCTATGTAGCCATCATAATAATAGGCCCAAAAAAGTTTTGGAAAATTTTCCATAAATTTAAGGAAAAGATAGACACTTAATGGCCTTTGTTTTTATTCAATATATAAAACAATTGTAAGAAATGACGGAAACGAAAAAAAAAAAAAAAAAAAAAAAGGTAAAAAAGGGGAAGAAAGAAAGAAAATTTTAGAAAAAAATAAAATTTTATTATATACTGGGATATAACACATTTTAAAATATATATTGGGATATGATTCGAACGAAAAAGAGAATTTTGAGAAATAATATTAATTATATGTATAGAAAAAAAAAAGTTGTTGGATAATAAAAGAAAAGGTTCCAAGTGGAAATATTAAGTTAGTTAGAAATATTTAAAGTTAGTTAAAAGATAATGTAAGTAGACTATAAGTAAACTTTTAGATTATTGTAACCTATTTTTCTAGTATTAAGAACTTTTGGATTTTTGTAACTTTTGATATAAGATTAACTTCTTTGAACGCCATTGTAATTGAACGAAAATCCAAGTCGGTAATTAAACCTAATCTAAGCAATAGTTAACAGAAAATTATTCTCTTCAAGGATAATTTTCTTTCTCGAAGAAGGGTGGGATGTTGTATTCCAGAATACTACCCTTATTCGCTTTAACACTAACTCATGTCCTTTCAAACACAACCCTTAAAAACACAACCCTTAAAAACACAACCCTTAAAACTACATCCTCACATATCCTACATTCTCAGTTAATACAATTCATAAATAAACAGACACAATATTCTATATCCAGTCACTTACAGCACATTTTATAAATATGCCCCTTTTCATAACAAGCACATTTTTCATTTCAAAACATGGCCACTTTGATTTTCGTTCAAAGTTTATTCAAAATTCTAAGTCACAGAGACTTCTAGATTGTTTTGTTCAGTTTATACGCCACAGTCAGTTAGAACAAAATGTTCTATATAAACAAGTAAATTTATATGAAAAAAATAGAAAGAAGAGAGCTCAGCTTGAGATAGCTGAGTTCAATAAAATAAAAATAAAATCAAATAAAATATAATTAAATAAAAACTATAAGTATTTTAATAAATATAATAACCTCCACGCTCTTCCCTCGAAAGAGGAAGCATGGCGTTGGAGCCGTTACAGACGTTAAAATCGCCGTTCTTGAAGCGCTGAAACCACTCTCGGCACGTTCTTTCACTAATAGCGGCCTCACCATAGGTATTTGAGAGCATTCGATGAGCCTCAGCCGCAGAATTCTTCACATTAAAGCAGAATATTAAAACCTCCCGCAAATGACGAGAATTTGGCTCGTAAGCTGACATTTTTAATCGAGAATAACTTTATGATGTAGACACAAATCGACTAATATTTCGATGGCGTTATGTTTGCAAATACCTAAGCTTATTGTATGACATCTATGATCTATTTATTTCAACTACCACTTACCGCTACAGCCATCTATTGCAAAACGGCGGAAGCAAAGTTTTACAAGTTGTATAAGATTAGATTAAGTTAGATTAAGTTATGTTAAGTAATTTTAAGTAGGCTAAATTGAAATAAACAAAGTTCCTCGAGTGGGCAGCACCGGTCGAGATGTAAGCGTCACAGCAGAAGAGTCTCCCACACGGCTTGGAGGAGATTACGGCGGACCTGTTGGGGCGCTTGGCAGAAGAGGGGATTCTGCACAGGTGACCGAAGCGTAAGAGAGCCACTCTGACCCCCATACCCCCGAGCGGGGCATCGACCAACGCACCAAGAGGTAGACCAGGGGGCCAGTGTGTCCGGATAGGACAGAGCCGGGAACAAGCGCGCTAAGATCAAGCGCAGGACCGAGCACGGGGCATGCCCTTAAGAGGCAGCTCGGTAAGGTCATCGAGGTGGGTCGAGATCGAGGCAAGGTTGGAAGTCGCCAAACGGGAGCTGGAAATCGCCGGGGCGAAGGCGAAAGTGGTACGAGCGAGACCCGAATTGGCGGGAGCAAGTTCCGATGACGAGTCTAGCCAAAGCGAAGCTACCGACGATGCATAGCAGCGGGACCCTTGCGATCCATGGGACAATGTAACGGGATTGCCCGAAGAAAGACGAGGGGGGCTAACTCACGAGGACAGGTCGCCGCATCACCCAAGCCATTGCCAGACGCTCGTGAGCACCCCCCAGAGCAATTACCTCGAGAGAAATGATCGAGTTACCCCATTTCAACGGTGCTAACGAGGGGTGGCTGGATTTAAGGAGATCGTTCGGATTCACACACGCGCAGAACTTGGCGCATCTTTGGGGAGCTCTTCAGGGAAGAGCGAGAGAAGCCGTTAGAAGTCTTCTATTTATTAACGAGGACCCACAAGAAGTAATGCGGGGACTGGAGACTCGCTTTGGAAGACCGGGCGCGTTGGTTCTGGTGGAGCTAATGAAGTAAAAGAATATTTGACAACCATGTGATGAACTCCGTAGCCGTCATCGGGGGGCTGGGCAAGGAACAGTATTTGAACTCAACTGAGACGGGTGGTTCATGTATCAACACAGCCATCGAAGAGAGTGGCGTCTCTAACAGATACACACACAATACACAAGCAAATAGTGAAGAACACCGGACGAAAATCGAATAAGATAATGCATCAGAGCCGTATACCATAGCGATAAAATAACAATTCACATCAGTGGAATATACTTGCGTTTAAAAATCGAATTCTAAACACGGCCAGTAGCCTGATGTGTTACGCATTGGTTCAATTTTCGGTGATTCTAACTGTTATAGCGTCAGGTCGGATCACACGTTCTTCACTATTATCCCAAAAACGCTATAAGAGGATCAGCCGGAACTGAGGGTCAACAGCGACGTCGTGAGACTATAGGCAGACATGTGCGGCGATTTCGCTCCACCCGGAGTATCTTGGGAGCCGAGTGGAGGCTACAATCAACATGCATCATCCCAAGGAGGGCGCGATGCCGTTCGAGAAAGTGGCGCACCTGGGAACGGAGGCAAATTAGAATGTCCAGTTTGCTTCCAAGAACACGACGTCTCCAGATGTCCCACGTTCGAAGGTGCCAGTGTTAGCGAGAAATGGGATCTGGCGAAAAAGGCCAGGTTTTGCTTTAAATGCCTTCACTCCAAACATCGAAGGTCGGATAGCCAGGCACCACCGTGTGATAAGTGCGCAAGAGAGCACCAGGCCATCCTCCACATAAGCGAATTTTCACCGAGGATGGCACTAAGAAGAGAAGAAAGGTCACACCATGACACCTTTCCATCGAATAACGATCCCGAGCAAACCAGAGTAGAGGTGGTTACTGCCATGCGCACCGTCAGTGGCACCAAATCATACCTAAAGATGGTTCCAGTGGATCTATAGCGTTTGAAATAATAGTGAAGAAGATCGTGTGATTCGAACTGACGCTATGACAGCTCGAATCACGAAAAAAATTTTACCTAAGCGTTACACATCAGGCTACTGACCGTGTTTAGAATTTGATTTCCAAACTCGACTATATTCCACTGATGTGATTTATTTTTGTTTATCGCTTGGTATACGGTTCTGATGTACTTTTCTTATTCGATTTTTCGTTCGTGTTCTACACTATTTTTGTTTGTGAATTGTGTGTATCTGTTAGAATCGCTACACCACTCCCACCGCAGTAACTTCGTTACGATCAGATTTGTATGCGGACGACGGACGAACGAGAGAAACGAGAAAACGTCGGAGGCTGTGTGCTCTATGTGGAAGTCGTGACCATGTGTGAAGTTCTGCTTTACTATGGGAAGTGTATGCTGTGTGTACAGATCACGTCGTAGTCACCAATTATATTATCTATGGACCTAACGGATCAACGGATATTGACACTGCTTGATGAGATCCACCATATCGTTGCTGGACTCGTCAATCGTCGAAAGGATCGGTACGAAAGGCAGACAGGAAGCTCGCTCTGGAGACAGTCGGTGGACTGGGCATCAGGAGGAAGGAAGCCTCACACCGAACCATTTCCTACTGGGGCGCTCTTGCGGTGCGATGGCATCCGATGAATTCGATGACCACGACCTTTTTGGTAGGGCGAGCTGGAGAACAGCACAGCGGCTGACGGACCATTCCTGGAGAAGATTGATATCTACCAACCCTGATGCCAAGAAGGATCTATGGACGAAATACCACCGACCCACAAGTTGGAGATATAGCCCTAGTGGTGGATTCTTCACTGCTCCGCTGTACCTAGCCCCGCGGGGAAGTACAAGCTGTGTATCCTGACCCGACGGAAGGGTCAGAGTCTTGGGCGTAAGTACGACATGACGAACGCTGCAAAGACCAACGCCCCGACTCGTAGTGCTGGTTACCGCGATGACATCGCCGTCACACGAGGAAATGGTTCGCACTGCAGGGGGGACTGTTTGCGATGCGAATTCTCATGAAAGACAAGGCAAACACCAGCACACAAGTTCCTGCGAAATAAACGTTTAGCTGCGCACCGATTGCAGGAAACGAGCGAAAGACAACGACAGCACAGGAAACGAGCAAAAGAGGACACCACAAGAAACGGGCGAACGAGAGGACAGCCGCGAGCCTATAGAAGGCGAGCACGTCGACAGAACAGCAGGAGTCGTTTCAGGAACTCCTCGCCGCACGGTCTTAACGAGGCCACAAGTAAGGAAAGAATAGAAAAACGGATAGAATTATTATAAATAATAAAGAATTAGGTTAAGCTAATTGTACCAGTGTGTTTTTATTTGCAGATTGTATATTTTAGGGATTTGTACTGAGCAAGACAGTAATGCCGTCCCTCCAGAGCAGAGTCCGGCTCTGGGAGTACAGTCCACTTGTTGAATAAATCATTTTGGCCGGCCACCGGAAAATACAGTCCACGAAGGGAAGTTGAGACGTCGTTGGAAAAAGCGCCGTCCACAGTTTTCACCAACAAATGGAAAATCATGTTGTTCCTTTAATAACCTTAATAGAAGACGGAGATGTCTTATTTCAATAGGACAACGCTTCTATCCATACAGCGCGAACAACAACAGCCTGATGCCAAAAGCATGGAATCTGTTTCTCTTCTTTGTACTCCCATTTCGCACAAAATATAAAGAATATAATCATCTTCAGGATCTCTGAAAGCAACATCCGACACTTCAGATAACGGTAGAGGCAGGATTATTTTGATGTGAAAAACTTTTGTATATTGTACTATTGTATTAGGTATTTTTATTTTTTTTTATATTAAAAGATGGGGTTATGGCAATTTTGTCTTGTTTTTTGTAGAACTATTAGTAAAAGATAACCCGTCGGGGAGCCCCTGGCGCAAGACTAATGACCTTGCCCGGAAAAAAACAAATCATTATGGAAAATTTAATAAGCCTCAGGACTTGCTAAATAAGGCCAGGACCGGTTCCCGGTTGTAGTGCCGATGATGATGATTAGTAAAAGATGTATGTTGCAGATTCACAACGTAATGTACCGGTAAATTATAGTACCTTCACATTTGCCAGCTGACAACGCGCCGCTGACAGGAAAAGAACGCTACCTAAACGTCTAGTTTTTAAAATGTGTTAACGGCTCTGATTTCCTTGATCTCCTCTTGCGGTTGCGGTCGTTTATCAATCCTTCTTGGACGCTTCGCCGCTTTCTGGCTTCTCAACAGTTCTTTCTTGGACGCTTCGCCCCTTTATGCCTTCTTAACTGTTCCCACTTGAACGCATCACCGTTCTTTCTTGGACGCTTCGCCTCTTTCTGCCTTTTCAACTGTTATTTCTTGAACGCAACACCGTTCTTTCTTGGACGCTTCGCCGATTTATGCCCTCTCAACCGTTCTTCTTTGGACACATCTCCGCATCGACCATCCGTCATGGACCCACATTATCCGTTATCCTCTGACCAACACACCGCAGCCATCACCAGGATCGTACCGCCGAACAATGTATAGGGTGGGCCATACATTTTTGCAAATGGCAACACTTGATCTCTTAAAAACCGCTAGAGTGACAGGTCGTCATAAACGTATAAACAATTTCAACAACAATGTAATAAACAATTCCCCACCACTCGCGCGTCCCTCCCTCTAAAGGTTTTTAAGAAATCAAGTGTTGCCATTTGCAAAAATTTGTGGCTCACCCTATGTAAAATGAAATTTAAAAAAATTACAGATATGATTTTTTGGCTATCAAAAAAAATAAAATGCTTTCAATTTTCAGACTAACTGTAAAAAAATAAATCAAAAATTCATTCCGAAATAATTAATGCTAAATTGACTTAAAATTATAGAGTAATGTCATGTTATACATATATTTCATATTTGCCTTTCCAATTAATCCTTTTTAAAATGTAGTCTTTCGTTACCCAGGCCGTTTCAGTCACCCTATGAATCGTTCCACAATGTAATTTAATTCCAGAGAATTCCTTCCCTCCACAAATTACGAATCGCAGTTCTTAAGGGGATTGAAGCGTAATGAGCTTGCTTCCGTGTATACTCAGTCTGACAGTTCCGTCGAAAACCAGTCGTTCTCGTGGGGATCTGCCCGTTCAGTACTATTGTCGCCATTATTATATACCCATTTTCGGTCCATGTATTCTCTTGGGTCAAATATCGTTTCACTTTCACAATATTGACTGCGTGCATTGCAACACTTACCACGTAATCAATTGTGCGATTTGCCTCTTGGGGGTTCGGACATGAACGAGTCTTGCGATACGTGCCCTCTGACACTAATTAGGGCTGTGGAATGGTTACCGCCAACTGTTGATGCCATAGGCGGCTCACTACTAGGCATTTGAAAGATATCGTAATAAAGAATGAATTCAGAATGGTAGTTGCAAGAGGCTATGTGCAAAATCCTCTCAAGCATTGGTCAACATTTAGAAGTTCTTTCTCGAAAAAATTATCCCTCAAATTATAAGTAAATTAAGCATTTGGCGAATATAGAAAATAGACCGATGTCACAATTGTAAACATGTACCTTCATCGTTTCTGAAAAAACAATAGAATGATATTTATTTATTGATGTTTTCTTAGATTGTTTTTATTAGGAATACTATGTAGGTAACGTGAACCGTTTGTACATGAAGACAGCTAGATGTTTTGTAGAACGATTCACAGATTTAGAAATGATAATGTCTCAGCATGAGTAGCCGAAAAACCTTCAGGATTTTGTTTCTGACAGAGAAACATTCTCGCCTACTTCTGACATTTTCACGAAATTGAAGTTACCACTGAGTTATTCGAATTGATTTAGGTGGGGGCTGAGCCACCATTTATTCGGCTAAATACAAACTTTAAATTCACTTAAAAAACTGATTTAAAAATTGTGAACAGAAATGTGATATATTATACATGAATAAATTTTGAGGAATGACTAGGAGGATCTAGCCAGGAGATGGGGTTTATTAACAGGAGAGGTGAGGTTGAAAAAGTAATTAATTGGCATTTGTCAACATTAAACTCCAGACAATTCTTCTGGCACCATAACGTGAAGTTGTCAAGGTCTATCTAGAGAAGGAAAGAAGCATCATCATCATCATCGACACTACAACCGGGATCCGGTTTTGGCTTTATTTAACAAATCTCTCCACCGGTCCCGATTTCAAGCCGATGTCATCCAGTTTGGTCCTCCTGGCTCTGGGCGTCCTGGTCTACACCATCCCTCCATCACAGACAAGGACTGCCGCCCTGTCTTCTTCCATACATCCTGCCACAAAGGACTTTCCGGACTTTCTTCGCTCATTCGAGCTTGGTGTCCCGCCCACCGGAGTCTACCGAGCTTGATTTTTCTTACAACATTAGCTACAAGGTAGATTGCGTACAACTCATGGTTGTAGCGTCTCCTGAGTCGTCCTCCCTCACATACGGGGCCAACAATTCTCCTTAAGACCTTCTCTCGAGCGCGGCTAAGAGTTCAGAGTGGGTTTTATTGAGCACCCAGGTCTCGGATCCATACACGAGTACTGGTAAGATCATGGTCTTGTACAGTAGTAGCTTGGATGTTCTGGATAAATTTCGGGAAAGAAGCAAGCGAAGAACAAATTGTTTTGGAGAATTTGGTATCGTCGACGTAAAGAGAGATATAGGAATGCTTGATAATTATATCGATGACTGCCCTGAGGGACTGCGGATGTCTGAAGAAAAGAATTTGAAAGAACAGATCTGAAATGAACTCTGTAGAACCGATTATTCAGATGTGAAGAAATCCACTATATCAATACGGTTGGAAGCCCAAGGACGATCGTTTGAAAAATATCCGTTTGTGCTAGATTTTATTGAAGGCTTTACTAAAATCAGTAGTGTTAAGTTATATATTTTATTAATTTTCCTTACCTCCTGGTAGGGTTGGCCCACTCCAGCTGCTTCCGGTGGCTGGGATCGGTTGGATTCTACCGGCTTTTTGGGATCTGGTGGTGACCGTTGTTGAGGTTTTCGTCTCATAACCAAAATAGACGGATTATGGTTTTTTATTTTGGCAAATCAAAAACCGATTCGGTATACTTGGTGGCTCCTCGATAGTATAGTGGTTAGCATACCCGCCTGTCACCCGGGAGACCGGGGTTCGATTCCCCGTCGGGGAGCCTCTGGCGCAAGACTAATGACCTTGCCCAGAAAAAATAAATCATTATGGAAAATTTAACAAGCCTTAGGACTTGCTAAATAAGGCCAAGACCGGTCCCCGGTTGTAGTGCCGATGATGATGATGATGATGATACTTTATTTAAGTTACTTTATTACTTTCTTACTTTAAATGATTGATGTCCTCACCCATCGGGCGTTAATCTAGAGGCTGACTTTTGGCCGTGGCTTCGGCCTCCTGGATTTCGACAGATCACGAAACTAAAACAAAAATGGAGGTCATCTTGCGATAACCAGAATCACCTACACCCGTGAGGATGTTGGGCTCGGTGTCGAGATATCTGAAAAGAAAGGGGGAATGAGGTATCTAAGGATAGTGTGGACAGGGTTAGTTCAATTGTTCTCTAACTACTTGCATGGGGGGATGGTGGGAAAGAAATCGTACAAGACCGGTGGGTCTTGAGTGCGGTAGTAAACGCAGATCACGTCTTAGGCGTCTGATAATCTGCGCTTCGGTCGGTGTGTGTGTGTGTATGATTGCACTGTCTTAACTGTGCGTGCGTGTTGGTAGTGTGCCAGCAGTAGACCCTATGGAATGTGTCCAGGAATCCACTATTATAGAGGAGAATGTTGTTGGGATGGGTGCTTTCTTCGGTTTTGTACTGAAGAAGAAATTGTGGTGGTCTTGTGGGTACTTGTCACTAATGCGTCAGCGAGGACGTGGGTTAAGCACAAAACACCGATGAATCCTTCCCTAAAATAGTCCCCCAAGAAAGGAGAAAATAAAACACACTGATTTTCTTTTCATTCACTTATATATTTATTTATCGATTAATTTCCCTTTTTTGTAACTCCTCTTCCCCGGTTTATGGTTGGTTCTGTCAGCAAAGCGGGATTTGATTTTTCTGCGAGATATTTTGTTACAATTGTTTACTATTATCACAACCGATTTGCGTTTTAATCACATTAAATCAAGTGGGAAATTCAGGGCAAAATGACCCGGCGAACAAACGGAAAACACTATACGGACTTCTCAGCTTGGCCGGTAAAATTTGACTCTATTAATCTTAGGGTTACAAAAACCGGATAGCGCGACAGCAGGGACTCGACTTCTCTCTTTGGAGATGGTATCTTGACTCCTCGATGCCATCCACATCCGTCATTTTCAACGGTGCTGGAATACATCGATGTAGGAGGAGCGAAACGGATCAACTTGACAGCAGACAATGGTGATCGAGAAAGGGGTTAAATGGGAGGATTCCCCATGTGTCCGTATAGGACAAGTACGATGCCCCTTAGCCTGCAATACAGACAACGATCGCCGACACCTGATCAAACAAATGTACGAACATCAGAGGCTGCTAGCAATGTGGCCATAAATCATCGATGATCCACGCCTGAGAACGGAATAGGTTTTTTGCTTCAAAGTAAACAAAACGCTATTTGAAGGGTCAATCGATGAGATGCACTGGAGATGCTAGGTCAACCGGAGATTTGGGTTGTGTTTGCTTTAGCCGTGTGGCTCTGGAGCACAAGACGGGAAATTATTCATGGTGGTGAGGGATTTGACCTGCAGATGTGCAGGCTAACGTCTCACCCAGGGGAGCCATGGACCAGCGGTTAATAAACAAAACAAACACAGTGAGGTACTGTGTGTTTGCTTTGATTTGCTGGTGGGTCATCATAGGGCATGGCATGGGTAAGATTGTCTAAACAATGATCATATCCATGCCCAAATTCCATGATCGGTTTATAATCTATGAACGGGAATTGGTCGCAAGTGTTGCGAACTTCAGGATATGGGTGCAATATAAGATTACCGAGTGGAAGGGAAAATATCGGCTGCAGCTGTATCTGGTGAGCATGGAGGCAGTGTTTGTTTACACTTTTGCCATGGTGTGAAGCGTCATTTTGAGTCAACTCGAAATGTAACGTCTCCTAGGTCGATGGATCGAGTGTGTGTTTACTTTAAATAACACTCGATCGCTTGTGGATAGCCAGCGATGGCTATGCTGTGTCGATAGGACGATCGGCCGATGGGTCTGCCCATAAGACAAGGGTAAGCATAACATGCCGAATATGGGGAAAATGCTCCTCAGCCATGCATATTAACAGGTTCGGATCTTTATATCGGTTGCACGCTGGGAAAACCGAATTGGATTTTAGGACATGATGGTTTGTATGCAGGTATGCCCCTGGTGATCTTCTATGGATACCAATGGGATAGCAAGATAGCAAATGGTAATCGTTTTAGATGATTTTGCCACGGCTAAACTCTTCCAGGTAAGTATTGTTGCAGGGGGGCTTGAGTGCTCATCTGGAGGTAAGCTGCTTATGGCAGGCAATGAGATTTGCAGGTAGGGGAAGGGGGAGTTGGATTAGGCCGATAGGAGGTTCTTCGGGCGCCTTAAAGAACCCTCACAGTCTGATCAGAAGAGATCGAGAGAGAGAAAGGTCAAGAACGCAAGATCACGAAACAAAAAAAAAATGGGATGACGAGAGGCCGACTTTAGGGAGACAAGGGCAAATGTGTCCTTCATCTTGTCTCTGACTTCTGGTCATCTTGTGATAACTAGAATCACCCACATCCGTAAAGTTGTTGGGCTCGGTCTCAAGATATCTGAAAAGAAAGGGGAAGGAGGTATCTTAGGATTGTGTGGATAAGGTTAGTTCAATTGTTCTCTAACTACTTGGATGGGGGGATGGTGGGAAAGAAATCGTACAAGACCGGTAGGTCTTGAGTACGGTAGTAAACGCAGATCACGTCTTTGGCGTCTGATAATCTGCGCTTTGGTCGGTGTGTATGTGTGTGTGTTTGTGCTGCCTTGTACTGTGCGTGTGTGTTTGTAATGTGTCAGCAGTAGACCCTATGGGATGGGTCCAGGAATCCTCTATTATAAAGGAGAATGTTGTTGAGAAGGGTGCTTTCTTCAGTTTTGTACTGAAGAAGAAATTATGGTGGTCTGATCCGAAGAGATCGAAAGAGAGAAGGGTCAAGAAAGCAAGACTCCCGTACAAGTGGGTTTTCGCTGTTCTGAGTGCTGTCGAGGCACTTGTATACTAATTGTAGCAAGTACTCGTCGATAGGGATAATGGAGGCACCTTCGTATAGGTGAAAGTTCGGGCAATGGCGATCGTCAGGCCTTCTAAAGTGGTTGATGCATCATCTGAGGAGTTTTCTTTCGAAAACTCGAAGTCTTTCCATTTGGGAAGAAGATATGCGGGACAATATGGGAAAGGCGTATGATATTCCAGATCGGATTAGCTGCTTATAGTAGAGAAGCTTACCTTTGGTGTCAACTTTGTTGCTCCACTTCAAGATGTTATGCAGTTGCTTAGACCGGCCGAGGCCCCTTTGAAGAATGTGAGTCACATGTTTGATGAAATTGATTTTTGGGGTATAGATGACCCCAAGATATTTCATCCTGTCCTGTCCGGTTACAAGAACCACGTCCGCCCGGTTATCCTTTATGAAGTCAGAGACTATTGCACGCTTTGATAGTGAAACAAGGGAGTTGACATTTATTAGGATAACTTTAATTTTGGGATCCATTTTGAAGCGTATGTCTTACATATGCCGTGAAAAGGAGTGCATCCATACCGGTCGATTTTTTGTTGGGTTGTGATTTTATGAATTTGATGAGTTCATCTGTGGTTAAAAATGTGGTGGTGTCTGAAGGATGTGACGCCTTGTTTGTGTCGTTAAATTCTCCGTTGAACGGAGTATAAGATGCGGGTAATCTGTGTGAAATATATTCGTTAACAGTATTTCGAAAATTAGGGACTGAGATGGAATCATTTTGTTGATGGATCTTTGAGAAGTGGTCAGCGAGGCAATTGGCTATGTCCGTGTCGGATTGGCTAAGATTGTTGCTGAGTGGGTTGATAAGGTGATCGATTCGTGGTTTAAACTTCCGACCAGTTAGTCGGTTGATGTTTTTGAAGAGATCACGATTGGGTTTAATATTGTTAAGTGTTGAGGTATAAGTCTGATCCGCGAACTTTTTTAAATGTTCATTTATTAGGGTGGTCAGGAGTTGGATCTGACTTTTAATAAAGGGGCAGAATCTTATATGAAGTTTTCGGCGGAGTTGTTTTTTGAGACGCAGCAATTTAGTTAAGATGCTGGGTAATGGTTTTCCTAAATGATTATGGGGGATGGTGGTGGGTGTATTGCTGGTGAGGGCATTCTTGATGGTCTGCTCAATTGTTAGGGCTGCTCGATCGATATCAGCAGGGATTAGGTTAGAAGATTCGGGGATTTGCAAGTTAGAAAACCTTTCGGCGATGTCTCTATTGACCTTTTTCCAGTTAGTCTTGTAGAATTTCGGGACAGGACTGTGTGAGTAGAGCAGTTCGAAGGAGGGAACTTTGATCGAGGTGTGAACGGAACCATGGTCAGAGGGAAAGAGGAAGGATACAGTGGGGGGGGCCCGTTGAGTAGACATCAGCCGACTTGAGAAAGAAATCAATTGTTGACCGCGTCGAGTTGGTGACACGAATTGGCTGCAGTGGACTGTCGAAACCTCGAGATCGTTTTGCTATCCCTTTATAAAGGAAAGCAATTCGAAAATTGTATCCCAAAGATACACATTTTCGTGCAACAATCTCGATTTTTTGGGTATTTCGAGCGAGATGTATTTACACAAGATAAGAATGAATTCTTACGAAACTATTACGCAAATGTGTGAATGTATTTGCTTTTGGTTTTTGTTTGTTTTCCTGAATGGAAAATTTTCAGATAGAGATAATGATCTCTGCATTTTTGGATTTGGGTGATGCTGTGGGGTAAATGTGAAACGTAAACGAATATTAGATTCGTTTATTGTAACTTTTAATTTTAATTCGGATTTTGGATTAATAATGCCGTGGGGGCAAATGTTAAGCGATAAACGAATGTTTGATTCGTTTATTGCGAATTTTGGGTCATGTTTGGGTTTTTGTGGGTTTTGATATGTTTTTTGGTTTTGGATTAAGATAGCTAGGATTTGGATGTAGGAATGGGGGAAAAATGTAGTAGGGCTTTTTGGAGCTCTACAAAGGCCAAGACCGGATCCCAGTTGTGGTGCCGATGATGATGATGATATGATCCTTGTGATCTTAAGCAATTATCTTTGTTGACGGTGAATGTGCATCGTTTATTCAGGTTGTTGAGGCACGGTCGAATTTTGTATATGAGTTTCTCTTAAGTATATAGGTTTCAGAAACTTAATAATTGTTCGGGTTGATCATTGTAAAATTGGTCAGCTCGTGGAAATTCACATTTTGATTTCGCCTATGCTAGTGGGTTGTAGTTAGGAATTTAGTATTTAAGGGTAGGAGTTTTATCTCCTCATTACAATTGGAACTGGAATTGGATTTTAATATCTCATCATTACAATTGGAACGGCCCATAATAGCACGGAACGGCTTCATGTATTGTCATATAATAGATGTTCTTCCGTTTTTCCCCTATTTTCCATCCCATCACTGATGTAGATTAGGTACTTTGTTTAAAAGTGCATGATCTCCCTGTTCGAAATTATAACAAGCCCCTTTTATAGGTACACTAAGTCTAAGTACTAAGTTATATGTAAATTAACTAAATGCACTATCAAGCAGTACTGTTGATGGTATAACATAAAATAGCGCTTATCTAATGCACACTAGAAGTGAAATCGTTTCAAAACAATCAAATCCTACTCCATGAACACAAAGCTCAAACATCAGGGCGATTAAGAGGCATCCGGTGTCATGTAGTCAAGTGCACTACTTTCATGTCACGTTATATCGTTGTGGTCATTTTAATTAATCCTCAAATCACCACATTAAAAGTGACCCACCGACATGTGCTTAACGTGACCACACTCAATAGCAGAATTGATTTAATGATTTAGACACCGAATTTGCAGCCTTGTCCTTTTGACAGGATACACCATCCACAAAGCTGGAATGCTATTCACATAAGTTCCAATAATTAAACAGCACATTACATAGGACATCCAGCAACCTATTGAGATAGTGTGGTTTGCAGCATGTGCCCGTTACAGAAATACCTGTAGAGAATGCCCACTAAGGATTGCCACACGCACAAATGAAGATGAACCATAACCACTATGTTCAATTTGGAGCCTCTATTACTTGGATGTATTTAAATAGAGACCCCGATACAGAAGATTAAGTGAAAATCAATATTCCTGGTCGGATTGCACAGGTGAAGCGGAACAGGAAAATGCTGATGACTGCAAATCTGATTTGCATTGCCATTGCACGATTTTCATTTGCGATTAGGGGATTAAGGAAATCTTATTATGGTCATCCTTTGTGTCGAGCTTGGTGATGTGCTGGTATTAAATGGGAGAAACTTGTGATCGGCTTATGAATACGAATATATTTTCGTAATTCTTGTTGAGCTAATAACCCATTTATACTTACCTTCGGTTGTTACTACATACAAAGGCAGTATTTTTCCGATAGTTTTGGGTAGGAAATACTACGTGCAGACTTCTTATGCCTTGTTGGTATATGTCGGGAACGAACTTTACCTTTAAGCCCAGTTTATCTCTCCAACAGAAACAGTAGCTACAGAATTCATGGAGTGTCTCCTGAAATTAATTATTTATTATTTTATTATTTACTGGCCTGTAGGAATCCGGAAGTTCATGACCTCACCGACTCGGCTCCGTGTCTCCTGAAATTAATTACACAACTCATTATAATATCAAATAAATAAATAAATAAATAAATAGTTACAAGCATGCATTTTTCAGAAGCGAACAAACTTTTAATAGGTTCGGGGAAAACTCTTGTATTTAAGTGAGTTAGCAACTCACACGTTATAAACAGAGTATTGTTATTATTTAAGCTATTTGATTAAGCTTACTTAAGGAAGCATATCCACTGACCAACAAGATTCGACCCAAGGCTATGACGGTTCAAATCACAGCAAAAGACAGAACCAAACCCACAGTATAACAGACCACTGCTGCGTGTATGAAATGTTTCATTAGTCTTGACTACTAATTAGAACCGCGGTTTTCTTTTTTATACAAACGAGTGAACAAAATGGGATTTTGGAGTACCCTTAAGTGTCAGAGCACAGTGCGAGCGGAAGAAGAACAAATGGATAAGGAAAGTAGGTATCGATGTACATTGGCTTAAAATGACTGGCCATTACAACGACTGGCCATTATTAGACTTCTCTCGGGAGAGGCGAACCTATAGCGCCGAGTGGGCGTCCCGAGATGCCACCAAACAACTGTTGCGGTTCTTTTTGAACAGTTGCAGATTGTAACGCTCAGGCAACACTTCACTACCGGCGCGATCACAGGTGGCTCCAAAAGGCCGGGAGCGAAATTTGAATTCGCGGAAAATAAATTCGCGAACACATTAGCTTTATCCTTTGAAATCGTGACTAACGTCCCACTGTCTGCCACCAACGGAGGGAAAGAGGAGGATGTGAAGTTGCTGCTGACAGCTTTTGCTATTGACCAGAAGGAGCGCGAACCAGTTGGGCACCGAAGGAGCTTATTGATCACCCTGTCGTTGTGACCCTTCTTCGCGGTATCAAGTGCCTGGTTGCACGTGTTTCTGATTCTAACAAAATTCGTTCTGTTAACATCGGTTGGATTGGAGCGCCATTGCTTAAAAACTCTATTTTTTGCCGCTGTAATCCATCCCCAGAAGAATAATCTCTGATACCGACTTCGCGCAAGCGTTAACATTGGAGTTTCCGAAGCACACTTCGGACCATGGAAAGGATGCGAAGCAATTTCGCAAATCGTCCCAGTTAGCAGCCCCATACTTCCATACATGACGAAGCTGCCTAGGCCGGTTATTCGTTTGATATGCAGTGCTTGCGCGACAGATAACAAGCAGTGAGCTGAGTTTCCCAGTGGCACAGAAACCTCTACGGTATAAATACTTGGTTTGGATGTCAAAAACAGATCCAGGGTGTTCGCATAATCGCCTCGGGCATCCGCCACTCGCGTTGGCTACCCCACGAGTTGAGTCAAGTTGTGGCTTACAGCAAACATCTCCGCCAGCCTCCCAACCTCGTCGGTTCTATTAGAATGTAACAACCAGTCGAAGTTGTGCACATTAAAATCGCCAAGGAGAACAATTTCAGAAGCTGGGTGGTTGATCTGTATCCGGTCGACGGTATATGAAAGATGTTCGAAAAATGTCGCCGGTCGATCGTCATTCGGGGAGCGGTAAAGACAACAAAAAAAATTATTGGGTTCCAACGCCTCCCTCCTCTGGCAAGCCAGATCGGACCGCGCGAAGACGCAGACTCCGCCCTTAAAATGGAATCTCGAATGTAAGTCGTATCCTGAGCAACGAAGATATGTCGAATCAGTTGACGAATCGGCCTGTATCTCAGTTAGGGCAAGGATATCAGGTTTCGTCGTTTGCAAATATTTGTGGATGGCGTTTACATTCGTATTGGTGAAACCGATGCCTCTGATGTTACAAAATGTCGAGCGTGGGCAGAACCTCGAGAGCGAGCCCGGTTATGCAATGACGAACCTCTTAAAGTTCCATTATTTATCATGATATCTGCATGATGTTCCCCCTGACATAGCCCCCCCCCCCCCCCGGAGATCCGAATGGGAGACTAGTTTACCTCCGGAATTCTTTGTATCAGAAGGTACCATCATGACTTATCTCCGTGTCAGTCCGGGCCATCAGCCACACATCCGAAACACCGTCGAAAATTTCTCTCGGCGATATCGCGGAATGTATAGCGTGACGGGGTGGTATGTCACCTTGGGACCGACTACCACCTAATCAACCTTTTCCCGAACCGGTCTGTAGGTATGTTTATTACCGTGACATTGACAGGAATGCAGGTTAGATAAAAAACACCCACGTAGTTCACAGGGAAAAGGCACACGTAGACCGAAACAAAATTAATCTGGTGAACCCTGGCTTCAGCACTCAAGTTCCTGCGGCCGGTGCACTGCAAAATCCAAACGCCAAATACAAAACGAAAACACGATGTCTTGTTTAGTTGAGTGTTTATTTATTTCTGCCGGGCTATTGATGTATGATTAGTTCAAGACGTGAATTTGCGTTAGGGTGAGTCTATACTTTATTGTTTGGAATAACATAAAATGCACTTATTGGTTAAACAAAGCAAACGGGAAAAAAGACGAATATAACACCTAATGTTGACACTGAACGTATCTCTATTTATACAGCTTCTTGATTTAATTAAATTAGTCCCCCGGATCGCCGCGGAACTCTTATTAGTTACACTAATATAATTAATTTTGGATGAACACAATTAAGTCTTTGCATGTCTTAAATATCACTTAAACGTATAATGCACGAGGTCTTTGGGTGAGGACGACACTCTTTAAAAATGAATTTACTTAAGTACGATTACTAAGGCAGTGATCACTAAGTTAAAGAAAATAAGTCTGCAATTAACGGTCTCCACTGTTACTAAACTCCGACTCCGAATGCACGTGAAGACTTTGGCGTATCAAATCTGACTGATCTCCATTCGCCACCATCAGAATGATATGGTATATACGAATAGCCTCAAAAGGGAAGGAGCTACACGATCAACTCGAGGCAGTCAATCGAGATTGGGTTGAAAGACATGGGTTACATTTTGCATGTATGTGTGGTGCGTCACATACTATCATCAGTGGACGAACATGGATAGATGCAGGCGTCGTTATTGCATCTCATCATGATGATCATTAAGTGAAGGAAGAGGTCTCTGCGATCTTATGTCAACAGAAACGCTATTTCCATGATCGAATGATGGATATGCATTGTTTGCGTTCACCAACATTGCATGGGTCGGCGGCTGTGTACACAATTGATTGTGTAATGCTTGCCGGCAACAGACCCTTCTGGGGTGAGAAACACACCGAAGATCTGTTCGCCCAAGGAGAGGCCATAAATCAACATTTAGCTGATGAACATGCCGTTTCCCAGGTCCACGGACGGTTGGCGGCCGTTACTAGGAAATTTCGACATACCATATACAATCCTGAAGATATGGATGCGACGTTTAGATTTTGCAAACGAATATAGGGTGCGACCGTTGCCAGTTGTTAAAGTTAAACACTTGATGGCCACATCCAATTCGTTGCTTGTTTTCGGTCCATGATCGGTGGAAACCGATAATGGAAAATTAGCTGCTGCAGAACATGCGGGAAATGTTTGCTTGCGTCGGCCGAAACCTTGTCGACGGTGGCAAACTGGTGAGACTGGGTAGCCGCACGATTAGGGGTGACATGGGCAAACAAAACAAGCACATTGGGAACTCTGTGTTGATTTAGTTTTCATGGCATGACGTGGGTAGGCATAATGTTATAGGGACGTGATGCACTGGGTGCAATGCATGCCTAAAGTGGAAAGTTTTTGATGCCACGGCCAGGTGGTAACCTTTGCCGTGGGCTTAATGATTTCAGGAGAAAGATACTCTCATGCAGGTGAGATGATTGACGGTATTTGCAGTGGAATATGGGGCAAGAGCGATGCGCGGTTCTTCGGGCCCTGAAAAATCCCACAGGTCCACCAGCCGAGCTCCGAAAGATGGCCAGGGATTTCTCCCGACCATTTCACGGAGCCTAAAGCTTGATGGAGTGGTATTTCACCGGGCGCACAGAGCGTTGGGACCCCGGCTACCACTCGGCCTTTAGTCGCCTCTTACGACAAGCCGGCCTAGCTGTGAGTATATTCTAAAGCCCTCTCACAGGGCCGATATATGTATGTTATATTAACTATGTATATAAAATTAATATTATATAAATCCTAAAATGATTCTTATACGATTAATCCACCTTGTCAAAAAATAGTTTTATAACGTATAAAAAAGGCTGTTTAAAGTTTCTTTAATATCGTTGTGCGTATCATACCGACAGCATCATTAGAGGATATCCAGATGGCTCTGTAGATATCCTTACACCGGCGCACCCATAGAAATAATCAATAAATATTTTCACTCAGTTTCATGTTTTCCTTCTTACTACCCGCATCATGATAATTGGATCTCAAAAACAACAATATCCTTCCGCGTTTTATTATGAAATTCCACAATTTTATTATCGTCTCCTTTATTTTACAGGCTACCACACGAGCCGTAAAGAATTTGAACTCAGTGCTTTCAATTCGTGAAATTTACACAAAAACTTCCCACCAAAAAGTAATAGTTTGTCTTGTAGAAATTTTCCTTGAAACACATAATGTTGAACTTCAACAAATGACTCACTTGAATGTCCTTTCCTTACTATATTTGTGTCGCCAGAAGTTTTGGTAAGTGTACATTCGAAAGAAAAATGTCTACAGCTCAGCACGTTCATCGACTTGGGAACTCTGTCGTATCATCTTAACTGAAACAAAATATTATTCGAGGATAATTCCTTTATCCCGTTCACAACTTACATCCATGTATAGTATAGACTATGTCCTTATCTGCAACGGTGGAAAAGTTTCGAAACCATCCTCCGCCGCAAGGCATGACTTGATGTGTTCCTTTTCAAGGATTCATTAAACGAGTCGGTTGGCGGGAACACTTACGCTTATCATAATTCTCCACACATCCTCAAATAATCCTTGGCTTAGTTTTATATGTTTACCAGACTATTGTTTTGTATTTATGGTATGCATATGTACGAGTATGCCTGCTGTATATTGAGCTGCATTCGCTTCAAGTCCTCGATGGTAGTGGCGGATAACAGGCGAAGTTGTATAACATATAAAAAGAACAAACTCAACTTCGGCAAGTTGTTTTTTTTATATGTTCTCACTTTTTATTGTTATTTGGTTTGTGTTACCCCTTATTCATTTTCTCTCCTATATTACTGGAGAGCACATGCTCCTCAATTTGTGAGTGGGCGTATTATGGGCATCCGCTGGCAAATAAGGGAAACAACTTTAGCAACTAAGAACCAAGCTTCGGTACAAATTTGATGGTGAACAAAGTTGACGGTCTTAATTGATGCACTTTCCAGAAAGTAGATAAATTTTATGACCCTAGTACGGGAACATCCTTCACTGTAAGTTAACTCTTAATTGCCACGCGACAAGGATTTCATTACCAGTTTAATGAGACACTTTCAAGAATTCGTCAATTGCGGCGGGAAAATATCTTTCTGGTTGGTTTGTTCGCAACGCAATTAGCTGGATTTGGAAGAGTGAATTGTCCTTATGTCAACGATTTCTTAACCGTATGAAATTCTTGGATTGGGATACTTGTGGAGCGTTGCCTTGTGATTGCAGTTACCAGGAAACAGCAGACAAATGATACGAACAAATCCGCAAAGAAGTGATACACATGTTTGTAGGAAAGTTCCAAAACAGGACTGTGAAAACGGGAATGGAACACTATTTTCTTCAACTTTTTGTTTTATTTTATAATTGTATTTGGCATCCACTGTAAGCCATAGTCTTTAGGGCAAATAAAGTAAAACACTTCTACGTAGAGAGTGCAAGTCAAGCGTATTTCAATCTAGTTGTTTTTCTAGTAAATATCAGAGAAGTTGTGAGGCAATCAGAGCCGATGCTGTCTTTCTTTTGAAATTTGGATTCGATTATGGGCGAATCAAAGGAGTTTGGGAGGGGCTGGTATTCCGTCCGGCCTGGGTGCTTTCCTACAGTTCAGTTCACGTAGAATGCGTTGAATAGTACCCGGGTGGAACCTCTCATTCCGCATCGAAGACCGTACCGGCGCGATCACGGGTGGCTCCAAAAGACCGGCATCGAAATTTGAATTCGCGGAAAATAAATTCGCGAACACATTCGCTTTATCCTTTGAATTTGTGACTAACGTCCCGCTGCCGGTCACTAACGGAGGAGAATAGGAGGAAGCGAAGTTACTGCTGACAGCCCTTGCCATAGACCAGAAGGTACGCGAATCAGTTGGGCACTCAAGGAGTTTATTAATCACTCTGTCATTTAAAACTTCTTCGCAGTATAAATTGCCTGGTTACACGCGTTTCTGGTTCTAACAAAATTCGTTCTGTTCACATAGGGGGGATTGGAACGCCATTGTTTAAAAGTTCTATTTTTTGCCGCTGTGATGATCATGATCAGGTAGATCATTCCGCATTCGTGCGGTTCAGCTAAAGAATGACTCTCTATATTTGTTTGTGCGCATGAAGTTGACTTTTTTGTCGTTGTATTGTGTTCGCATTCTTTATCAAATTAAGGTTTATCAGATGAACTTAGTTTGATGGACAGCGGAATGTAGATCTCCACCTCAAAAAAAAAAATCTCTGTGGCAGACTCCGCGCATGCGTTAATATCGGAGTCTCCAAAGCACACCTCCGACCAAGGAAAGGATGCGAAAAAATCTCGCAAATCGTCCCAGTTAGCAGTACCATATCTCCATACATGGCCAGACTGCTTGGGTCGGTTATTCGCTTGAAATGCGAGTGGTTGGGCGACCAATACCAAGCAGTGATCCGAGTTTCCCAGTGGCGCAGCAATGTCCACGGTATAAATGCTGGGCTCAGTTGTCAAAAACAAATGCGGGGTGTTCGCATAATTACCTCGGGCATCCGCCACTCGCATATGTTCCTTTACCATCATCATCATCGGCACTACAACCGGGATCCAGTCTTGGCCTCATTTAACAAATCTCTCCACCGGTCCCGATTTCAAGCCGATGTCATCCAGTTTGGTCCTCCTGGTTCTGGGCGTCCTGGTCTACGTCATCCCTCCATCACAGACAAGGACTGCCGCCCTGTCTTCTTCCATAGATCCTGCCACAAAGGTCTTTCCGGACTTTCTTCGCTCATTCGAGCTTGGTGTCCCGCCCACCGGAGTCTACCGAGCTTGATTTTTCTTACAACATTAGCTTCAAGGTAGATTGCGTACAGCTCATGGTTGTAGCGTCTCCGGAATCGTCCTCCCTCACATACGGGGCCAACAATTCTCCTTAAGACCTTCTCTCGAACGCGGCCAAGAGTTCATAGTGTCTTTTATTAAGCACCCAGGTCTCGGAACCATACATGAGTACTGGTAAGACCATCGTGTTGTACGGTAGTAGCTTGGATGTTCTGAATAAATTTCGGGATTTAAACAGCCTTGATAGACCATAGTAGGCTTCGTTGGATTTAATCAGCCGTTCGCGTATTTCTGCTTCCAAATTGTTATCGGCTGATACTATTGACCCAAGGTAGTTAGCGGATTGCAGTACTTCAAATTCGTGCTCCACTACCCTGATCTTTTGACCAACGTTAGGTCTTCTCTTCGCAGAAGTTGCCACCATGTACTTAGTTTTCCCCTCATTAATGCGCAGTCCCAGTTTTTGTGCCACCTGCTCGATCTGGGTGAAGGATTCCTGTACCGCCGATTCGGTTCTACCGATGATGTCGATGTCATCTGCGTAGGCAAGTATCTGGCTGGACTTGGTGACAATAGTCCCTCTTGTTGTAACGCCAGAGTCACGGATTGCTTTCTGCAACGCCAGGTTGAAGAGGAGGCAGGCCAGACCGTCCCCTTGTCGGAGTCCATTATAGATGTTTATTGGCTTGGACGGCAATCCCGCTATTTTTACTTGACTAGTTACGTTGGTCATTGTCAACCTACAAAGTCGTATCAATTTGTTTGGAATGCCGAACTCTCTCATGGCATTGTATAGTTCTACCCTGGCTATGCTATCGTAGGCAGCCTTAACGTCTATAAACAGATGATGTAATGGAATCTTAAATTCCTGACATTTTTCCATCGCCTGCCTAAGGGTGAATATCTGATCAATCGGTGATTTGCCTGGGATGAAGCCACACTGATATTGACCAATGATGACTTTAGCGTATGGGGCTATCCGATCTTGTAGGATAGTGCAGAGTATCTTATAGGCGGTACTCAGCAATGTTATACCCCTATAGTTGCTGCACAGTGTGATATCGCCCTTCTTATATATGGGGCAAATCTTACCACCACCCCAAACTTCCGGCATCTCCTCTTGCTTCAATACGTGCACCACGATCTCATGAATCGTGATGTAACGCTGTCCCTCCTTGTTTGATCAGCTCAGCTGGTATGCAATCATCTTCGGGGGCTTTATTTGATTTGAGCTGTCTAATGTTTTCTCAATTTTTTTTAATGTTTCCTCAATTTTTTGGTGGCGGCAGCATTTGGTCTTGATCTTGCATTGGTGGAGCCTCAAATTCTTCTGTGAGCTGACCATTTAGCAATTTATTGAAGTGCACTTCCCATCGCTCCAGAATGCCTTCAGGATCGGTGATCAGATTACTCTCTTTATCCTTGCTGTAAGTGCAGCGTGGTGTGTACCGCGTCATACTGCGGATTATTTGGTAGAACTTCCGCGCCTGGTGTGGACCTCGCTCTCTACTTTTCTCTATTTCACAGACAACGTTTTTTTCCCAGGCACTTTTCTTTTGTCTGTGAAGCCTTTTTCATATGTTCTGAGCTTTTTGTATTTCTCCTTGAGTACCCGCGTCCTATGAGACTGCTGCATTGCCCGGTATGCAGCATTCTTACGTTCAGTCGCTAGTTTGCACTCATCATCAAACCAGTTGTTCCGATCTCTACGACTACTGCCTAAGATGGAGTTGGCAGTACTAATGACAGTATTCTTAAGGCGTGTCCATTACTCTTCTACGGCCGGCATTCTGGCCCCAGGACTTACTCTCCCTCCATCGAGCTCTTCGAGGGCGAGTCTTAACGCATGACCAAAGGTGTTACTGTTATTCTCATTGTGTAAGGCAGCCGTGTTGATCCGAACCTTATTCGCGGATGCAATACGTCTCCGTAAGGCAATCCGCGCTCGGAAAACTGTACCAACAAGAAAGTGACCCGGGTCGACGTTGGCACCTCGGTACGTTCGTACCGTTATCAGGGTCGAGGAGTGGCGGCGATCTATCAACACGTGGTCAATTTAGTTGCGAGTGGCTCCATCAGGTGATACCCAGGTAGCTTTGTGGATATCTTTACGCGGAAACCTGGTATGTTCGCACCAATCTCCCCATGTTTCTCCACCAGTTGAGTCAAATTGTGGCTAACAGCGAACATCTCCGCCAGCCCCCCAGCCTCGCCGGTTCTGTTAGAATGTAACAACCAACTAGAATTGTGCACATTAAAATCGCTAAGGACGACAACTTCAAAAGCCGGTTGGTTGATCTGTATCCAGTCGACGGTACGTGAAGGATGTTCGAAAAGTGTCGCTGGTCGATCGTCGTTCATCGGGACCGGTAAAGACAATAAACAAATTTAACAGAGCTCCTCAGCACAACCTTCAACCACATGATGTCCAAGCTATTGGGTTCTAACGCCTCCATTCCTTGGCAAGCCCGATCGGACCGAGTGAGGACGCAGATTCCACCCTTAAAACGGAATGTCGAATGTAAGCCGTATCCCGAGCAACGAAGATATGTCGAATCAGTTGACGATTCGACCAGGGTCTCGGTTAGGGCAAAGATCTCAGGCTTCGCTGTTTGCAAATATTGGTGCACGGCGTTTACATTCGTATTGGTGAAACCGACGCCCCTAATGTTACAAAATGGCGTTATCAGTCGAACGTCGACACAGTTTTGCAAAAGAGCCCGATTATGCGATGACGAATTTCTTAAAGTTTGGCCACTTATCATAATATCTGCATGATGTTCCCCCTGACATAGTCCCCCAGGAGGTTCGATTGGGGAACTAGTTTACCTCCAGAATTCTTTATATCAGAAGGTACTGTGGGGGTTAAAGTGAGGGTTGTACCAGCAGGGGCACGCGGTTCGTTTAAATCCCCAACACGTCGCTGAACAAATAGCACTCCGAAACGTAACCAACGAGGGAGGAGGGAAAATAAACACAATGTGTTATGGATTGAAATCGTTTTTTTTTTATTATAGGTGATAATTATCCTTTTACTGTAGCCTTTCAAATGTTCTAAGTCTGTTCACATACATTTTCTCGAGTTGAAATTAACAACTTCTCAATTACAGGTAATCGCACATAGAAGAGTGTAGACCGGGCTTGGTATTAACAAAATAACACAACTCAAGCAGTGAAAATTCTCGAAAAATCGGGAAAACCAACGGCCCGAACGAGATACGTCATTGATTGTTAATATTTTTGATACACGTTTATCAGGGGATTAATGGAGGATCAATTGATTTACTAGGAAGGAGGATCGTTAGCACTCGCGTAGAGACTTTATTTGATCTGGTGATGCGCACTCACTGATGTGCACCATTCGTCGGAAGAATCTCGACTGACTAATTACTAGCGACGAAAAGTTCGGCGCGTCGTGGCAGTGGAGTCATAGCTAAAATAAACTCACTGCCATTTACTAGGAACTTTGAAAAGGGTTGCTATGCCTGTATAGTGAATTCAGTTCCGGAGAATCATTGCCGTATAGGCTGAGTTGGATTCTTTGGTTGCGTGTACCGGGAAATTGGTTTCGGAGGCATGGCCAACTATGGTCAAGGGTGTTGATCGTTGCGATGGTCGTTTCGTGGAAGGGCGACGCATCATACTGGTGGCTTTCCAGTAACAGGGAATTGGTGTGGTTCTACATGGCTTAGGTGGAATGGGAACCGAAATGGTTTTCGGGGGAACTAAATGTTGCTTGGTTACAAACGAGGAGATAGTTTAAGCAAGAAGTGAGCCGGAATGATCTTCGGGGGAAATTAGAATTGCTTGCTTGCAAGCAAGGGATATAATTTAGATAAGATATTAACTGGAGCGGTTTTTGGAAAAATGATGGAGATGATGAGTATTCCGTTGTAAATTTGAATATGCGTTTGTTACAGAATATGATTTTCGGGGGAAATTAGGATTGCTTGCTCCCAAGCAAGGAATATGATTTAGATAGAGAATTAACCGAAGCGGTTTCGGGAAAATGTATGCGGCTCGGTGTAGTTGACGGAGATGGTGAGTGTTTCGTTGTAAATTGAATGTGCGTTTATTACAGCTTGGGCAATGGGTTCTTGGTAAGTTGGGGGATGTATGCAATTGCGGATTTGGGGACGGATGCTGTTGCATATTGGGGTGTGTTTTTGCGTGTTTGCGCATGGATTACAGGTTGGGTTATGGTGACGCGCTGTTAGCCGTCGAAGTTAGGTAGGAATTGTGGGTTAGTTCTCCATGTGATATAGAAAACCCCGACAGTACCATCATGACTTATCTCCGTTTTAGTCCGGGCTATCAGCCATACATCCGAAACATACTCGAAGATTTGTCCCGACGATATCGCGGAATGTACAGCGCGACGGGGTGGTATCTTGAGGGGGCGAAGTCGTGGCACCGACATCGGCGCAGAGTTCTACTCCGTCCCCACAACTTCCACTAAAGTTCCACCAAGTAAAACGCCGAAGGAAAAGGACGAAACGCCGCCACGTTTGTCCACGACCGGGAGTAAGGGGAAAACACTGTCCAACGAGGAAATCAAACTTCACGACAAACCGTCCACTACGAGGAAAGTAAATGAAACTCACTGTTTTATAAGTAAATGTTCTTTTATTTTATGGATGCAGTTTAATTTTATTATTCTATTGGTCCGTAAATCATATTGTACTTAATTGGATCAAACAAACAATAATAATGCATAATGTGCATCCAGAAGATCTGTGTTCGTTGAAACAAACAAATCGAATATCGTGGAATGCTAATGGGTTTGTGTTTGATTATCTATCGAGCTCATGGGGAATGGACTCAGGGCAATTACAAGACAAAAGGAAAAGCGACCTATGCATCGTTCGGTAATGAGGGTCAGCTGGATAAATAGCAGCCACTCATTAAATGAAAAATGCGTTTAGGATACGACAAACGATATGGATTGTTTATGGTATCGCCAGGAAGCCTATGGAGGAACAGCGTTCTTTGTTTGCACTTGGTGCGAGTTAGGGAAATTGGCTTCAGCGTTGATCGCGCTAATTGAATGCAGCTGCTCGGGTATTTTATTGCTGGGAGAAAAGGGTCGCCGGCCAATGTGTACGTTAAAAGATTTATCATACACATGGCAAAGCTGAAAAATAGACAGCGCAATGTGTGAAGGTTACATCGTATGTAATCCAAATCCTTTGTTATTAGGAATTCGTCTAGGGGTATCTGCCTGGCACTGAAGGTGCCAAATTGGTTTGGAATTCCTAATAAGTTGAGCAAGACATCTTACGGGATGCATGAAAGGTAAATTTTCTTTTACAGGGACTTTTAGGTTAAAGAAATTGGATCTATTTGATGCGTGAAGCATTTAAGGTGCTAATGCGATTGCATTAGCGAAAACTTATGCCGATTGGGATGTAGTTATGGGGGTTTTTCAGGAAAGTGGGTTTGGCGGAACCGCCACAATCTCACCTTGGGATCGATTAGCACCTAAACCAACCTTTTCTCGAACCGGTCCATCAGCCAAGCTCCGAAAGATGGCCAGGGATTTCGACCAACCATTTCACGGAGCCTATAGTATGATGGGGTGGTATTTCACCGGGTGGCAGGGCGTTGGGACCCCACCTACCACTCGGCCTTTAGTCGGCTGTTACGACAAGCTGGCCTAGCTGTGCGTATATTCTAACGCCCTACTCACAGGGTGTTCAACTTGTGCAGTTGCCCTATGCATTGTATCCATTCTGTCACAACAAATTAAAGTAAGGAATTTATATTTGGTGTTTTTGGTTCCTATATATGTTAATATATCTCAGTTTGTTTTAACTCGAGAACCCTAGCAATTATCCAATCTAATGGGTCTTTTTCTGATTGTACTATCAGATGCCTCAGTTGGTCGTTTTTGATTCCTACCATCAGAACCGATTTAGCTAATCTCTCGGTCTGGTAGGTGAACCCTATGCTATTCGTAGTCGCATACTTACGTGTTGCCGCTTCATTGCAGTCCATTACTGCTTGCGTTATGCGGTGGGTAAAATCGGCGACATCCTCTTCGCGGGATTGTCGCATACGAGAGAGTTTCGAGTGTAACTCTTCGTATGACGCGTGTGGTAGTATCTTGCTTCGGAGTCGCTGTTCAAACTCTTTGGAAGTCGTTAGGAGTTGTTCTTTGAACATGCGGCGAGCTTTCCCAGTTAGTTTCATGGGCAACCACCGCAGGAAAATTTTTTTCTCCACCTCCGATAAGCAGTCCAGCGTCCTGTCACAGCTTTCGAGGAAATTGTGTAATTCCCTCGCTACGTTAGACCCTTTCTGGCCACTGTAGACTTCTACGTTAGCTTGGACTAGGTCCATAATTTTTTCCACACACAGCATAGTGGCGGTGGGTTCTACCGATATCATTTCCGCGTATAGTCTCTTTATCTGACTCCTAGTTTGCATTAACGGTAATGCTTTACGCGCTTTTTATTTATTTTTTTTTTTTGCGTATGGAGGGATTACCCGGATTATTCTACCCGTAGTTCGCTTTTAACCGTAGCGAACGAAAACACGATAGCGGAACAAACGGTCCAACAATGAGGGATTAATTCAATTTAAATAAACGTCCCAACGATGAGAGGCAACAATCAATTTAAAAATCCGACCCAACGATGAGGGACAACACCCAATCTAGATAAATCGAAAAAAGAAGAAGATAAAAAACCTGAAACGAGAACACTAAAACAACAAAAAATATTTGGGTGAATTATTCTCTAACTTTTCCTCCCAACGTTGATCTCGTTCTCTCTCCTGTAATTGGAAAACAAAAGGAAAAAGGGAAACAATATTCTTATTTATTTTATTTTGTTATACGGCTTATTTTCTTTTAACCTAGCCGCTAGTTCCGCTAGTCGGCGTAGGGACGTTAGAGCCTCGGGGCTCTTCCCACCACTGGATTGTATCCCCGACGGATTTGATACAATTCCAGCTGGTGGTAACCGACTGCGCCAAAATTGTTATGTATGTTTAACACAACAATTTATTCTTTGGTATTTATATAATTAATATAATTGAGTCTTATTAATATATTTGCATATAAATATTACAACTTGGGCTCCTCGATAGTATAGTGGTTAGTATACCCGCCTGTCACCCGGGAGACCGGGGTTCGATTCCCCGTCGGGGAGCCCCTGGCGCAAGACTAATGAGCTTGCCCAGACAAAATAAATCATTATGGAAAATTTAACAAGCCTCAGGACTTGCTAAATAAGGCCAAGACCGGCTCCCGGTTGTAGTGCCGATGATGATGATGATATGTTAATATAAATAGATGAATAAAATGTACATGAAATAAATAACGAAATAAAAAATACAAGTCATTTCATTGCAGCCCAATTTCATGTCAAAGATACTCTGGGTTTGACGAATATGTTATATTCGTCGTCGCTTAATATTTATGACACACGTAGTGGGCACATTTTCCAACAAGATCGAAAGAGTTAACTGATTAATCTAATTATTTTCAATGCGTTTCTCTCAGTCATTCGATCAACCAATCAATCAGCCAACAAGTCAAATAACCTAACAGTCAATCAATCAATTGATGTCCTTCTTATTTAAAAATTCCGCTTCTTTTCTAGCGAATCGGTAATGAAAAATGCAAATGTGTACTCTGGTTTGGTATTTAGAAAGTGCCCCTCGAAGCTACACTGACGGAGAGAAATTTTCTTTGAAGGACCACTGATAACTAATTTATAGCTCAACAATATGTACTCGACTAATAAAGGCACTGATTTTATATACAGGCCATCCCAGTTATTAATTTGAAAGTGAATAAAGAAGATATTCTGACTAACTTTAAAAATTATAAAGACAATCTGGGTCTAAGTACTTTCATATGGTAAATAATAATAAAATAATAAAACCTTATAAGCATATACCGACTTTTTTAAAAGGTCAGCTAACGCTTAACCTGCTTTAAAATGAACCCTTTTCTAAGCTCATCTACAATTGGGTATCGAGTAAAATTTTGAATTTGAAGATAACTCGAAAATTGTGAAACGTAAAATTCTTATGAAGATTATTTCTACTGACTAAAGGTACAGCAATAACGAGATACGATACTTCAAATATGGAATTGATTTAGAAACGAATTCCATACGCCACTGCTGTGCCGATGAGATTGAAAGTACCTCTTCATGTAAGTAGGGATATTTGTAATGAAATTTTCAGCCCATTCGAGTGGGAAATTGAAAAGTTTCAATTCCCTGAGAATGAGGTAATTCCTTCAAATATCTGCTTATGTTGTTTCTTTTGATTGGCACTCTTGGCGTCGCAAAACCGATGTACAATATTATGTTCGTGGAAAACATAACTTTAAATATAATAACGATATATACATATATATATATATATATATATATATATATATATATATATATATATATTGTTATGCCTGGTTAGGCTGCACACCAAGTAATATGTTTTGCACCAACTAAGTCCGCAGGCCAGATACGGTTCGTGGGAGGAACCTCCGGCTTTTCCGTTGGATTAGGGGGCGGATGCTGGAACCAAGGAATATGTTACCGCGTGGATTCACCTCTTTTTTTTTTTTTAAGACGCTTAACTTAACTTTATTAATTACAATTACAATCTTGATTTTCCTCTAATTACTTTCAATCTTATTTACAGTTACAATATTTTCAATCTTATTTTCAATTTTATTTCTAAGTTACAATAATTAATAAATCTCAATCTTATTTTTAATTTTATTTTTAAGTTACAACATTTAAATCTTATTTTATTTTATTTTATTTCTAAGTTACAATAATTAATAAATTTCAATCTTATTTTTGATTTTATTTCTAAGTTACAATAATTAATAAATCTCAATCTTATTTTCAATCTTATTTTTAAGTTACAACATTTAAATCTTATTTTATTTTATTTTATTTCTAAGTTACAATAATTAATAAATCTCAATCTTATTTTCAATCTTATTTTTAAGTTACAACATTTAAATCTTATTTTATTTTATTTTATTTCTAAGTTACAATAATTAATAAATTTCAATCTTATTTTCAATCTTAATTTTAAGTTACAACATTTAAATCTTATTTTATTTTATTTTATTTCTAAGTTACAATAATTAATAAATCTCAATCTTATTTTCAATCTTATTTTTAAGTTACAACATTTAAATCTTATTTTATTTTATTTTATTTCTAAGTTACAATATTTACACAATATGGTCCTATAGTTTTTACTTGCGCTTTATACACTTTGCTAACTTTAATTTCCTATAGTTTTTACTTGCGCTTTATACACTTTGTTAACGTTAATTTCCTATAGTTTTTACTTGCAATTTATACACTTTGTTAACGTTAATTTCCTATAGTTTTTACTTGCAATTTATACACTTTGTTAACGTTAATTTCCTATAGTTTTTACTTGCAATTTATACACTTTGTTAACGTTAATTTCCTATAGTTTTTACTTGCAATTTATACACTTTGTTAACGTTAATTTCCTATAGTTTTTACTTGCAATTTATACACTTTGTTAACGTTAATTTCCTATAGTTTTTACTTGCAATTTATACACTTAGTTAACGTTAATTTCCTATAGTTTTTACTTGCAATTTATACACTTTGTTAACGTTAATTTCCTATAGTTTTTACTTGCAATTTATACACTTTGTTAACGTTAATTTCCTATAGTTTTTACTTGCAATTTATACACTTTGTTAACGTTAATTTCCTATAGTTTTTACTTGCAATTTATACACTTTGTTAACGTTAATTTCCTATAGTTTTTACTTGCAATTTATACACTTTGTTAACGTTAATTTCCTATAGTTTTTACTTGCAATTTATACACTTTGTTAACGTTAATTTCCTATAGTTTTTACTTGCAATTTATACACTTTGTTAACGTTAATTTCCTATAGTTTTTACTTGCAATTTATACACTTAGTTAACGTTAATTTCCTATAGTTTTTACTTGCAATTTATACACTTTGTTAACGTTAATTTCCTATAGTTTTTACTTGCAATTTATACACTTTGTTAACGTTAATTTCCTATAGTTTTTACTTGCAATTTATACACTTTGTTAACGTTAATTTCCTATAGTTTTTACTTGCAATTTATACACTTTGTTAACGTTAATTTCCTATAGTTTTTACTTGCAATTTATACACTTTGTTAACGTTAATTTCCTATAGTTTTTACTTGCAATTTATACACTTTGTTAACGTTAATTTCCTATAGTTTTTACTTGCAATTTATACACTTTGTTAACGTTAATTTCCTATAGTTTTTACTTGCAATTTATACACTTTGTTAACGTTAATTTCCTATAGTTTTTACTTGCAATTTATACACTTTGTTAACGTTAATTTCCTATAGTTTTTACTTGCAATTTATACACTTTGTTAACGTTAATTTCCTATAGTTTTTCCAAGAGCGGAAGGACGAGACCACGACCACTGACTTCTCGAAAGACTCCAGACGAACTCTCTTCATTTCCCAATCTTCCTTGCCTCGTCGGCTGCCCGTGATCGCATTGCTTTTTGTCGATCATGCAAAAACGTTTGTTAGGGGCTCCCATGGGGTTCATATTTCTGTATAAGCTACTTTGTATCTTATGGGTTATGCTATGGGACAATCTGCAGATCAAGCGAATATTTCCCATGGGTCATATGACTGTGGGACTTGGATTATTTTGTGGATTAGGCAAAATTGTTTCTTTTGGATGGGTATCATATTATGGGACTTGGATTATTTTGTGAATTAAGCAAAATTGTGTCTTTTGATCATATCATATTATGGGATTTGGATTATTTTGTGGATTAGGCAAAATTGTTTCTTTTGATCATATCATATTATGTGATTTGGATTATTTTGTGGATTAGGCAAAATTGTTTCTTTTGGATGGATATAGGGTTAGGACTCCTGATAGGTTTTTCTCCTATGGATTCGCAGCATCCATAACACGTCCCCCCTTCAGACACATCTAAGGGTACCTTACCCTTAGATTGGACTTAGGTGTTTTCAACTCAAAAACCTCCGCCAACTTGTGTGGCTCTGGTGTTCTTGCCACTTCCAACCTCACGTCTGGGTCAACTCGGTTCCTTCTGTTAAAGCATCTGTTAAAAAGGGTTATAGTTGTTCTTACAGGTCCACAGTTACATTTCCTGATGACACAGGCAATCCCCACCAGACTGAGGACTCCAGTTACAGACATCAGGATCCCTTGTGTTCGTTCTGGTATCTTTTGCAGAGCCCTTGACCAGAAGGTCTGCTGATTCTGTATTTCCAGGGATAGGTCTTGCAGCTCATGAATGCTTTTTGCTGAAATTTTGGACATTGGTTCCCTTTCGATTGCTATTTCGCGCAGCTTAGCGTTAGCGCAACAATTTTCCAAATCGCCATACGAGTGCCTATCTCTTACCGATTTTTCGGTGCCAACTCCCAACGTGTTTATAGTCATGTCATATGTTTCCAGCCTGCAGTACCCATTAATTGTAATAACTCCTGTACCCAGGAGCTCTCCTACTTCTGTCCCATTCCGGCATTTACATTCAAAACTGGTTTCCGTTGTTATTGTATACAGGAAAGAGTCATCTTTAATTTTGTGGAATATTTCAACCTGCGAGTTTATGACTTTGGCATTGCATCTTTCGGCTCTGTTTCTCATGAAGATGTTTATTTCGCAGTTTGAGTCACTTAAAGTACTGCGCAGAAGTTGCGGTTTACAAACGTATATTTTATTGAAAAGCTTACAATCATCCAGTCTTGACCTCAACACGTAGTCCTCTCTATTCTTGTTTATAATTAGATATTCGTTACTCAATCCCAGCACCACGACTCCATTGGCCACGATCTTTGGGAGAGCGATTATCTCATATATATCAAAAGTTTCTTTTGTAACTGTCGGAATATGAATAACGAAAATGATAGTGCGACCCTTGGTGAAAGCTTTAATTTCGATCAATTTTAAGATTTCGGGGTAATTTTCTAAATTTGGTTCTATGGCCAGTAAGTTATTGTGTTCGAATTCCTTTAATTCCTTAAGTAGGTCGATTGGTTCTATAATTCTTGGGTGTATAATTCCGGACTGAATGAACAACAGGCTATCAATTATTTGTTCTATTTCTAGTTCGAGTCGCATGATCTTGTGATTAATTTTGCTGGATATTTCATCGTAGTAAGAGGCCAAGATGATAGTTCTGTTTAGATTATCCTCTCTTATATTGACCCTGTTAATTTCGTCAATGACTTCGTTAACCTTTTTCAATGTAACGTTTGCGTTCTTTACGCTTTCAAGTACCTGTTTATTTAAGTGACTCATTATCTTTATGTTCTCTTCCATGCCGTTCTTGATTCTGTGCTCGTTTTCCAAAACACTGTGAATCGCTGTCGAATAGTATTCAGCATCCTCATTATCCATTGTACCAAACAAAACCTTAAAGCCCGAACCTATCACATTTGCCAGCCCTCTTTTTGTTCTTTTCGATTTTCCCACTATACCAGAGATTATATTGATTCTATGATCTGCCTTAGTTACTTCTTGCTCTGCTAAAATTTGGAATTGTCTACATTCTGTTTTGGTTTGTATGCAAAGTTTGTCTATTGCGTTAATCATATTTCTAATATTTAAACTTGTTTGCTCTAGAATAGTTATGTCTAAGTGTGCAACCAGCGTCAATTTGCTGTTCATCTCTTTTCCATCTCCGATATAGTTGAAATACAGTCCCGAATGTTCCCGCAGGCTCCGCACGTTCACGTTTCCCGCATTTATTGTGCAGATGCACGAGATCCTGCAAAGTAAGGTTTGACGTTAGCTTTATTGAATCTCTGTTGTTTATTCCGAAGTTGTATCACCAAATGATTTTGATGAACTTCGAGGACAGTAAAAGGGCCCTTATATGTACTTCGGAGTTTGCCTTTCACTTCATTTTTTATTAAGACCCTTTGACCAACCCTATACTCGATTGGCCTTCCTATTTTCTTGTCATACCTCAACTTGGATCTCTTCCTACATTCTCGGACATTTCCTTTAACATTCTCTCGTGTCTCGAAGAGGTTGGACCTAAGCTCGTCGATATAGTCGAAAACCGTTTTTTCGTTATGGGTGTCCACAGCGCTAGGTCGGTTGGCCTCGTTACCAAAAACTATCTCATAGGGCGTGTAGCCCGTCGCATTATGAACTGTACTGTTGTAACAAAATCCAGCATACGGCATTCGTTTGTGCCAATCCTCTATCTGGTCCAATTCCCTTCCTGTGGATCTCAAGTATTCCAGCAGTCGACAATGGGCTCGCTCCACGCTACCGTTAGCCTGTGGGTAAGCAACACTGGTTGTTATATGTTCCATTCCCAACAGGTCACAAAACTCTTTAAAGAGTTCATTGCAGAATTCTAGGCCATTATCGGAGAGAATCAATTTAGGCATACCGAAGTTCATTATCCACTCTTCCATCAGGGCTCGCGCCACTGTTTGCATTTCCTTGTTCTTCAAGGGTATGAACTTAATAAACTTCGACAAGTCATCTTGGATTGTTAATCCGAATTTGTAGCCCTCGTCCGTCTCCTGGAACGGTCCTATAATGTCAATCATAATTTTCTCTAATGCCCTATCGGCTGAACTAACTATTTTCATAGGATTTCTGGTCGGTGCCCGGTTAACTTTTTCCGTCTGGCAATGGGGACAGTTCCTGACAAAATTCTCGATGTCCTTCTGCATCCCCCTCCATCCATACCTTCTTTTTATCCTAGCGTAGGTTGCCTTTTGCCCTGTGTGGCCGCCCATCAAGCCTTCATGGTATTCCCTCATAATTGCCAACCTTCTGTCTGTGTCAATCACTTCTTCCCTGCCGCCCGACGCTCCACTCTTCGTGCTCGAACTTTCATCGTCAGCAGCGAGTTCAGCTACGACACCTGAACCGATCTCATCGCTGGGGCCGATGCCGATGTCACCGTTGTCGACATTCTCCTGTTCCCCTTCGACAATCCTAACATTCCGGCTGAGTTCGTCGGCAACCACATTTTCCTTACCTTTCTTATAGGTTATAACGTAGTCGAATTCCTCAAGCTTGAGGCGCCATCTCACAAGCCGACTGCCAGGATCCTTAACGTGGAACAGCCATGTCAATGGTCTGTGATCTGTCTGAATGATGAACTTAGTCCCATAAATATATGGACGAAACTGTTTCGTAGCCCAAACGATAGCCAAGCATTCCTTCTCTGTCGTGCTATAGTTGGTCTCGGCCTTATTAAGCGTCCTACTGGCGAAATGTATTGGTAGATCCTTACCGTTATGCTCCTGACTTAAGACAGCACCTATGCCGCCATTAGACGCGTCGGTAGTCACTATGAAGGTTTTCTGGAAATCCGGATACTGCAAGATGGGATGGCTTGTGATAATTCGTTTCAATGCGTCAAAGGACTGTTGCTGCTCTGTATCCCATTTAAACTCCACGTCCTTCTTTAAAAGTTTATTCAGTGGCCCGGCCACCTGACTGAAGTTCTTTATAAACTTTCTATAATATCCTATCATTCCTAGGAATGATTTCACACCTTTGGGGTTCCTGGGTTCCTCCATCCGCAGGATGCTCTCGATCTTCCCTGGATCCGGTCTAACACCCCTGTCCGTAATGACATGCCCCAAGTAGGAGACCTCCTTCCGCAGAAATTCACATTTATCGGGCTGCAGTTTGAGATTCGCACTCCTAAGTTGCTCGAACACCTCGATGAGCTTCTTATTGTGCTCCGACAGGCTTCGTCCATAGACGACGATGTCGTCCAAATAGACGAAGCATTTGATTCCCTGCAATCCAGCCAAGACGGTGTTCATCAGCCTCTGAAAGCAGGCAGGAGCGTTTTTCAATCCAAATGGCATTCTGGTATATTCGAAGTGACCATAAGGTGTGCTGAAGGCCGTCTTCTCGATGTCCTCCTCATCCATTGGAATTTGATGAAATCCGGACGTTAAGTCCAAAGTGGAAAAGTATTTAGCTTTTCCTAATTGATCGAGGATTTCGCCTATGTTAGGCAAGGGGTAGTTGTCCGCAATCGTTATCTCGTTTAACTTACGGTAGTCGATAACCATACGCCACTTCCTCTTGCCGCTCGCATCGGCCTTTTTCGGCACCACCCACAACGGGGAGCTCCATGGTGAGCTACTGTCACGCACGATCCCCTCGTCCTTAAGCTTCTTAATTTGCTCGCGGACCTCTTCTTCGTGGACCTTGGGGTACCTATAAGTTTTTGTAAAGATGGGCTCTGAGAAGTCCCTCGTTCTAATCTTATGCTTAATGATGGGAGTTGTTGACAACTTTTCACCCTCGACGCTAAATATGTCACTGAATTCCTGAACAATTTCCAGGAGGCTCTCTTTTTCTTCCTTATTTAAGTGATCGGTTCGCACGTTCCCTGAAACCTTCTTGGCTCTGTTTCCTGCGACGTTAAAGTCACTCAGATTTGAACCCCTGACGGATACTCCCTTCAAGTCAAATGGCTTATCTGTAGTGTTCAAAACTGAAACCAGACATTGGCCATTCCTATTCCTGGTGATGCAACTGGGGACAACAATACCTTCGGTAATTTCCTGTCTAGGTATTATTATTTCTTCGTCTAAGTTTCCTTGGACTTGGACTTTCCTAAAAACCTCGGATCTGGCCATGACAGACCGTAATTCATTGAGATACCTTAGCGGTATCTCACCAAAATGTCCCGCTATTACATCATTCTTATAGTCGATCGTGAAACCGCCCTCTCGTAGGAAATGGTTTCCAATCAATCCGTCATAATCTCCCAAAAGGGTGTTTGCGACCACGTGGAACTCCATCATATCCGTCCTGATGCTGCCATTATTTTGGCCGAATTCAACTCTCTGTTTAACCACTCCTAATGTGGCACACATTCTGCCACCTATCCCACTAAATCTCAAAACCCTTTCGACATCCACCTCATCCTTGTAGACACAATTTGCTTTGATGAGTGATATTTCAGCCCCCGTATCTATCATGAACCTCCTTACGTCCCCGTTGATTGTACCCAAAATGTGGGGACTCTCCGATTTATCCGAGACTCTGACCTGCATGAGTGCCCCATACTTCATGCAGCCTATTGAAAATTTCTTTCCTTGAAGTCCACCTTGCTCGGGCCCGAAGGTGGTTTTTCATCCTGCCTAAAGGGGTTTCCACTGAATTTATTACTCCGCCCATAGTAGTTCCCAACGGGTCGACCGTCCTGCTTCCTCGGAAGTCTACAATTCCTTGCGATGTGACCCAACTTGCCACAATTATAACACTTAATCTGCTGGAAGTTAATCTTTGCCAAATTTTTCGAGGTATAATCCTTTTGCGTATTTGATCTGAACAGGTTAATGCGCTGTTCTTCTTCACAAGCGAACCTGCTTGCCTCCGCAAGACTTCTAGGTCGCTGCGTCACAACATACATTGATAATCGCTCCTGGAGACCATTCACAAAGACTGAAAGGCTCTCATTCTGAATATATTCGATTTGGCCTTCCCTGTGTTCACGTTTTACGCCGGAGAGCTTGCTCTGGAGGAGTCGTCTCTGCAAAGTCTCAACTCGCTGCAAATAGTGCACCACAGACTCGTCCCTACCCTGTCGGATCGAAATCAACTCCCTGTGCAGCTGTAGTGCGCTGTGAGGTTCCCTAAACACTGCTATCAGTTCCCTTTTCAATGCCTGCCAGTCCGTGATCTCCTTATTCATCAGAATCGTTGCGGCATTGCCACGAACTTTGGTTTTGATATACTTGAAGAGTACATTTTTCTGCGCATCAGATGCCAGTTCGATGGCATCATCGCACGAATCGATAAAGGTGAAAACTTCATCGCTGGTACCATTGAAGGTAGGGATGAACGAGATCAACACGTTGATGGCAACCTCCGTCATGTCGCAAGTGGAATTACCCTCGACCCGCGAATCGCCACAATTGCTACCGTCGTCCGAATCAGAATCCCCACCCGCACCGGTGTCGTTATCGTTAGCTAAGGGTTTGTTCAGGGCACCTATTGAAGCTCGTAGATTCGAGAACATGAATGGTCTCTTCTCTCTAGTCGCCGGATCTCGTCCCTCGTCTCTCTCTTAATCAAATAAAGAGTTTCCTTTTTCCTTTCTCATAGGGCAACAATTCAACAATAACAGCAAATAAAATCAACAGCGCAAAAAATTCTAAAATCTATAGGGCAATAAAATAAAAGAACCACTTACAGGAACAATCCCAGGAACAACTCCATGTGTCCGCCGCAGTTGAAGTGCTGGATCCCACCGCTGCCACCAAAAATTTGGTATGTTATGCCTGGTTAGGCTGCACACCAAGTAATATGTTTTGCACCAACTAAGTCCGCAGGCCAGATACGGTTCGTGGGAGGAACCTCCGGCTTTTCCGTTGGATTAGGGGGCGGATGCTGGAACCAAGGAATATGTTACCGCGTGGATTCACCTCTTTTTTTTTTTTTAAGACGCTTAACTTAACTTTATTAATTACAATTACAATCTTGATTTTCCTCTAATTACTTTCAATCTTATTTACAGTTACAATATTTTCAATCTTATTTTCAATTTTATTTCTAAGTTACAATAATTAATAAATCTCAATCTTATTTTTAATTTTATTTTTAAGTTACAACATTTAAATCTTATTTTATTTTATTTTATTTCTAAGTTACAATAATTAATAAATTTCAATCTTATTTTTGATTTTATTTCTAAGTTACAATAATTAATAAATCTCAATCTTATTTTCAATCTTATTTTTAAGTTACAACATTTAAATCTTATTTTATTTTATTTTATTTCTAAGTTACAATAATTAATAAATCTCAATCTTATTTTCAATCTTATTTTTAAGTTACAACATTTAAATCTTATTTTATTTTATTTTATTTCTAAGTTACAATAATTAATAAATTTCAATCTTATTTTCAATCTTAATTTTAAGTTACAACATTTAAATCTTATTTTATTTTATTTTATTTCTAAGTTACAATAATTAATAAATCTCAATCTTATTTTCAATCTTATTTTTAAGTTACAACATTTAAATCTTATTTTATTTTATTTTATTTCTAAGTTACAATATTTACACAATATGGTCCTATAGTTTTTACTTGCGCTTTATACACTTTGCTAACTTTAATTTCCTATAGTTTTTACTTGCGCTTTATACACTTTGTTAACGTTAATTTCCTATAGTTTTTACTTGCAATTTATACACTTTGTTAACGTTAATTTCCTATAGTTTTTACTTGCAATTTATACACTTTGTTAACGTTAATTTCCTATAGTTTTTACTTGCAATTTATACACTTTGTTAACGTTAATTTCCTATAGTTTTTACTTGCAATTTATACACTTTGTTAACGTTAATTTCCTATAGTTTTTACTTGCAATTTATACACTTTGTTAACGTTAATTTCCTATAGTTTTTACTTGCAATTTATACACTTAGTTAACGTTAATTTCCTATAGTTTTTACTTGCAATTTATACACTTTGTTAACGTTAATTTCCTATAGTTTTTACTTGCAATTTATACACTTTGTTAACGTTAATTTCCTATAGTTTTTACTTGCAATTTATACACTTTGTTAACGTTAATTTCCTATAGTTTTTACTTGCAATTTATACACTTTGTTAACGTTAATTTCCTATAGTTTTTACTTGCAATTTATACACTTTGTTAACGTTAATTTCCTATAGTTTTTACTTGCAATTTATACACTTTGTTAACGTTAATTTCCTATAGTTTTTACTTGCAATTTATACACTTTGTTAACGTTAATTTCCTATAGTTTTTACTTGCAATTTATACACTTAGTTAACGTTAATTTCCTATAGTTTTTACTTGCAATTTATACACTTTGTTAACGTTAATTTCCTATAGTTTTTACTTGCAATTTATACACTTTGTTAACGTTAATTTCCTATAGTTTTTACTTGCAATTTATACACTTTGTTAACGTTAATTTCCTATAGTTTTTACTTGCAATTTATACACTTTGTTAACGTTAATTTCCTATAGTTTTTACTTGCAATTTATACACTTTGTTAACGTTAATTTCCTATAGTTTTTACTTGCAATTTATACACTTTGTTAACGTTAATTTCCTATAGTTTTTACTTGCAATTTATACACTTTGTTAACGTTAATTTCCTATAGTTTTTACTTGCAATTTATACACTTTGTTAACGTTAATTTCCTATAGTTTTTACTTGCAATTTATACACTTTGTTAACGTTAATTTCCTATAGTTTTTACTTGCAATTTATACACTTTGTTAACGTTAATTTCCTATAGTTTTTCCAAGAGCGGAAGGACGAGACCACGACCACTGACTTCTCGAAAGACTCCAGACGAACTCTCTTCATTTCCCAATCTTCCTTGCCTCGTCGGCTGCCCGTGATCGCATTGCTTTTTGTCGATCATGCAAAAACGTTTGTTAGGGGCTCCCATGGGGTTCATATTTCTGTATAAGCTACTTTGTATCTTATGGGTTATGCTATGGGACAATCTGCAGATCAAGCGAATATTTCCCATGGGTCATATGACTGTGGGACTTGGATTATTTTGTGGATTAGGCAAAATTGTTTCTTTTGGATGGGTATCATATTATGGGACTTGGATTATTTTGTGAATTAAGCAAAATTGTGTCTTTTGATCATATCATATTATGGGATTTGGATTATTTTGTGGATTAGGCAAAATTGTTTCTTTTGATCATATCATATTATGTGATTTGGATTATTTTGTGGATTAGGCAAAATTGTTTCTTTTGGATGGATATAGGGTTAGGACTCCTGATAGGTTTTTCTCCTATGGATTCGCAGCATCCATAACAATATATATATATATATATATATATAATCTTTTCAATGTATAATTTAAAGTGCAAGTTGAGTGAATTTTGGTTTAATTTATGCTATGGCTTTGATAAACGAGCTGAACTAGTGAATTCGTCAAAGGGACCTAAAGAAGTTAATTTGTTGATTGTGAGTTTTGTTCACGTGTTCACCTGTGTTCTCACTTTGGAGATCTATACCAAGGCGTGCGTTATCGCATTCTAAATTCTTTTGCTAACCACACACCTATAAAGCCCAAAAGTCTTTCAGATATATTGCAGAGGGAATCGCCGAATATCGAATAAATCAACGGAGGCGACAGGTGTATTCTAGCCTTCTTAAATAAATGTTATGCGCTCGTTGAGATTGTTTGTCGAGGATATCGTAAGCAAATGGAGGATAACTACAAAAAAATACAGACATGTAATGTATATGTAAATGGTTGGCCTGAAAAGTTTTTGACCTCAACGTGAAGATAGCAGCACTCGTCAATAAAAGCTAGTGAAAGTAGTTGTGCATCTTTTGACAGTTACTCACCAAAATGTCAGCCATTTTGGACGCGTAGTTTTTATTTACACAAATAGTGTCGAAAGATCTCTCGGCCTTTCGTCTATATATTCACAAGGAAATGTCCTCTTCCACAAAGGACAAGCCTTTTTTACCCTAATCAACCGCCCACCCTACACCCCCAAGACTCTCAATGCGCTTGTGGCGGTTCTTTAAAACATTCTCGAAAAACCACCCACTCCCTTTTAATTAACCGTCTCCCACTCACCAGTCAAGTCATTATATTTACCTTCACCTCACCTGAAAACATAAGCCCACGGCAAAGATTACCACCTTGCCGTGGCATCAAACTTTCACCTCGGAGCATGATTGCATCCAACGCATCATGCCCTTGAAAACTAATTCAGGTACGTTGTCAGGTAACCAACATGAATCCCCGAACATGTCAATGCGCAAGGCTAAGCAGCATTTTCCCATGCATCTGCAGAGACATGTTCATCTTCGCCTTATCTGCTGAACCATCGGTCGATCGTTCAAACAACAATCTACAGCACAGCCCATTGCTGGCTGCCTACAGGGACTTCAAGTGTTGTTTTAACATAAACACACACCCGACACATCGACCGACGGGACGTTGGCAATCTCCGTACAAACGTATTGATGCTGTACGCAGTGGCCAATAAGTAAACATACAATGTTCCTATGTCTATTAGGTTTCCAGCAGCTGCAATAAATTTCCCAGGATCGGCCACCAACCGACCATGGAGTTGGATACAATAATACCTATGATCGTGTCCCTCGTTATCTTCCTCTAAAACAAACATGCTCACATCTATTCTAGTCCTTAGCCATCGTGGGCAAAGCTCAACGTCAATCAAAAATCTATTCTCTATCGTACGATGGTAATACACCCAGCCGTACACCGATCATCATATTCAATCCGTTGCATGTTTGTTTTTCCTTTCCTTCGCACAACGCACGTTTCATTTGTCTTGCTTTCCAAGGAAAAGACATTCAACTTATCTCGACGATGTCCATTAGAACGTTCCAATGGGGTGCAAACCGTTTTTCATTGGTCGTCGGGGCGAAGGAAAAATTGCTTTCCCCACCGATAATATGAGTGAAAACTCATCTCAGACCGCTGAGGCTGGGTCAATGTCGTCCAATCGTGGAGTCAGATATTAACCTTACAACCAGCAACACGTGTCGGGGTCGTTGCGTTGAAGGAGTCGATGCGATAGCCTTAGAACAGATGGATGTCTGCTAATTGAAGAGAGAAATAACGATAACTTTTAAAATATATTTTCGAGTCGGCCCGAATGCACAAGAGCGCGAAACAGAACCTTTTTCGATAAACCCATAAGCGGTGTCGTGACTATATCCGGTTTAACAAATAGAGTACATTGGTTTAAGAGTTAAACGATTCTTTTCAAGTACAATAACATTTTTGTGAAACGGTTCATCCAAGGTCCGCTTTGGTAAAATCATATAATTTGTGATCTAACTAAAATTATTTTAAATTAAAAAAAAAGTTAAATCAACAAATCAACTCTAGCGTTTCTTTTATTCGTTACATTCTTCGTTGTCGAACAGTTCCCAGTGATAGTTAGTGGGTGTTTTTGCTGAATCCGCACCCGTGCAGGTGCACAAGCAGAAACCACCCCACACTCTCCCCTTAACCATCTATTAACAAAATGTCAGAGGTCTCCGCTCTAAAACCCAATCGATTCTGCAAAATGCTCATGTAGCGGTTCCGCCAAACTCTACGGTCTACTTACCTGAAAACCCCCGATAACTACTACCCAACCCCTTTAAATTTGCTAATGCAACAGTATTAGTACCTAAAAATGCTGCACGCATTTAAGAGATCAAATCTATGATCTTTAAGTCCCTGTAAAGAAAACTTACCTTCATGCATTCTCTTCGCATACCATTGCTCCTTAAGATTTCTTTATTAACTTACCAGGAATTTCCAATCAATTTCGGCATCTACGTCGCCAGTCAAATTCCCTCAGATGAATTCCTGTAAACAAAATAATTCGGATTGCATTCAATGTAACCGTCATGACAGGGACCATAAATATCGCGCCGTCTATTTTCTCAGCCGCGTCATATACCTTTTCATACATATGCCTGGCAACCTTTTTGGTTTGTCTTATCAATAAACAACCCAAGCAGCTGCATATTAATTAGCGCAATAGACGCCGAAACCAAATTCTCCAGCATTTCCTAATGCAAATAAGAGCCCGGTTTCTACTGCAGCCAAAGATGCCATAAAAATCCAATTTGCTTTAGCACCTTTTTCTCCTAACGTCGAAAATAGCGACGAGCCATCGTGTAAACAATGACCCGCATTAACAACGGCGCATTTGGTCATTTTCCCCTATTGTCTTTGCCGCCTGCCTGTTTCGTCGTTCCACTGCACGTGTGAATCGCATCTATCCGAACGATCCCACACATACCACCATGACCTTTATTACGAGATCTGGTTTTCTTGTTCCCACAAGAGAGACTCTACGTTACACTTGTGGGAGATAAAACATATCCTTGGCAAGGATATATTCACACCCTTAAGAGAAGAGTTTTTCTCTCTCTTCCTTTTTTCTTAGCGAAATCATCTCTGCTTGAGATGACGATCGCTGAGTCCTTTACCATCCGCAGACCGCCACGGTCATGCGTCACTCCAACTCGCCGTCACTGCGAAGACCCACAAATATATACTGGAGTCGTGTTCGCGTTGTTCAAGTAACTTTAGTTAAAGTCGGTGAAAGTATTGATTTAAATCTGTCATTTTATGTGTTGTTCGATTTGGATATACCTTCAAAACTAAAAATAAATCTAAGTGAAAGTATTAAAGGTAAGAAATAAAGTATTATTGGTTATCAAACCGGAGTGTTTTGTTTCTGTGTTGTGTCCGCTCGGTTGCGAAGGTCGACCATAGTTTGCTTCATCCTTGCGTAGTGAGCAGTTACCGCGCGAACAATTTATGATGGAGGAGGAAGTGAACGGGGTGCCCGTGTATTGGCACAATACTTCCTACCCCACACTCATACCCTCCCTTTTGATATATACGCACTAACCGAAACTAACCTTCTCCCGAGTATTGACAGTCAAGAACAATTCCCTCCACCTTTACCGTTTTTCGGGGTGATGAGAGTATATGTGTGGATTCACCTTGCCGTGGTGTGCTGCTTGCCATCCAAAATATGCTCGCCTCATCTCTTATTGCCATATCGTCTTCTCCTAATCTTGACTACGTTGCAACAAAAATTGACCAACGCTCAAAGTCGTTATACATTATACGCTTCTATATACCTCTTTCGCAACAAATACTGGCAACAGCAGCGATTAGTCACCTAACCGAGTTAAGTACTTCCCTTGACGATATCGTTGTTATTGGTGATTTCGACCTTCCCCATCTCCAATGGACGCTGGCAGACGATCAATCCTTTTACACCTCAAACCCTACTAGTATCAAGAAATGTCTTTTTATAGACGGTTTCACCGACTCAAGCTTCCGTCAAATAAGTAATGTGCCAAATCAAATGAAGAGGCAACTTGACCTGTTTAGAACGGACCCTTATAATTTCCCAGTTGCCCTTAGCCCTCACGCTCTCTCCACCATCGACAATTACCACCCCCCGCTTCTCGTATCCCTTTATCGTGACAGCTTATCCATTCCAAACCTCATCAACCCACGTCAACTTTTCCTACAATTTCCGCAAACCTAACTTTCGCCTATTAAATGAGCATCTTAGCAGAATCGCATTTCGCTTTGATAACCTAGAGGTAGAAGAAGCTACCGCCGTTCTCTATAAGGAAATATACAATGCAATTTCCCTATATGCCCCTTATTCTCGACATAGGACATCGGTATCATCACATTCGTGGTACAACCGCAAATTCCGTACTCTTCGGAACAAAAGAAATAATTTGTGGAACATTTTCCTAAGAATACGCTCTTCCCTGGACCACTCCAACGTTCTCGGTTCCTTTTAAAAATTCACCGAGCTTTACAACTCTTTTTATTACAATTATCTCACAAAAACACAAAACAACCTGATAAATGGCCCCAAATCGTTTTTCCGCTTTATTAACTATAAACGTATATGTGACGCCTATCCAAACTCCCTTTCCTATGACACGATTACTTCAACCGACCCGCAAACTACTGCTAATCTTTTCGCTTCTTTCTTTAAAAAATCCTTCATGGACAACTCTTTCGAGCTTAACCGCTCTTACTTCAAAGACCTGCCCATATTCTCCCATGGCCCCTTCATCTCTCAAATTATCCAGCATCACCTAGTTGAAGAAAAATTAAACTTGCTTAAAGACGACTTCAATCCTGGACCTGATGGACTTTCAGCTGTCCTTTTAAAAAAATGTTCCTCTTCTCTTTCTCTCCCGCTATCAAAGATATTCAATCTATTCTTTACACAAGGTGTCTTCCCAATTAATCGCTATGTTATCGCTATGGTATACGGCTCTGATGCTCTTTCTTATTTGATTTTCTTTCGGTGTTCTTCACTATTTGCTTATGTATTGTGTGTGCATCTGTTAGAAATGCCACACTACTCCCTCCTCAGTAACTTTGTTATGATCAACTTCGCGTGCGAACGACGGATCGAGGAGCGAGCGGGCGAGAGAAGGTCGGAGCAGGAGAGTTTGCCAGTGCTTTATGCGGAAGTCGTGATTATAGTAGTAAAGTTCTGTTTACATATGGGAGATTGTGTGTTGTGTGATCACGTCGGGTTGTTGCGTTAAGCAAGGATAGTGAATACGGTGATTTGAACATACGATGAAACGGGTGAGAAGCGAAGCAATGAAGCATCAATCTACTACCGCCTGTATGAATTGGATTTCTAAACTCAAGTACACTCAACTGATGTGGAATTGTTATGTTATCGCTATGGTTTGCTTATTCGAATTTCCTTTCGCTGTTCTTCACTATTTGCTTGTATATTATGTGTGCATCTGTTAGAAACGCCACACTACCAATTTGGCGGATTTTAAAATGTCGACTGTTGACGGCTGAGGTGTTCCGCCGAACACCGTTCACAAAAAAAAAACGACACACGGAGCGAAATACTGTTCACAAAAGAAACACGACGAAATGGTTTTTAAATTTTGTTTTCATTGTTTTCCTTTCCTTTTTTTAAGGTATATCAATCAAATCGGATCTACACTATAACTCAAAAATTATCTACAGGAACGGTGTTCGAAGTTTTCACTCCTCACTAAACCACAGCTACTACGCGTAGCAAATACTAGTTAGGACGCCCGTTCTGCTCCCTTACTTCTACGTAAGAATCTTTCCGCCTTGAGACTCTCAATGTCCCCTAAGCCACCACGGCTCAATTCAAGCGGCAACCAAAGGCAATACACGCCTCACTACGCCGCCCCATATACTCGGTGCAACAACCACCCTTCGGAGCGCGTTTCCATTTCCCTAGGGAACCCTGCGGTTGGACACAACCAACCACCCACCAGGAGCCCCTAAGATAAGTCGCCCAACTTCAATCAAGCGCGACTGGCCGGCACCTCCCCACAAGTTGCCGTTTGGTCGAGGTCGCAGCTACCGTTTATCAAGACCTGCCGTCGACACCGGTGCCGATATACCAGGTCCTCCCTCGATCGGTAAGCCGCGCAATTGGAGTGCCCACCCCCTTCACCAGTCCCAGCGGCAAACAATCTGCCATACAAACGTATGTACGAAGGACACCGACTCTGGACTAGGTCTTCTCAATTTTATCCACTGACACTTCGTCGTACGATGTCAGTGGGCCCCAATAGGTCCCATCTCCTGGCACTTCGTTGTACGATGCCAGCGAGCCCCAATAAGTCCCATCTCCTGACACTTCGTCGTACGATGTCAGCGAGCTCCTAATGGGATTAGACCTATTAGAAAGATACAAACTTTTGGTAGATACTGCCGACAACAGGTTAACACCCACAGCGCCTCTATCTGCCTCTTCCCGCACACGCTACTTCGTCACTGCGGACGCGAGCAGATTCCCGATAGGGTCCGACCTACTCGGCCGACAAACCTGTTGGTCCAAGTGACCCACAACAGGCCAATGGACCACGCCACACACCCTTTCCCTTGACGGCATCAAGCGGTAACATCCGCGTCTACCATATTTATCGACACAGGCCCCAACTATAACCAGCAACTTGTCATCACGACAGTTCCCTTAACAAATTGCAGCGTCTCCCGAAGTACGCAGGGCCTCCTTGTTTTCCAAGCGTACGGCTCTCCCCTCATTGCCGCACCACCCATTCGAACACCCCTTCAGCCGTACCCTTACGTCACTGGCGGTGGGGGTGGGAGGGGGGGGGGTACAGTGACGGTCCCACCAAACCGCACTACTACTTACCCGAAAACCCCCCCATAACTGCTACGGAACTTCCTTAAGTTTCTGCTGATGCAATCGCATTAAGTACTTGCAAATGCTTCACGCATCGAATTGATCAAGTTTATTTTGCTAAAAGCCCCTAGAAGAGAATTATTACCTGCATGCATAACTTCGCATTTAAAATCCCCTATAAGAATTCTCTCCAAACTTATCATAAATCCCCTGAAAGAAAATTCATCGGTTCACATATAATACAATAATCAGCATAATCAGGGAATCTCACCCTTGAGTTGACTAATCCCACCCTCAACATGTGTACCATAAAAACTACCTACATACACATCGGCTGGGGACCCTAATACCCAACGATAAACAGTCCAACGCAGCTGCATGTAATTAGCGCAATAGACGTTGATACTAATTCCTAACTCGCCCATGTGCAAACAAAAGAACGCTGTCCTTCAAAGGCTTTCTGGCGATACCATAAACAATCCCAAATGCATTTCTCATTTAATGAGTTCCAGCTTTTCAGCCGAGCCTAATCACAGACCGATGCATTAGGTCACTTCTCCTTTGTTCTTTTTCCCTCGCTGTAGGTTTTGTTTAACCTTGCTGAAATGCATCGATAAACACGGTGATGCGTACGAACACACATACACACCACTGCACCAAAAGATCGCATTTCCTTGGTGGCCACACCCTTAAGGGGAAAATTTTCTCTCTCTCTTCCGTTCCTTAACCCTAACCGAGGATGGAATTCAAGTTAGAGTTCTATCCTCGGGGAGTACAATTACATCAGCCGACCGCGCCGGTCGTGTGTCTCCCGCTCTCCGTAAAGCTGCGGAGATCCGTTTACGTCACAGCGTCGCGAATTAACCCCCACCGAAATTAACAGTGTGTTCCAATTTTTAACTCGGACATTTTTCAGTGCTTCGTGTGAAAAGCAACCTTTTTCCAATAAGTAACATTTATACCGGATACCAAGTGCGGTAACAAGTGCGGTAACAAGTGCTAGTTTAATCCGATACATCTGTCGTGTGACAGGAAACCTTTTCCCTTCATTTATTTGTAAAGCGTGAACTCGGGCATAATAAACCTTAGTACTAGTTAAGAGATTGTTTAAACAAAAACTGTGTACTCCAAATTAAATTTAGATAACATAAATAAAAACCAATTGGACAGAGATTAAAAATCATCAACAACCCCTCATTTAGTGTTTTTATTTTTTTTTCTTTTCTTGGTGAACGTTTTCTTTTGGTGCAATGGTAATTAACTTCCGGTGAACAATGGACTTGGTGTTTGCACCTGCTGCGATATTCGGCCGAACTTCGTTAGTGAATGGTGGAGGAAGAAGGGAACCGAGTGCCCATGTCTGGCACAACACTTCGTTCGCCATAGTGTTTTCTCCACAAAAAAATTGTGAATTAAAATTGACAATAATAAACTGCACACGTTAGGATACAACGAAAGTGTCACGGTGAGGATAACCATGTCAGTCTCCGTATTGACTGTCTGCACTTAATTTAATTATGTTAGAGAGCAGTGGGGTTAACCGTTAAATAAATATCCGATGCCCTTAGTGAGGATCACAGGCCTACGCGCGTTGGATTGCTGTGCGTTGAACGCCGAATATATACGTTTATGGTGTTTGCTTTTGTTGGCAGTTCAGTGAATGTCCTCAAGTTAACTCGCGTATTTAAAGGGTTTTAAACTTCGGGTCGAGCAGTTTCTTTCTCGTTTCATCGCGTTGCGCAGATCAACATCCTCGTTGTAATTCTCTATGTCGACTTACATTTTCCTTCTGGGAATGATTCTACTCACCCCATCGTTCTCTTTCCTTTTTACCTTTCCTGGCGATTCTCTCTTAATTGAGAATCTCTCGGCCAGTGAAGATCGCACTCACACACACAGACGCAGAGGTAGCTGCCCGTGTGGCCGTAGATCCTCCTGGGATCGCCAGAATTTTCACACTTTCTGTCGAATCTCTTTTGTATATATTCGGGTGTGTGGTTTATTCTTCTTGGCGATCTTAGGATCGTGGTAATTATCGTTGGTTGTGATAATCGTATTTGCTTTGTCCTATGGGAACGGCGTTTTAGTTTATTGCTGTTTCTCCGCAATGGCCTTTGTTTAGGCGAAGTGCATTGTGGCAGGGTCAAAGGTTTAGCCGACGGCTTGTTTTACGGCAATTTGCTTATCGCCCGGGATTTGATGTTTGTCGATATCTGGCGCAGCTGTGCCAACCACTTGTGTTTATCCAGTTATTGGATTGGCCGTGTGGCAGGCCTCGGAAAATTGTTCGGGACTTGGGGCCCACGTATCTGTGGATACGTGGGGTTGTTGACACCAGTATGTATGTCACCTTTGGTCAGGTGTCTGTGGGCCCGGGAAGTTCGGTTATAGGTGAGTATGTTTGTGGGGTAGAAGTAGGTGCCTAACACGACACGGGTTCACTTCACTCCCCAAACAATCTAAAAGTTCCGCCGAGAGAAAAAATAAACACTTTGATTTTGTTTCGCTCTCCAATTGTTCTCCTTTATTATTTTCACTTAAAACGGCTTATGTATTAGGTTCACAAACATTGTTTATTATAACTAATTCGAACGGCTGAGATAATACAGATAATTCTTATTTAAGTGTTTCGCTAGCACTTTTGAACAAGTTCCGAAAAGAGAGAAACAGCTATCGGAATCTTCTTATTATTCGTAATCAAAAATCGATGAAGTAACTTGTACTTATGAAAATGAAATATTATATCGCGGCGACACGTGTGCCTGGTTGAGCGATTAAAATTCGACTCTACACGCAACGTCCCCGGTACGTGTGCGGGGTTCGGTGGTTACGATCTGACTCCTCGAGCCGCTGCGTCAATCGTATCGCCAGATACACTGGGGTGGATTCCCCTCCGCTGTGGTGAAAAGCAAATCCGATATCTCGTCCCAGTGGCGGCCAATGAGAAATCGGTTCGGTTTGATTGGAAGTACTTCCATGTGATCGTGAAAATCGGATTGGGTGTTCATACACTGGAAGTGCGGACAACGATGATGCATCGGCGGTTACGTGTGAGGGAGAGCGATCCATCCTGCAGCTGTTCAAATCAATGAACAAGCAACAGAGGCTGCAGGCATTGCTATCGTACCCGATAGTGGTGATTGCCGGATGCAGAAATGGATTTCTGTGTATTGTGTAAACAGAAACGCTATTTCGGAGGTCAAGCGCTAAGAACGCTTTTGTTTGCCTTAGCCAATGAAACATGGGAAAGTAGATTGTTTACACGATCGGTTAAGATCATGCCATTGTAAGCAATAGAAAATATTTCCGAAGGCAGGAATGGATTTTTCTGTGACGTTAAGTCAACAGAAAATTTGTTCACGATGGCAAGGGCTAGGGTGGAGAGTGTTTGAATTAGAAAAAACGGATCGTGGGACACGGCCGTTGATTTGATTGTTTGGACAGCAATTATGGTCGTGTCCAACTCGATGGTCGGTTATCGGTTTAGGCGATCGGTTTAGGCGATCGATCATCGGAAATCTGGCTTGCAGATGTGCAAGCAAGCAAGTTGCCCCACTTGTCTTTTGGACCAACGGATTGTTGGAAACGAGTAAATACCGGAGGATTGGAGTGTGTTCGATGGCCATGTTGCCGCCCAGAGGAACCGATGAGGTTCCTAAATGATTCATGTAAGATGAGCCGAAATGGTTTGGTTGATATGGTTTCGTATGATGCCATGGCAAGATGATGATCTTGCCGTGGATTTATATTTCAGATAAGAAATTGTTGAACAGCGCTTTGTACTGCTCGTAGTGCAGGTAAGAGGTAATGATCGGTAATGTATTGCAGGTTGGGAAGGTGGAGTTGGGTTAGGACGATGGGTGGTTCTTCGGGCGAGCCTTAAAGAACCCCCACATGTTCTTTGGTGGAACGAAGGTATCTCAGCCTATGGTGATTTGTGCGGCTCGTGGAACCGCCACAAATTATTCATTTTTGTTCCCACGAGTCTTGGGGTTTCAAATAGTTCGCCATATCATAGCCCCTCTTTGATATGATAAGATCTGCTTACTGCTCTGATTCGACCCGGTGTCAGAGAGGCGCCGTTATAATACGCCGGTATACCCCTGGCTGCAAACCACCCAATGAGCACGGTGATACGGAACACCCTGGATTAGGGGTGGTATATCTTTGGGTGTTAGTCCTCGCCAGCCTGTCTGACATGGGTGGTCCTACTGGAAGCATATACTTCCGTCAGCATAGCGTGGGTGATTCGTTGTGGTTTAAGCCCCCGCACCACGTCAAGGTTTCTACCAAGCGGGGGTAGCTATTTTAATAATTTTGTTAATTTTAAAACTAAATAGTTATTATAAGAAATATGTAGGTAAACAGATAATTTTGATCTGGTGGGGACAGACCCCTAATTTATTACGCTTAATACAAGCGGTACAGGAATATAAAAATAAACTTATGAACTAACTTAAAAACTAGAGATTAACAATAAATTACTTATATAGTGATTCATCGTAGTTTAAGCCCCCGCGCCACGTCAAGGTTTCTACCAAGTGGGGGAATGAAGTCTACACAATGATAAAAAATCACCGAGACATCAAAATATTTATAATCTTTCGTCTATCAAAAATGAACTAGATACGGGATGCAGCAGCTAAACGTTTAGTATGTCATATTATTAATTTATGGTTTCAAAACGCGAAACCCCTTTTTTTCGAGACCGAAAAGAGCCATGTTTAATCACTGTACAAGTGTGGAAGTTGCAATTAGTTCAGTCACTTCTATTTCAAGCAATCTACTAACGACACTCGTATATTTCGAAAGCATGATCAGGAATGGAAAAACCGCTTGTCAATGGATGCGGCTAATAAGTTTACCCACGTTCCCCATAACGTGATTAAAGCCTTCGTTCTCTGACACAGCTTACAAAACTGATGGCTTTATCAATTAGTAATTTTAAATGCCATCAGAGAGCAACGATGCACTATTAAAACGTCAATATCTCTCTTACTAAGGCGACATATAAAAGCTTCCCCTTAAGGCATTTCTGGTGATAAAAATTAAAATCGAATTTTGTTCGCATCGTACCCGTCGAAAATTGAACAGCTCTATAATTGCATCACTCTGCACAGCTCGAAACAACTGTCAATGCAAATGGCTTACTATCGAGGATAAGTCGAGGGTGAACGTTGGCAGTGATATATATCGCATCAGTACAGAACTGGGAAAATATTTTGTGGGTGGATAGCTCGCCACTCTTCCGACTGAAAGCCCAACAATCGAATCATAGTACCTGTTGGAAGATTTTATGTGGTTGTGATTGCTCCTGAGTTAATGTAACAATGTTTACTTACTTTATTATATTAATTTGCAACTTTAGTCACGTTGGTTGTTAAATAAATCAAAGAAGGTGGAATGGGTTTTATCAAGGACCCCACGCTGAGACCTTTGTCTGATAAAGACAGAACGTTATGTCCTGTGAATCTTAACTGTTGCGAGATTACTTTCACGATCCAATTATAAGCTTCAACTGTCAATTACGTGGACAATGAAGTGATTTAAAATTCAGGCATTGACTCCAGAAGTTTGTGAAACTCTCTCAATTAAAACATCCGGGGTTGTAGGATATTCAAATTTAATTAGAGGGTTTCCAAGATACAGGTGTCCTAATCGTTTTCCAAGCCGTAAATTATTAAACTCTCTTCTGCGGAATGTCGGAAGATCAGCCGTTTCCAACCCAAATCCTCTAAATTTCCACTAATTAGCAATTCCTAATCCGGCACACCACACCCGCCTGCAACGACACCACCACAGAACAACGATAGATCCGGCATATATGACGAAGTTTCCGAGGCAAAGATTTGCTCTAGAAAGCATATGAATTTGAAGGCGCACTTACGTATGTATTAAGCGCCCAACCGAAAAACACTGATATCATCCTAGCAACATTTCCTGAAGGTGTGCATAAGCAATTCCATTAACCGTATCAAAAGGTATTCAAGCCGAAGACGCAGAAATTAAATTACTGAACACTTGTGTGCCGCAGAAGCAGAGTAACAACTGTCGGCCATGTACTTTCCTCCAGCTCCTTTTGCTCCGCGTCTGGATTAGATAGAAATATAAAGACCAGCTACCAACATTTAGTCCTTTAAAAAGATATCGTATCTAAGGGCAATGCTAGCTTTCGGGCGAAGTTTAAATTCCTCATTCCATAGCCACAGTATTTTCAGTATTTTATTATTTTATTCGGAGGTAGATATAATGCTTTGGATGAGCGCGCACGTAGCCAAAAGATGAAGCCGGAAGTTTTTGCAAAAAGTATTATTTATATCCATCGTGGGTGGTCGTAAAGTTGGAACACGCAGTTTTATGGTTGTAAATCTGAATGCTGCTGAAAGTATACGTTACAGCAATTTCTACATCGGAAGCACTGACGTTTATCTTGCGCAACTGAAGATGAAGCAACAGCATTTAAAGGTATCGCATGAGAGAGTCTTATAAACAGAGTGAATTGAGCACTTTTAAAGAACTGGCTTTAACGTTGAGCTTATCATAGAGACACCGATGCATAAACAAACCTTTATGATATCCCACTGGTTTATAAAGCCTAGGTGAAAATAAGGGCTGTAAAAACTCGTATACTTTATCGCTCGGTAACAGTTACTGGTCGTTTCTGGAGTTACGTTAATTTGTCTTGCGGGTAATGCTTAGTCGATGCGCCGGCACGGACGCTGAGTTAACTAAACCTCCACGGATTGTCACTAATAAAACGCACAACAATGATCGCTTCTGTTGAATCCATTATTTTTATTTCTCGTTAATACGATTTACACAATCTTAGGTTGATAATGAGGTACACTAGTATATCCTTTATTTAGTTATATTTTGTCTTTATACATCGATTGGGTATGGATTTAGGATATGCACTAAGTAACACTTGATAGACATTGGCAATGAGACGAACTCCTTCGCATGAACACACTCGAACTCTTGACCGCCGATTGATTAAAATAAAAAAAGGACAAACTCGCCTCGACTCTATGGCGCACGCGCACACTTCCGCTGATGAAATCTGACTCAAATGGATGGCTTGACCGACCGCGGTGGTGGTTGTAATCTGACTCCATGAGATATTGCCGCCGACATCCACTAGTGGTGATCGTGGTGGCTTTCCCGATCTAAGGGTAGCCAACCAGCGATCGAATCGGGATTCCGTGGGAGGGTTTTCCGTATGACCGTACGGTCATGTGTAATGCCCCTTTCGCTCGAAATATCGACAACGAAGGAAACAAGCATAAGGGCAGCAGGCGATGTTGTTGTCAATCATCGCGCTGGTCGCCTGAGATACGAAACATGTTTCTGCATCCCAAGTAAACAGAAACGCTATTTCGAGGGACCTGCATTAGATGCGCTTGTTTGATTTGGCAGTATGGCTCTGGTGCACAAGGAGGAAAGATATTTTGTTGACATTAGGTCAACAGAAACCTCGCCGCCGGTGGCAAAGGGTCAGGCTGGATGGTTACCTGTTTGGATTACTGTGCTGGTAAGTAAAACAAACACAGTGAGGTATAGTGTGTTTAATTTGGTTTTCAGGAGCGTCATCATAGGGCATGAACATGGGTATGATTGCCTAAACAACGATCATATTCATGCCCAAATCCCATGATCGGTTGATAGCCGATAATAGGGAATTGGTCGCAACTGTTGCGAACCTAAGGGTGTTGGAGCAATATTCGATTATGAACTGGTGGGGAGAATATCGGCTGCAGCTGTGTCAACAGATACGCTGGCCAGCGTGTGTTTGTCGATTATAATTGCTGACGAGCTGAGCCGATAGGGGGTATTGAATGGTTCAAGTATTATGAACCAGAAAAATTCAATAATATGCATGTCTGGTTTGCTTTCAGGTGGGAGATGCTGCAGGGGAGCTTACCCTGACTATTTGCAGGTAAGTAGGAAGCCTTGTCAGGTAAGTGGGAGACAGATTAATTAAAAGAGAATGGGTGGTTCTTTAGGGATGCCTTAAAGAACCCCCGCAGTATTTTATTCATTATCCTGTTGGGATGTCAGCACATGTGTGTCTCCATGAGGAGTGAGCTATGTAATCAAATCTGGATTATTAATTCTTATATTTATTAATCTCTACACTATACAGCTAGATTTATGTACAGACCCTCGTTACAATAGGGATTTTAAGGTAATAATTTTCAGAAATTCATTCCAGTTGTCACATTAGTAAGTTTACTTTACAACCGCTATGATCATTTCCTGTCTTATAAATTAAATATTGTAACTTAAGAAAAACATCACAGTCATCACTGAATGTTCTCCTGCAGGTTTGGCTTTGCACTTCGTCGTATAATTTCCCCAAGGATTTGTGGATAAGCCGCCGGATTGAAGTAGTTGAGGAAGCTAGCTCGCTCGAGCATATGGCAATTCAGCCGCAACAGTTTGTTGTTGAAGCAGGTGTTGCCCAGCGACTAAACTCTACGATATCTACAGGAGGAGTTAGGCGGATAAAGGTAGACCGCTGAGGTAGGCGAGTGTCGTCGAACGGTATAAATATGTAGTTCTGTGGGGGTTGCTCTATATTACGCGTAGAACCAACCCACAATTGGAACCCGATTTCGCCCGCTAACCGCGCACCACCTCAACCCCAATCCCTTCCGTCGGCTATTTCATCTGCAAAATGTATCTACCTAAAGGACGCATAACTGAATTCATTCTTCTATGCAGATAATGCCCAACTGAATTCAGCCCTTTATGCCATATGGCATCAATTTTCAAAAATCACACGAGATTTCTATCGGAAAGCAACAGCAAAGTCTGGGCAAGCGACGCTGTTGCTGCATACCGAAACCGCTTGGGTAATATCGAATCCCGTTAGTTTCGTTCTCACGCTGATATTATCCCAAGTCATCGGGCGTCCTTCGACCTAACCCAGACACGGCTATTCGCTAGGGATCATTAACCTCAGAGTCGTGTGAATAGTACAAGAAATATACTTTCCATTCCACCCATTTCTCCTTCTCCGAGTGCATTGCACTCTGATAACAATCCAATATCAAACTGGGTCATACGGTCACCATCGGTTTTGCTTTCGATGCATGCGAAGTAAAATCATCCCCGAGATCGTCACGCTCTCCTTTTCGACTCTTCCATCCTCCCTAGGTCCATTGACTATTGAATTAAACCACAAGCGTTTATTCACCTCGATGGGCGGGGGAATGAGAGAATGCAGATGAGAGCGCGATCTAGATTGGTTGATCGTTGAATAGAACTTTTAGACAAATTTCATCCCCCGCCGTGTACACACACGTTTCTGGAGTCGAGTTTTACCTTCAATAGAGTGCGCAACACGAGAGTCGAGTAATTGCCGCGAGTACATACAATTCTCCCTACTTGTAAACCTTTATTTCTGTCCATTGTTAAATGTGCAACATATAGAAGCGCTGTTGCGTCTTTCAAGCATCGATAGTCTCGATTGATTTATAATCTTCGGAGGGTGTTTTGAGTGGCTAATATTCGTCACGAAAGGGATGTGACCTGGATTTCAGCACGAATTTAGTGGGAAACCTAATACAATTGTGTGGGGTTCGAGTAGGTGTGCCAACATATGGCACGGTTTCACTTGAATCCCCATCGATGTTTCGACAAACACTAGATCACAAAATTATCCACAAATCGTCAAAAGAGAGTAAAATAAAATTCACTGGTGGTGTTTAGTTGTTTAATGTTTTCTTTATTTAAAATTCAATGATACCACATGCACAAATAAACTGTTAAAATTTAACTGCTTTCTTGAATATTATTAAACTGACTTTTCGTGGCAAATATGTATCTGTAACCAGTCTATTTTAAAAGGGCAACGCGCTTCTCTTTCTCGATTAACTAACGGGACACTAGGTTCGTCTGACAACACTTCCCCCTTATATCGCGCGCCAGCGTGTGCACCAGTATGCACACGCTGCGGTAGTTTAATAACGACTGACTGAAAAAGGGATGAAGATGGGTAATTTAATTTTTGCACACAGGACAACCAATAGAGATCATACATCTGCTCTCTCATTGCCACGCCCGTCTATGTGTGGTGAATACATCGGTTAATTCGATAGTCGACGAACATGGGAGAATGAGAGAACAGAAACACAAAGTACTGTGATCTCCGGGTGGGTTTGGTTGTGTGTGCATGAATCAATGCAGCTCTGAGACTAGCCCACTGACCCAATTCGGTGAATGTGGTGACCTCGGCGTGCATTTACCTCTAGGGATACAGAACTGTGAAGGAGAGGGAAATTAAGCTGGTGCTATTCATCTGCGAAAAGAGAGCATTGATCGCCAGCGAATGGAGTTACTGGAGAAAGTGAATAGGACGCCGAATTGGCTAGGGAAATCTGATCATGGGAACTAAATTAACTGCTTTGATAATTTCCCCAGCGGTTACATGGTTATGCAACCGCGTCGTTTGATCAGACTATGCCGTTGCTAACCGATATGATGCGATTCGCGGTGGAAATCTCATGGGTTAGCGAAATGGGGTTGCCATGTGGCGAAAAGATAGCTAAACTCAATTGTGCATTATCTGCATAGGATAATGACTTAACTATGCGTCCGTTTAACATGATTTACAGGTGGAATAGCTTCTAAGGGGAATAATGGTAGAATTGACGCGCTGAAAGCGGTCGAAATAAGGTATGAGATTGTGGGCTGGTATGCATAACACCTGTAGTTGTTGCGTTCGCATATCTATCGCCGGGTCCAACTTACATCCTTTTTTGAGGCGATATTGGTTTTCTGTGTCAGGCCATTTCAATAGAACGGGAATTTCACGTCGATCTTTGCAACATCCGTGGCCTAAGATGTAGTTTCTCCTCTTTGTCTGCCCACGTCTGTAACTAGAAACGAACTATCCTTGCACTTAGCGAGACTCGTGTAATAACTATTACAGATATTTCCGATTTTACTATACTCGGTTATAACCTAGTGCCTTTGTTCTTTCCACATCGTGGTCTAGCTACATACATACGAAGTGATATTGCTTATCACCTTCTGCCACAATATGGGTTCTGCTCTTATCCAGAATTTAATTTCTCTTGGCTAAAACTTCACGTTCGTAGGCATATCATACATTACTGCTTTCTTTACAGAAGCCCAAATTTGGATAGAATCCTTTAACGAATTTGATGCTCTATCTGATTCTATCGATAAGACCCTCTATCCACACACTGAAATCGTTATTGTAGGAGATTTCAATGTCCACAGATGCTTTCCCACTCCGGGCACACAACTCCTGAAGGTCAGTATGTTCACTTCGTTGCTGAGTCAAATAATCTAATTCAACTCGTCAATAAGCCAACATGGGTACACAGATATAGATAGTCATTCCGCCAATACGCTACACCTGATTCTCACCTCGCATCCAAACAAATACACAATTGAAGTTTCTTCGCCCTTGGGCACTGCAGAACACTGTGTCGTGTCAGCTACATTTCCTCTAATCAACAGCAACGCTAACGAGAAAACCACAAAAAGAACAGTATGATTCTATAAGAAAGCCAACTGGGAAGGTCTGAACGACTTTTTTGGGAAGTTAAATCTGTCATTATTTTTCCTCAATAACGATGTTGACTCTATAGCGGATAGATTGACAGACACGATTCTGTTTGGCATGCGAACCTTTATTCCACACAAAGTAAAGAGTATCAAACCCAAGAGAAATATGCAGTTCGATTCCGGGTGCGGAGAAGCCATTAAGGCTAAAGAGTTGAGCTTCCGGTTGTGTAATTCAAACAATACTGAGGAAAATCGGAAAAGATTCAAGAGAGCTAGAGATGACTACAACGCGTATATTCAACGCGCAAAGTTCTTGCATCACCAGAGAGTGAGACAAAAAATACTACACTCTCCCACTGGTAGTAGAAACTTGTTGGCATTTGTGAAGAACATCCAAAACTCCGTCTCTTCATCCATTCATTCGCTAATAGTCGATGACAGACCAGTCACCAATGCAATAGAGAAAGCAAACAAACTTGCTACATTTTGCAGCCACCTCAACGCTGCGTGATACCACATCAGTTCCAAATCAACTTGACCATAAGCAGCACACCATGAGCCAGATTCGCTTCCGAACGCGCACTATTATCCGGGCACTCAAGGAGCTAAACGCATCCAAATGCGCTGGTCCTGATGGCATACCCCCAATTCTCTTGAAGAGATGTTCCTCTTCACTCGCTAAACCGCTGCGTAAGCTCTGCCATTTGTTTTATTCTACTGGCCGTTTCCCAAATAGATGTAAGTCAGCGAACATTCAGCCAATTCCCAAAAAGGGTGACAAATCGTCCCTCTCTTCTTATCGGCCCATGCACTAACTTCTATTCTCTCGAAGGTAATGGAATCACCGTCAACTTTCAAAATATCTGGAATCGAATGACCTCCTCAATGACCGCCATATGGCTTTCGTAGCAACAGGTCCACAGGAGATTTGACGGCGTAACTTACCGAAAAGTGGAGCCATTCTATCGACTACTTCGGCGAAAACAGGGTTGTTGCACTGGATATTTCAAAAGCCTTCGACAGAGTTTGGCATCCAGCCCTTTTATCAAAATTACATTCATATGGGGTGGACAATTCCCTGATCCAATGGATAAGAGACTATCTTTCTGGGCGTTCAATCCAAGTGGTTCTTGATGGTGTTAAAGTTGTTTCCCATCAAATTAATGCAGGTGTTTCCCATGGTTCAGTACTCTTGTGGGGTGAAAGTATATTATGCCGCCGTACGGTTCCCTTCCGCTCCCATCGTCACTAAAAGTAAGTTCCGCCGAGCACCAAAAGAAAACTTCGCAACACACTGTCCACAAGAAGTAATTAATTTTTAAGGCACTTTTTGTTTATTATTAAAGGTTCTTTTTATTCACAACAAATCTTACAACATTTAATTAGATTACAGACAACAGATTCTGATTACACTGACGATGAAACGGATGCACCAAAAAAATGTAAGACAGTGTACTCTACTCGTATGGCATTATACTGGGGACACGGGAAAATCACTTTTAATTGAATAGTACCACTGGATACGCGTTCGCGTCCCCGCAGGGCTACGGGGAGCGGGAGAAGAACCGACCGACCCGGTCGGTGGATTGAATAAGACTCTTCGAGGATAGAACTCTGACTTGAATTCAATCCTCAATTAATGGTGTGGTGAATATCGTCTCGGCTAAGGATACGTTTTCTTACCACAAGAGAAACGTAAAGTCTCTCTTTGTGAAATAGAAAACCCGATCTCGTAATGAAGATCATGGTGTATGGGTGTATGTGTGATCGTGAAAATGATCACATTGGTTTTCTTATGAAACAAGGCCATGGACAAACAAAGCAAAAGGACGGTAAGGACAAATGGATCGTGAAGATCATTGTTGGTGATGTGCATTGCGGCTAAATAAATAGACGGCGATGCATCGAGGAAATGGTGCTAAAAGGAAAGATGGGACAATCATCATCATCGGCACTACAACCTGGAACCGGTCTTGGCCTTATTTAGCAAGTCCTGAGGCTTGTCAAACTTTCCATAATGATCTGTTTTTTCCGTGCAAGGTCATTAGTCTTGCGTCAGAGGCTCCCCGACGGGGAATCGAACCGCGGTTTCCCGCGTGACAGGCGGGTATACTAACCAGTATACTATTGAGGAGCTCGGGTGAGTGATACCCTTGCGTAAATAGACGCATAGCCATTAGAAAAAAGTGCAAATGGATTGGGATACTTTATACAATGAAAATTGTATATCGTATCTTGGGTCGATGGAAGAAACGGATCCCTTGTCTGCATTTGTATATGCAGGGTAAATCGTTTGTGGCAAAGCACGAAATTGGTGATTGTTTGCATTTAGGAAATGCTGGAGATGTGGCAATTGTTTGTCGATTAAACAAACGAATCGCTGGTCGGTTTCTTGCAGCTGTAAAAACAAGCTGTCCGAGATAGCATTTTAATGATGGCAAATGGTGCCGAATGGAAAAGGAAATGTTTTCAGGTGCCAATGCAATTGCTTTGCGAAAAACAATGGGAGTTCGGTTGCAATTATGGAGGGTTCTTTGGGTAAGCTTAAAATAACCCCCTCACTCTCGCCCAATATCTTCCTTATCTTTATAAATGATCTCTTGTGCATTACCCACAACCCAATCTACTCCTTTGCTGATGATGGCACATGCAGTTTCTCATGCTCATACGAACATTCCCGACCAAACTCGTCGAACGTCAATACCAACCACCAGGTTATGCTTAATACACTGAATTCAGATATCAACAAGATATATCAGTGAGGATTATCTAACCGAGTAGAGTTCAATGCCTTAAAAACTCAGTGCTGTCTCTTGTTGTCAAAGGCGAACCCCCAAGTAAATACATTGTGGGTGAACGGCACTTGCATCGACGAAGCCAAGGTACTATTAATTCTCGGCACTCGAATTAATTCGACTCTTAATTGGAGCGACCAAATTTTGGAAGCTGCGAAAAATGTGGCCAAATGTATGGGATTTATTAAGAGATGCAAAAGAAACTTTAGTCCATTCAACCTGGCCACTATTTAAAAGGTGTCCAAAATGGAGTTCAATTCCCATATTTTGTCAGGCTCATCCAAAACTGCACTACACGTGCTTGATAGGATGCAAAAACGAGCAGTGAAACTTATTGGGGACCAAGCTGTGATTCGATGAATTCCGTCGTTAGAACATAGGCGCAATCATGCCTACCTCTCTTCTATAGGTAATATCACGGTCATTGGTCAACAGAACTTGCTGAATGTGTTCCGCCTCCTCAAACATTTTCCCGCGATACTCGTCAATCTGAGAATGCGCATCAATTCACGTTGAAAGTAAACTTCAGGCGCACAAATAAATATAGAGAGTCATTCTTTAGTCGAACCACATGAATGTGGAATACCTCTGGGTTTCTACGTCGTTGTAATGTCCAAGCATTTACGACCAATGTACGTCGATACCTCCTTTCCTTATCCACTTCCTCCCCTTCCGCTCGCACTGTGCTCTGACATTTAAGCGTGCTCCAAAATTCCGTTTTGTGAGCGCGTTTGTGTAAAAAAAAATAATAACAAAAAAAAAAAAATGTTCCATGACTCATGTTTATATTAAGGGTGGGGACCAAGGTCATAGCATCTGCAGCTGGCTTAAGTTGACTAACTAACGGAGGAAAATAGGAGGACGCGAAGTTACTGCTGACAGCCCTTGCCATTGACCAGACGGGACGCGAACCAGTTGAGCACTCACGGACTTTATTGGTCACTCTGTCGTTGTAAGTCTTCTCGGGGTATCAATCGCCAAATTATAGATTCTTACAAAATTCATTCTGTTCACCTCGGTGGGATTAGAGCGCCATTGTTTAAAACCTCTATTTTTTGCCGCTGTAGTCTGCTTGCTTTTTTTTATCAAACCAAGGTTTATCAGATGAACTTCGTTTGATGGAATGCGGAATGTAGATCTCCTTCCCGAGAAGAATAATCTCTGTGGCCGACTCCTCGCATACATTAACATCGGAGCCTCCAAAGCACACCCCCGACCAAGGAAAGGATGATAAGAAATCTCACAAATCGTCCCAGTTAGCAGCACCATATCTCCATACATGGCGAAGCTGCTTAGGTCGGTTATTCGCCTGAAATGCGAGTGGTTGGGCGACCAATACCAAACAGTAATCCAAGTTTCCCAGTGGCGCAGCAATCTCCACGGTGTAAATGCTGGGCTCGGATGTCAAAAACAAATCCACGGTGTTCGCATAATCACCTCGGGTAATTTCCACTCGCGTTGGTTCCTCCACGAGTTGAGTCAAATTGCGGCTAACAGTGAAAATCTCTGCCAGCCCCCCAGCCTCGTCGGTTCTGTTAGAATGTAACAACCAGCCGGAATTGTGCACATTAAAATCGCCAAGGACGACAATTTCAGAAGCCGGGTGGTTGATCTGTATCCAGCCAACGGTACGTGAAAGATGTTTGACAAATGTCGCTGGTCGACCGTCGTATATCGGGACCGGTAAAGACAATAAACAAATTTAACAGAGCTCCTCAGCACAACCTTCAATCACATGATGTCCAAGCTATTGGGTTCTAACGCCTCCATTCCTTGGCAAGCCCGATCGGACTGTGTGAGGACGCAGATTCCACCCTTAAAACGGAATGTCGAATGTAAGCCGTATCCTGAGCAACGATGATATGTCGAATCAATTGACGATTGGACCAGGGTCTTGGTTAGGGCAAGGATCCCAGGCTTCGTTGTTTGCAAATATTGGTGCACGGCGTTTACATTCATATTGATGAAACCGACGCCCCTAATGTTACAAAATGGCGTTATCAGTCGAACGTCGACACAGTTTTGAGAAAGAGCCCGATTATGCGATGACGAATTTCTTAAAGTTTGGCCACTTATCATAATATCTGCATGATGTTCCCCCTGGCATAGTCCCCCGGGAGGTTCGATTGTGGAACTAGTTTACCTCCGGAATTCTTTATATCAGAAGGTACTGTGGGGATTAAAATGAGGTTGTACCAGCAGGGGCACGCGGTTCGTTTAAATCCCCAACACGTCGCTGAACGAATAGCACTCCGAAACGTAACCAACGTTCATCGGGAGCGGTAAGGACAACAAAGAAATTTAAGGGGACATTCCGGTTTGTTCGGTTCAAAAAATCAATTTTTTTTGCTTAATTGATAGTCTTATCCTTCAAAAATAATATGTTAAAATTTGGAAACGAAATCTTAGGCGGTTCCAAAGTTATAGGTCATTAAAGGGTCGGGTCTCCCGCGAATACAAATTCGTATCATAGGTGGCAACTACCGTGTATTTAGAAAGATGCAGACTGTCCATTTATGGGCATTAATTTGCTTCGCTGTTGGCTTGGGCCAACTGCCACTTCTTTGAATATGTCGCAATCTTGTGCGACTGAACAACATGTTCATAAGCGGTAATGGATAGTCGCTCCTGTGTATGTTGTTTTTACATTCGGGCATACTGCGGGTGACCTGCGATTGCCTGAGTTTTAGTTAGTTTCATATATATGAAACTAACTTGTCCGTTGCACTGGTGGTTTTTTCTTGTTTGGTGACTATGGAAGATGTTCCTACCGGTGACGTCGCGGGGTAGGTATTTTTGATGTTTCTTTGTTTCTTTTTCATGAGGAGGAAAAAGTATTTAGTGTAAACGTGGTCTCAGATCGTGCAGTGCTCGCGCTTAGGCGTCCGTTTCATACGTTTTTCAACGGTAAATTTTTCTAACATAATGTTTAAAAACGTTAAAGGTTCGCGTAAGTCAGGGGTGCGTCCAGGAAGTCGATATAAAAAACGAAAAGGATTTATGGGAAATGAACTGGAAACGGAGCATGCGACTACATCGGCACAAAAATTGGCTACATCGCCCGACTTCGCTCCAACGGTGACAGTGACGGCAGCTTACGTGATGTTACATTTTTTTCAGTTTTTTCCGAACTTTCAAACATTATAAAGTGTAAAAACGGTGACGGTTCGAAAAACTTATCAAAAAATTCTGAGAAAGGCCTAGGATTCAAATTGACCGTCGAATGCAACTGTGGTGAGAGGGTCATCGAGTCCTGTCCACGAATCGCCAACAAAGCTTACGAAATTAATCGTAGAATAGTATTCGTAATGCGCATCTTGGGTGTCGGGTTAAATGGATTACATCGTTTCACTTCACTGATGGATATTGGCGAATTTACGAAACACATCTACTACGCTGCTCTCGATAATGCACACACCGCTTGTATCGGCGTTTTTTCTTCCGTGATAGAAAAGGCTAGCAAAGAACAAAAAGAAAAAACTGATGAAAGTGAAGACAAAAAATGTACTGCTTCTGGAGATGGTAGTTGGAGCAAAAGGAGTCATACTGCTAATTATGGCGTTATGACATTGATCGGCAACAAAACAAACAAAGTTCTCGATCTTACTGTGAAATGGCGTTATTGCCTAGGCTGCAATCTTATGAAAACAAAGAAAGGCACCCCTGAATATGATACTTGGTGGGAGGAGCACGAACCAGTTTGCACATTGGATCACAATGGAAGTTCGGGTAAAATGGAGCCTGACGGAATGTTAGTGATGTTCGAGCGGGCTTTTGATCTGCACGGCCGCATTTACGAAAGGTACGTTGGAGACGGGGATGTAAAAATAATGATTGCGTTGCAGAAATCATTTCCAAATGTTGTGAAGGCCGAGTGTATCAATCACGTGGGATATCGAATCGGTTCGCAATTACGCGATGTCATAAAAAAAGCACAAAAAAACAGACCAATTAGGAGGAGCTGGTACTGGCAAACTTATGGGAAACATGATAACAGAACTGATGACTTATTACGAACTTGCGATTAGACGCAATGCTCACTCTGCTACCACAAATTATCAACCGATGAAAATCCGTAACATCAAAACTGTCCAGAGGGCCTGGAGTCATGCTGCAAATGGAAACGCGCGGAAGCAGCGAATGAGCTGTCAAAGTTCCACCACGACAAACCTCCCTTGGATCCTAAAGTACGAACAGCTATTTACCCCGTTTAAGTAAATCTGACAGCTCCCGATTTGTTAAAAAAATGCGAGGGAGGTTTCACGCAAAATAACAACGAAAGTTTCAATGCTACTATCTGGCAAATGGGGCCAAAACACACATACAGTGGTAAGAAAATCATTGAAGTTGCGGCTCTTACCGCAGCTTGTATGTTTAATGAGGGGTTTTTACCCGTATTGCTAATAATGGAAGTCATGGGCATCAAAATTGGGTACGCTGCTAGAGCGTTTGCGAACGAGAGGGACAGAGATCGGCTGCAAGACGCCGACCGCAGCCTAGTATACAACTTGCACGAGGCACGAACAGCGAGGAAAAAGGCGAAAATGCAACTGGAGGACCAATTCAAAGTCGTGCAAGGAATTGTTTATGTTCCAGGAATACGAGGGTTGCCTTTTATATTTCGGGATTAGAGAACAAAAACAAATATTGATCATCGAAAATCGCTTTATTGTTTTTCAAAATATTCCCCATGAAGATCTATACACTTTTGCATGCGTTTGAACCAATTGTCGAAGCACTTTTGCCACTCTGATTGAGGTATCTCCAACACATGCATTTTGAACAACTTTTGTTGGATTTGGCTCATCTTGAAACACCCAGACAGTCGACTGCTGTTTACTTTCAGGCTCATACGCGTAAATCCACGATTCATCACCTGTCACGATGTCATAGACGTGTTTCGAAGCACCGCGACCGTATTTTTTGAGCATTTCTTTCGACCAATTGACACGAGCCTTTTTTTGGGCGATTGACAAATTGTGTGGGATCCGAACAAATTTTTTTGACAGTCAAATGTTTATGCAATATTGAATGTATGCTGGTCCCACTAACGCCTAAGGTTGTCTCAATCTCACGATAGGTCACATGACGATCTTCCAGTATCAGTTCGCGCACAGCATCAATGGTTTTCGGAACAACAACTGATTTTGGACGACCTTCACGAAATTCATCTTGGAGTGAACTACGACCACGATTGAATTCACCATACCATCGATAAACACTGGCCCTTGATGGAGCTTCATCGCCAAAAATTGAATTAAGTTCATCCATGCACTGTTGCTGAGTTAATCCACGCCGAAAGTTGTAAAAAATAATCGCACGAAAATGTTGACGATTTAATTCCATTTTTGGGCCGAGATGAATCTTTTAAGTTACTGTAAACAACACAAATAGCGCTCGTATGTCAAAACGTTCTGAGTGCGTATAACCTCAAAAATGTCCCACTTTACGACAGATCTGTCAATTGCCGGATTGCAACGCTAGGGTTGCCAAATCCCGAAACATAAGAGGCAACCCGCGTATATGTCTAGCTGTTAGTATAAAAAATCCCGATGATTTCATGAAAAAAAATCACTTTTATCTTTTGTCTAATTTATCTCCAAACTTTGAATGCGTTTTTCTCGAAACGACTTTTTTGAGTGCGGTGTAAGCGATAGTATGAAAACGGTGCATGCGATTGTTATGAAAGTTCGCACACATATTTTTAACAGCACACGCTTTTTATTTATTTATTTATTTTTTTAGTTATAACTAAAAAATAGAGTAAAAAAGGGCTGGAAAATCAATTTTTTTTTCAATAGTCCGCCATTTTGTTGTTTTTTATCAATTTTAAAATTTTTTCACTCACATTGGCCTAAATGTATTTAAGTTCAATAAACTTTTGGCATTTTTCGTATTTTTTCACCGGGGAAGAAAATAACCCTTACACGAGCAGAACGGATGGCTAACTTTGAACACCTGGAGGGGGGGGGGGGGGGAGGCGGTGGTGGTGGTGGTCCGGTTCCAGAGTATCTCGACAAAATTTACAAACGTAGTCGAAAGATGAATAAAATGTTTAAAAAAAAATTGTTGCTATATCTTTAATATGAAAATAACCTGTTTTTTGACCCGACAAGCCGGAATGTCCCCTTAACAGAGTTCCTCAGCACAACTTTCAACCACATTATGTCCATGTTATTGGGTCTAACGCCTCCATTCCTTGGCAAGCCAGGTCGGACCGCATGAGGACGTAGATTCCACGGAATCTGAAATGTAAGTCGTACCCTGAGCAACGAAGATATGTCGAATCAGTTGACGAATCGACCTTGGTCTCGGTTAGGGCAAGGATATGAGAATTTCTTAAAGTTGTAAATAACACAGCGGAAAATTATCCTTAAAAAGAACTGCCGCCAAAGTGTGAACATTAAAGGTAATTTCGACCACATCTTCTGTCACATAGGCGATAAAGACGCACGTGATATCCTCTGCATCCTATTAGAGTGCATAAAGTAGGACGTAATAAGAAGTAAAACTTTCCTTAGATATGGGGAGACAAAAAGCAAGTTAGTGGAAAGACAAAAACAAGAGAAAAAGGAATCCAACAACTTGCGAATTTCTTTTAAACCAACTAATATGTATAAGCATTAACAACTTTGCAATTTTATTTCGGGAAGATGTCTTACCTTTGGTCTGTCTGGTACTACCAATAATAGGTATTAAATATATCCCACAATTATCCTTCCATATGTTTTCGTCAGTATCTCTCAAGATTGAATATATCGAAGACAAAATAAGAGACAGCAAGAGTAGTGAAAGCTGAATGATCCATAATCGTATTTGCCGAATATCCCTGGTTCCGATATCCAGTTCAATATCCTGTGTTGGTTCCGTCGCCCTCCTGTAAAATATACAAAGAGCTGAGATACAAGGATATTAATCTTTTCTATCATAAGCTACAATATACTTCCTTGCTTCTTACCTCGTTTTTCTGTCGGTTTTGGTCCGCTTCTCCCTTGTTTAGTGATTTACATATCCATAAGCCGTGTCAGTGTGCCTATTGGACCACTATGCGAGTTGCTTGTCCTGCTTATTCTCCAAGATACCATATTTCTGTCCACTTCCATTTATTTTCACATTCATTTGGATTTCCTTGAAGGAGCTGTGCACCGTCATGTTCAATTTTCTTTAACATAGTTTGTTAGACTGTGAAGGATGACTGCCGCCCATCCAGCGCCACGTCCGGATTGGGGTGGGTGGGGGATGGACCCAAGGACTCGTCGTACGAAGAGAATCTGTGCAATGCCAGTTGTCTACCAGAATTGGTGGTATCATGTCATGGTGATTTGTGAGGTTGAAATTTAACAAAATGCTCCCCAAGGACGCAATGAAAGGTGGCTATGAAAAATGATATCTTCATACTGCTCCTTTAGGGATACATCGATTTGAGTCGGTGTGCGTGGCTCTTGTTTTTATTTTCTTCCCTCATCTTTGAAGTTTCATTTTTCTCGCAGGATTTTAATATCTTGCTCCATTAGATGGAAGTTACTAAATCCTCTAAACGTAATCAAGGGTCTATCTCTGCGGTTGGGAGTCAATGAATCTAGGATCAAATCAGATGTCATTCAGAGCGCCACTAGAGATCGTTCTGTTGGTAGCGAAAGCGTAAATTGGTTCGAGAGAAAATGTAATTTTATGAAATTAATTTCAGGTATGACACGTCAGCAAATCCTTAATCTACGGAAGCATTTACAATACTGCGTTGGAAATCGAGACCAAAGGGAGCGTATGTCTCTATAAGGGAACACTGGATTCCAGAAGTATAACCCGCTGTAGCAGAGGAAACCCCACGACAATATCTGAAATTATATTCAATGGGAATTGTTGGATGTGAATCTAAACTTCGTATTCCTCGTTGTATGGGATTGTCCTTATGACGAAGCTGTTCTTTTGGTGTGATTGTGTCGGAGTATATTTTCAAAATGCTCCATGTTTTTTCATGTCTCTTGTGCAAGCCAGTCCGGCTGATGGTCGTTTATGCCCTTGTACATTTGTCTTCTCTTTACCTCATATGCTTCTTGCTGGGTTTGTATCCAGTAAACCAGAGGTTCAAATGGAAGACCGTCGTAATGCGGTAAAAGCAAAGCTCTTAAGTATAACTTCAGTATCTTGGGAGTGCGAAAGGGAAGAGAAACAGATTTCTGACGCTAATGAACTTTTTTTTGATCCACCCCAAGAGGAATTCCCTCTCGAAGTGTTCTTTTGCTGGATTAACTGGATTTCAGTCGTTCTGTTAAAGGTTTCGCCATTGTGGCTCTCTATATTAAACAGAAGAAGTAAATTACCCAAAAGGGAAGGTGCGTAATGTAAAAGGTGTCCTTGTAAACAGTGGAGGTTGCCTGAAACCAGTATAAAAGTATTTGGAACACAAATGGGATAATCAAGATGGCACCTTAATAAACAATTTGGGAAATTCCACAACCCAAATAGCCGAAACCAGATTAAGAAGTTGGACCTTCACTAATGGTAAGCCCAGTAGTAGAGGCATGTGATTTTACGTGTATAAAGCAAAATACAACTGGGAAGTAGTTTGACTTATCGCTCGTTTCATCTGGAATTGGGTTCTAGGCTACCTGGAATTTTGACGTGCCACAAGAGAATTGGCATAAATAGACCCAAATCGAAACTTTCACAAACAAAAGGGATCCGAGATGGCAGATATGCAAGAAATCTAAGGGCTATAGAGCTTTACTTTGGAGGAAAAACATATAAGCAACATTGTTGTGTAAGGGGAATTCAGTAAAATACAAATATTTTCTGACGCTTGAAAATTTAAATTTTACATGAACACAATCGATTTGTATGGTTCAGAGCATCGCTCCCTTGTAGGTATAATGCAAAATTGGCATAGGGTGCGATAAAAGTGAATTACCAACTTCAGTTGGGGACTGTAAAGAAGATCGTTGTAATGCGGCAAAAAAGAGCTCTTAAGTATGACTTTAGCGTCTGGGGGATTCGAGAAGCGAGAAGAACCAATTTCTAGTGCTAATGAACGTTATTTTGTTCATTCCCTTAAAGTTTTCTTAATGCCGGCGATTAGATGACTCAACGCCTGAGAATTGTAATGATTCGCAAGTGATTATTTATACCCTCGCGACGGACGAAATTGTAAAACAGATTTCTTTCGTTGGTTGGGATCCAGAAGCTCGTAGAGATTTTAATAATGTAAATACACTAGCTATATACAAATTGTGGAGAAACATCGAAACGTCAAATTTTGTTCACTTTTTCTGTAGAATTAGAAATGACTCAGACAAGATATCTTTGAAGAATTGTATAAATTACTCACGTGTCGGGCAGTTGACCTCAATAAGAGGAAGATCTGTCTGAAGAAGCATCTATTGGACCATTCGTTGGATTTCCAGAGTCCGTGTGCAAATTTGGTGCATTTCTGGTTGTGCAAGAATGCGCGGTTCGCGGAGTATCCCTCCCACTCCCAATAATGTTAGTGTTAGAGAATTAAAACCAAGACAAACGACAAAACTTTGCGAACAACAACATCTTTTATCAGTACGTAAATTATATGTTAGAATCAACACATAAACCATAAAATACGTATTTATTATTCACGCCATGTTCGGTATATAACAGCTATTAACTTTAATGTAGATATATTCATTCATTTTTCTTTAATGTAGATATATTCACCAACTTCGTGCTTAGCCACCAAACTAATTCTTCGCAATATACAAATGCAGACAAAGAATTCGGTTTTTTTTCCGTCGACCAAAGACCCGATATACAACTACAATTGTGTATCCTAAATCAATTAGAACCTTTTCCTAAAAGCAATGCAGCTATTTACGCAGCTGCACCATGCATCTCTGCCATTAGTAATGCCCTTTATCCATCTTCTTTTTTTTGTCAGCTTCGTTTCTCATGAGCTTCGTGCAAGAGTAAAACAATGCATCTCATTTATCTTTTGTTTCAATGCATCGGTAATCAATGCGATCTACACGATCGCACACACACGGAATTTAGCCAGCAAGGTTATCTTACTGGTTACTCACCATAGAGAGAAATTTTCTCTCTCTTCTCCCAATCTCACCCCGAACTGAGGGTCCAATGCAAGACGTATCATCCATCGTAGGAGGTTGTCGGGTCGTCTGTCATCCACCGTACTGGCGCCGGTATGATGTGAACAATGTATTAAAGTGTCTGTTGTGTTGCGTCAATCAATGTATTAAAAAAGTGTGTGTCGTTTGCGTCGAACAATGTATTAAAGTGTCTGTTGTGTAGCGTCCTTAATAATTTAAAAAACATTTATCACGAATCGGGATACAATAACTACCTTAATATAAAAAAAATATTAAGTCCATCCAAATTGTTAATCACTGTAAACCAATTACAAGGAAGAATCTAAATAAAAAGATCATGTATTACAAAATAAAATACCCTGTGTTCATTGCTGGATCTGTGTCCGCCCCACCTTCGCTAATCAACGGCCGTATCATCTTCTTTGGACATAACAACAAAACAGAAGTGAAGTGCAAATAATAAAAGATGAATTCTGAAACAATATCCTGTGTGTGTATTCCTGCGCTGTGCTCGCTCTGTTTCGGTATTAATCACAAATCAACAACACTACCGCTCAATGCCCTTTTCTCAGCAGTGCACCAATCAGCGAACATTTTGTGGGGACGTGGTAGAACCCAGCGCCGATGCAAGCGCACCAACAACGTACCCCCATACTTCTACCAACAATTGTTTCAGCATAGTACAAGTTAATGTCCGATATAAACGCCCTCAGTATTGAAATTCCTCGTTGGGTCAATGTTGCCAAAAAATCACAGCTTGAAATCCATAGCTTTTGGGACGCTTCGGATATGCTGCATATGCTGTCGTATTATACATTCGAGCATTCAACGGAAAGACCACTTCAACTAAGCTTCTCTTATCTAAGACCAGAGTCCCACCACTCAAAAGTAAATCACTGGCACGGCTGGAGTTGTGTGGAGCTCATCTGCTAGCACACTTGCTAGTGCCTACTATAAGGAAAAAGGAACTTCAATCCGTAAAGGTATTTGCTTGGTCGGATTCGCAAATCACACTTGCGTGGTTTAAAACTCCTCTACACATACGAACCACCGTCGTGGCCAACAGAGTGGCAGAAATTCTGGAGCTGATAAATACTAGTTGCTGGGGATATGTACCGTCAGATGAGAATCCAGCAGACACAGCGCCGAAAGAACTCTTTCCAACAGATATTCTCCAAAATCAGCAATGGTGGCATGGGCCTGAATCTTTGCAAACAATTGACGAGCATCATGAATCTCCACTAGAAATCAATACTACTGATCTTGAATTGAGGGCCACAGAATCTTCTAGGGTAAAAAATGATTTGATGGCATCTGGGTACCCCATCAAAAGCATTGTAGTGTAACAACATGTTCATGAAATGACTATGAAGAATAATATCAAATGAATCAACTGCCCTTGTCACAATTAGCAAGTGTCACGTAACCAGCATTCGTGGTCGGCAATAATTCAAGGTCGATTCTTTTAATTGAGTAAAAGAAACGAATTGCTCCAATTACGATTTGAAAGAATCATATGACATCAGCTTACGAGCTTGCCACTAGCGAATGATTCACAAATTAATTGGGTCAAATCGTGTCATTGTTCTTACACTATGCGCCAAGCTGGTGATAGAAAATAAGCAAATTGTATTGAGTGACTTATGAATTAAGAATGAAATGGCTTGTTAAGCAAAATTGTATGAGTGGATTAAGAAATTTGTGAATAATTGAGTGGTTGATTGGGAGTATAAATACCCCAGCAATTTCAATAATAAATCAATCAAAAACCTATTATTTGATTCACCAACTGCGGCGATATCGCCATACAATTTCAGCGTGCTGCGCTTAAACAGCAAACCATTAGGGAATCTTTATCGTAGACCACCACCGATTACGAAGGTTATATCTTTCCAGCCAATTGCCCTTAAAGGCGATCATATACGTATCATTATATGCCAACTTCGTACAATAAGTAAACGAAGTCTTACCATTTCTTATCAACAAAAACCCCCTAACATTACAACATGTTTCAGCTCTGCGTACACTTCAACGCCTTTGAAGACAACCAATTCTTCACTCAATTTTCATCGTTGCCGCGTCTACTTCGAGCCACAGCGTATTGGCTTCGCTTTTTCACCAACTTGCCTCTTAAGACCACTAAGATGTCATTTCGTGTGACTGGACCGCTTTCGGAGGTCGAAATCTCCTCAGCTCAATCACGATTAATTAGGATCGTGCAGCAGGAATGTTGGGTCGACGAAATTAGGAACATCACAAAGGGAGAAATGGTACCCAAGGGAAGCAAAATAGCACGACTTTCCCTCATAATCGATGAGAAAGGATGTTGGGGGTGGATTGGAAAATGAGGATTTACCCTATTCACAGCGCCATCTAATTATATTGCCCTCAAACAACTTTTTAACGTCCTTAATCATCCACAATGCTCGCTTGAGATCGCTGCGTGGTGGTTAGCTGCTGATGATGGCAACACTTCGATCTAAATACTGGATATTGCATCTAAAGTCTAACGTCAAAACTTACATCCAGAAATGTTTCAAGTGCTACATATGTAAATCAAAACAAAGGCTGCAAAAAATGGGTGATCTACCCTCGCCTCGTGTTAACCAAGCTCGCCCATTTTAAACCTCTGGAGTGGACTATGGCGCCCCAGTACAACTAATAACATGGAAAGAGTGGTGGAGCAAAATCATTAAGGTTTACATAGCTATTTTTTAATACGAAGGCAGTACATCTCGAAAGCAGTTCATCTCGAGCTTGTCAGTAGGTATAGCACAGCCGCGTTTCTGGCAGTATTCAAAAGCTTGACTGCGCTCCCTGGGATCTACGCGAACCTCTACACCGACTGTGAAACTAATTTCCAAGGGGTGCATGAATCATGAAGAATGAACAGGCAGACATATCGAAACAATGGACCGATGACAACTTCAAACAAATCCAATCCAACGGCACATCATAACATTTTAACCCTCCTGCGGCGCCTCATTTTGGCGGATTATGGGAAGCGGGAGTAAAATCCATGAAACACCACCTTAAACGAGTGATTGGGCACTACACTTTGACATTTAAAGAATACACAACCGTATTAGCCCAAGTAGATGCCTGTCTTAATTTTCGCCCACTTTGCCCAGTAACTGAAGATCCTGTAGATTTATCCATCTTAACATCAGGACATTTCCTATTCGGTACTGCGCTCAACACCGCACCGGAAAGGGACTTGACCCAGACCAAGCCCAATTACTTGGACAGATGGCATCTAATGCAAAGAATACAACAGAATTTCTGGAAAAATTGAAGGCTGAGTACATCGTTCATCTCTAACAGCGCCCAAAATGACTTGCTCCACCATAAAAAGAATAAAAAAAGATAGAATACATTATACATTGTTTCTTATTATCTCGGAGAAAAGATGTTGTTTTACTACAGCCTATATTTCGAAGGTTAATCGATTTCTCGTTTTCAGGTCACAAAAACAAATCTGTTTTGTTATGTTCTGCATATTAGTACTGCTGTTGCGGATTCGCACTGGATGCAACCAGCGAATTCGCAATTGACTACAACCATCGCAACCATTCAACAATAGTCGGCAAAAAGTTGTCATGACAACGTAGAAACAACTAAATTGCTAGCTGTCAACCAACTTCATAACAATCTTTCTTTTTCTGACACGACATTCCTCGGTCGGCGGAAATTATAGAGATCAGATCTTCTCCGACGACATTCCTCGATCGGCGGAGATCAAACTACGTGTTGGCCGAACGAGTGCCAATACATTTTGGTCCTTCGAGCCGGATCCAGTCTGTGGATCCAATCCACTGCTGCCAGTTCGCAGCATATTAGAAGGTCGCGGGACATTAAAGTCCAGACGCGAAGACCCACCGTCGCCAGGTTCCAGTTTACATTTGTGAGGAAATTCGTCAAATTACAAGAAAATGCTGGCGTCATCGACCAACGCCAGATCGAAAATGGCAAAGGCCGCATTGGGTGAACGTCAAAGTCTGACCTGAGTGGAAGCGGATCCTGAATGCCAAGATAATGCTCCCTGCCCAGCCGAGGGTCAGAGTGTGGTATTATATGTTTTTACCACTTGATTTGTATTGTTATATTTGTAGTATTATATGTTGTTGCTAATCGTCAATTGAAATATTATCGGTTATTAATTGTGATGTGATGGGTTATTGTCAATCGCAGTATTACTGGATTTTCATTTGCCAATTGTGATATTATTTGTTATTGCTGTCGCCAAATTGTCGTATTTATGTTACTGATTGTTGTACGTCTTAATTTAGGTATCATTCAGAGCAATCCCCGCTGTCTTCGAAGCGGCGACTGAATTGACGTACTGGTGTCAGAAGTTGCTGTTGTCTAAAGGGTTAAACGCCAGTTATTCTGTTTTGTTTTGGGGATCCAATTGTTCAGTGTTATGTATATATTTCCTCCGGGGCAGGAAGAACCGGCAGCGCGAGTGGTTGTATGAACAAATAACAAAGTTGGACTATCTCCTTTTGAGTCGTAGCAGTGTCGAAACTTGAAATCACCTTTCTATATCTGAAACCGTTGGCCTGTCGCTTAACGTGGTTGCGAGGCACCGTTGTGGCCCTCTATCACCTGTGAAACAAGCGTTAAAGATTCTCCGTTTACCTGGGTGTAACGTCATATGTAACTGTATCGCCCGGTAAACCGCTGCCAGGCCGGAATTCCTCAAATTGTGGCTCAAATCTTTGTGTTTCTCAACATGAAACAGCAAACAGAAACAGGGCATTCAATTGTAATTCAATTTTATTCAATATCTTTCGGTCCAACCACGAATTGACAAACTTTAGGACTTTTACAAAAAACACTTTACAAATTCTCTCGCATCGTGCAAATATAATTTTTTTTTTTACTTGGACGTTTTGTTATCGCGACAGCGCGCACCCGTTTTTCTTGACCTTTCTTTCTGACGAACCAGACAAGACTCTCTTTCTACCCTCTCCGAATCTCCTTCCACTCCGAAAAGGAATCCAGCTTCCACACGATCCACAACCCAACAAATGTATGTTCGTACATTCATCATGTGGATCATGTGTTTTTCCCTTACTTTACCATATTCAAATTGTACATTAATAATAGAATCTCCCAACTCGGTGGGGCAATGGGAATGGGGGAAGCCACCACGTGTAATGTAATGTATGAATTCTTTGGAGAACCGAGTCAGCTGTTATGGGATTGTTGTTATAGTTGTCATGTATATCATAACGTATGTTTTGTGCCAGTTGTTATATACAGAGGGTTGTGACACAATAATGCTGCACCAACTGTGTCATAAGAATTTACTGTAGGTACGTCAATTGGGAAAGTGCAGATGCGACAATAGTGATAGCTTCATTCTTTGGATGATGATGTATGGTTGAGCCACTGATTTTGTTGAACATCCGGCTAAGCAACTTATTATATGTAAATAAGTATTACAAATGAAAGAACGAGGTTAACTGTGCCAGGTATGAGTTGATGCATTATAAAACTGGTTTTAAGTTGAATTGAAGTGAGTTGGTTAAAGCTGATATAAAAGGCTGCGCCAGGTGTTGGGAAAATCCATTCAACGCCGATTTCGGGGGTTCATACCCCAGCAGTTGTGTGGCCTAGCAACAAGCGTAAGTGGCTCCCGGATTACATACGCCGTAATTCCCCGGTGACGGTTACTCGGTCAACGGTGCTTGATTTAGCAACTGGATGCAGCGTAACGGCCCGTTACGTGCAGTTGGCAGTCACCCTATTCGGTAACGCGGCGACCACGGTAAACCTCCTGGTCGAATTCTTGGAATCGCTTTGGCCTCGTTAATTACTTACTCGTCAATTATGGGGACTCCAACAAGGGGACACCTCCTCTTCCACTAGTGTGGGATGCGCCTCAATGCCCAGCAAAGATCACCAGAGAACCAAACGGTATATTCCTCCAACAAAAGAGTCTTGCAATTTTGCGTATTTATTTAATCACTTTAAATATTATTTTTAAACATTATTTTAAACTTTTAATCTTAAATAGAATTCAACACATTTTCAACTAAAACGCAAAAACTTAAAGAAAAACATAACAAAAATAAATTAATTCGCTTCGTGGGACTGGGCTTAAAACTTGTTTGCTCCTTCCTCGAGGAGATCAGATCTTATTCTCCCTCACCTGTGCCTCAACTCTCTCCTCGGAACTCTCAAGCGTATCGTTTTTAAAAGGGTCAACCCTCCATCTCTCTCGCTCTCCACTCACGTCCACTTCGAAAAACAAATTCGAACTCGAAGAACTGCACGATCCACACCCGAATCAGGGTGGGTTCAGAAACTCACTTCAGGATCATGCAATTCTTCCACCACCTTACCATCATACTATGTTGAAACAAAGTACTAAATTCAATTATTGTTATTATTATTAAATGTAAATTTAAAATTAAAATTTAAAATTTAAAATTATTAAATGATGGTGGTGGCCGACGTACGTAACACACCTCCCCCCCGCACAAGACTGCGTGCCATTCTTAGGAGAGGAATGTCACGCCGGAGAGTGGACGGTGGAGAGCAAACAACCAAACAATTAACAAACCAATCAACAAATAAATAAATAACTAAATAAACATGCTTAGGTGTTAAGGTTAGTAAGGATTTTCTATATATTTAGTACTACCTATATATTAGGGTTAGTGAAACAAAATAAATAATGCTTAAGTGCTAATGTTAGTACGTTTTAAGCTACCTATATACTAGGGTTAGTAAAAATAAATAAATAAATAAATAAATTAACTAGTCTACATGCTTAAGTGCTAATGTTAGTAGGGATTATACTACTTATATATGAGGGTTAGTACAAATAAATAAATAAATAAATTAACTAACACGTAGTTATTAATATAAGAGGGGGGGGGGGGGGGAACAACAGATTAGCGCTCCACAAAACCAATGACAACACAAACGCCCGCGGCGGGTCTGACACCCAATCCGATGGTCCGACCAAAAGCTCGACCGCCCACACGATCCGGTTAGGACTCCCCCGCCAAGGCGGGGTGATCCCCTCTCGTTCAACCACTCCAAAATGTCACCCGGCCGGCGAAAACGTCCCGCTCTCATGTATTTAATCCAATCCCCGAGCCCACGACTCCCCTACTCCCAGTAGGGCTTCAAACGGTTGTTGTGCACAACCACCGTCCTCTTGCCTTGCCTCACCGCGCTGTTGACCGCACTTTTCACCTCCACCACGTCATAAGGACCTCTCCATAGGGGCACCAATTTTCCCTTTTTGTTTTCTTCCCGCATCAAGACTTTATCGCCCACATGGAACGTGAACGGGCGTAACTGGCGGTCATGGTACCCTTTGGACCTCTTTTTCGAGATCAACAGATTGTGCCTAGCTATTTCGTATGTTTTCTGAAGCTTGTACTTCAATAGCTTATGGAAGCTCTCGTGGTTGTAAACCGGTTCCGGAGGTAATTTGATGTTCGAGGGAACCTCCGGAGTAAAACCAAAGAGACAGTCCATTGGCGTCAATCGGGTACTCTCGTGCACGCTGGTGTTGTACACGAAGGTGGCCGCCCTCAGGTACTGATCCCAGGTTTGGGGATTTGTGCCCACAATGCTGCGTAGGTATTCTACCAGCGGTCGATGGGCTCGCTCCAAGGCACCATTCGATTGTGGGTGGTACGCTGAGGTTTGCAGTTTTTTGATGCGGAGCAGCCTGCACACGCTTTTAAACAGGCTGCTCAGGAAATTGCTGCCCTGATCGGTGACCAGTTGTGTAGGTACACCATACCTTGCAACTATTTGGTCGAAAAAGACCGAAGCCACCGTCTCAGCCTCTGCATTGGGCAGGGCATAGCAATCTATATACTTCGATAGATTATCTTGGAACGTAAGTATATATAGATTGCCTTCAGGAGTACGATCCAGGGGGCCTACGATATCTAAATAAACCTTTTCGAAAGGCCTCTTGGCAATGTCGGTGATTACCATCGGCATTCGTAAATTTGGGGAAGACTTCATGCGCTGACAAATCTTGCATACTTTAATATATTGCTTGATATCGCGCATCATATTCTTCCACCAGTAGTGCCGGCGTATCTTCTTATACGTCTTGATCACCCCTTGGTGCCCACCTAGAGGGTGATCATGGTAATCCCGTAATAAGTGTTGGATCTCCTCGGGATTAGTTATTTCCATTCCTTTTTCCGTGCAGGAGGGAATGGCGTCCTCTTCAGAAGGTGACTCCTCGTCACTTGGACGTCCCGGGGATCCCTCGCTGTCCCGTTGGGTCTTTGCCTGGGCGCGAGTCACTACATTGCATCGCGGTGGTGAAGGGGTTTCGTCTACAGAATGGGGAATACGGCTTAGCGCATCCGCATTGGTGTTGTATTTGCCGGGTTTGTACTCGATTGAGTAGTCAAACTCCGATAGCTTATGACGAAATCTGGTAAGGCGTGAGGTGGGTTCTTTCACGCCGAACACTCCCTTCAACGGTTTGTGGTCCGTGTACACGGTGAAGCGTCTACCCAACAAATAGCACCGAAAATTCGTCGCCGCCCATACAATGGCCAACAACTCCTTCTCGATTGTGCTATATCTACGTTCGGCCCCATTCAGGGTGCGGCTGGCATAAGCAACAGGCTGGTCTTTGCCTATCTCACCTTGGGATAACACCGCTCCAAGCGCCTCATTACTCGCATCCGTGGTTAGATTAAAGGGTTTAGTGAAGTCGGGGTAAACCAATAGTGGTGGCGAAATTAACTTCCCCTTTATCTCTTCAAATGCCTGTTGACATTTGGACGACCACGTGAACTTCACGTCCTTCCTCAATAAGTTCGTTAAGGGGCGCACTATCCGGGAAAAATTTGGCACAAATTTCCGGTAATAGTTCGCCAACCCTATGAATGATTGGACGTGACGTACCGTCTTTGGAATGGGGAAATCTCTGACACTAGCTGTCGTGTCAGGATTTGGCGAAGCCCCTTTTTCTGAACAAACATGTCCCAGGTAGACCACTTCCCTTTGCAGGAATCTACATTTTTCCGGCTGAAGTTTGAGGTTGTGGTATCTCAACCGGTCGAACACCCTCCGGAGCTTGTCATTATGGTCAGCCAGGTTCTTACCATATATGACGATGTCATCCAGATACACAAAGCATTCGACCCCTTGCAGACCAGTAAGGACATGGTTCATTAGTCTCTGAAACGTAGCCGGGGCTCCTTTTAACCCGAACGGCATACGTCGAAACTCATAATGCCCATAGTTGGTGCTAAAGGCGGTTTTATTCCGATCGTTTAGATCTACCAAAACTTGGTGATAGCCACTGGCCAAATCGAGGGTGGAGAAGTAACGCGAGCGACCGAGCTGGTCTAAAATGTCCTCTATACGGGGAATAGGATACGCGTCCCCGATGGTTTTTTCGTTTAGTTTGCGAAAGTCCACCACAACTCTCCATCGGGCTTCTCCGTCGGGGCCCGCTTTCTTGGGAACCACTAGAAGGGGGGAATTCCACGGGCTCTTGCTTGGTTGGATAATGTCGTTATCCAACATTTCCCGAATTTGCTCGTTTATAACCTGCCTTTTGCTTTCGGGCAATCGGTACATTCTTTGGTTAATGGGTGCCTGATCCCGTACCAAAGGTATTTCGTGCGAGATTGCACTGGTGTACGTCAGGTAGTCGCCCTGTAAATGAAATATGTCGTTGAACTCGCGACATAGCTCCGTTATCGATTGGCACTCGGGTGTGTTCAGGGTATCCCCTAAACGAAGTTCCCCGTGCAATTGTGCCAACCTGGAGCTCAAATCGGGTTCATCAGGCGACTGACCATCCGAGAACAGGTGTCGAATGAAATGGAGGGATCGTCCCTCCGAAGATTGGTTCTCGGGCACGGGCCTGCTTGACTCGTCGTCAGAGTCAGTTCCCGGCGACGTATCTTTACGCTTGACCAAGGGGATGGTGTTATAGTCCTTGGTAGGGTATACCTTCACCGTAAGCTGTTCGATCCTTTGAGGACCACTCTGGGTATTAAGTGCCAATAATCTGGCACTCCTTGCCCTACCAGTAACGCAGTGCGAGAATAAAATGTTTCCTCGCGCGTCCTGCGGCACCAGAATGGCCTCTTCCCGGATGTCAATGGGGATAGCCACCTCCATCTGGGAGCGAGCCGGCACTTCCACCGGCCTACTCAGGGCTACTTCGATCCTCGGCGGCTCACGTTCATCCATCCACGATGTTTCCTCTCGCTGGGGTGACCTGGCTGAGCATTTTTTCGTATCCCTTCCCCGTGTGGGTGGGGTCTCCGGTGAAGTGTGGACCTCGGTATCGACCCTGACAGGTCCCCGTGTCCCAACTCCCCGTTTGGTTACCTTATGCTTCAGCCCCTTTGTCCCACCATTAACAAAACCCACGGAGAAGAATTCGGGGTTTATGGTTGTTCGTGGAAATTCCAAACATCCACCCGGTCCGTTGATGTTGCAATGTCTGGACAGGAAGTCATTACCCAACAAGCCATCTGCTTCCAACCCCGGCATGGAGTCGACCACGTGGAAACTGCAGGGAATCTCATGGTGCAACTTGAGAGTCCCATGGCAGGACCCACTCGACTTGCCGTTGCCAAATATGGTTTGCAATGGTGTGGATTGCCGAACGTCCACCGCCTGGCCCCGGTGAAGGGCCCCCCGCTTCAAGAGACTGACCTCAGCGCCAGTGTCCACCATGAGACGCGTAGTATTCCTACGCCCAATGTCCAAAGGAAGCTGGACCATGGGGACCTCTACTGGCAAAAGCTGAGGACAGTATTGGCCAATCAACGTGTTCAGTGCGGTCGGGTTACGGTCTCCCGACCCGACCTCCGGGAGTTTTCCGACCTCTGATTAGATGTCTCCCGCCGACGCACCGTCGCCGCATAAGTGCGTCGGCTGCAAGATTCGCACCGTGCCTTGTCCTTCCGTTCAGGACTATCCCGCTTGGAAGTCTCAATAGACTCCGAACCAGCGGGACTGGACTGGCCTTGGCCCAACCTGGGCCCACGGTGCTGAGGTCGCTCCCTCCTATTTCTTTTATCCCTTGGTGAGGTGCCACGCCTCGCACCCGCTTCTGAGGACTCCGAGTCCACGGAGTCGGCTCGTCTCTCGTCATCGACCGACGCGGGCGATCGTCGCCCATCAACTCCTTCCACCCCCCGGTAAACCACACTCTCCGCGCGACTATTACCGGCTTTCCGATTTCGCCGACGCTGTCTGCGTCTATTACTCGCGCCTGCCCCACTCTCCACACGGGTGTCCTGCTCTCGACTCGCAGCAGGTGCTGTTCCGGCGTGCCGCTTGTGGGGAGAACCCTGGGAACCCTGTTGTTGTTCCCACCTTTGCCTGTATTCGCACCCGCGCAAGCTATGACCTTGTCGGCCACAAAACTCGCAACAGCACCGGACGCTGAATACTCTTGGGCCTGATGTCGCCGGCCCACCGCCCGTAGACGGGGGCTGCGGCTCTGGTAGGGCTCTCCGCTGAGCCTGCGGCCGCTGATGTTGTGGCCCATGCCGCGCGGTCCCGCTCTGCTGACCACCACCCCTGTATGGAGCCTGGGCTTGGCGCGTCTGTCTCGGACGATCCGGGCAGTCCACTATGTCGTGGCCATACCGCCAGCACTCGCGACAGAAAGGAGTGTTCCTCCTCCTCAGGCACTCGTCGTACACGTGACCCCTCACTTTGCAGAAACTGCATGTTGCCTGGGATTCCAGGGGGCGAGCCGATCGACCAACCGAATCCCGGACCGAATTGTCCCGACCCGATCGATCTCCAGGCACATACGCCCCCTTAACCAAACCCTGCGACCCTTCACTCCGACCCGAGGAAGACACGGTATTTGACCACGCTCCCTCGCTAGAGGAGGCCGGAGCATAGGCACCAGCATCCCGTCTATAATTGAGAGGCCCGTACGACTGCTCCCGAACGAAACCATCCTCCCCCCGTCGACGACTATCAGGCTCTTCGGCCGGCAACACGAATGACACCGCCCGGGGATTTAAGTTCGATAAAACCGGCGCCGGCGCCGCGGTGTAATCCCTAGAAGTGGAGGATGAACCCTCCAAAAGGGTCGAGCAACTCCCCGGTCCCAACTCTAATGTTCCTGACGCTGTCGGCCGCGCATCCACTAACAGGTCGTCCTGCCTCAGCATTTCCCTTCGAGCTCGCTCGAATCCGGTTAGGTGGTCCACCAGGCTACGAAAAGGGACATTACCCAACGTGAGGAGGAAGTGCTTTAGTCCCTCCTCCCTCAGACCCCTTACCAACACCGGTTTGGCCATGCCCTCAAGCTGGCTGGCGAAGACGGGCCTACCCTGGCGACCATAAAAGCGCTCAGCTGCCTCCTCGCACCGTACCACGGCCCGCTTCACTCGGGAAACAAAGCCTGTGGCATCCTCGGAAGGAAGTTGTCGCATTTTGGAAAGTTGTGCACACAACTCCTCATACGACACCCGGGGTTCGTAGGCCTCTTTAAGACGCTGTTCCGCTTCAAGGAATGTCGTGGGTGGTCTCTCCTCGAACATCCGATAGGCCTCGCCGCTCAGCCTAGAGGGCAGCCACCGGAGGAAGGTATGTTCCTCCTCCACCGCCAGCCCATCCAAGGTCCTTCTACAGCCTTTGAGAAACGAAGAGAGTCTCTCGGCCGTATCCGGTCCCTCCTGTCCCGAAAACATGGGGACCGCCTTCGACACAAGGTCGAAAACCCTATCTGTGCCCAGCATGGTCCGTACAGGACATGGTTGTGGGCCCAGTTTAAAATACGAGGGCATCGGCGTGTCCTCCATGCTCCCGACAGGCTGTTTACCGACGGTGGGAGGGGGGCGTGTTGGCGATCGGTCGTCCACAAATTCGTCCCTCGAATCATGGAACGCCTCCGGATCCACCTCGTCAACCGGCGGCTCGGGAAATGCCTCGGGTCGTGCCCGGGCAGGAGTGCCCTCTCGGACATCTCTCTGACGTTGCCTTGTTTGCATTGCTAGGCCGTCTAACAAACTCAAAATTTCACGCTGTTAAACCCGGAACCCCGACAAGACCTATGGCCAACAGCAAAACCGGGAAAAAAAAACAACCTAGTGATGGGAAAAACACAGTCCACCCCCGAGCTCCAACAAGAAATATAGCCTCCAACCGCAATAATTCTAACGCCCTCAACAAGCGAACCACCCCGAACGCGGCAAAACCAATCCGTACACGAGCCGGCCGTATATCGGACACAAACCCAAAATGTCTGTTCCGAACAACGTTCTATTTCGAAATTTCTCCGAAAGTCGAGGGGCGCGAAAAACAACAAGGAATACGATTTCTAGAACAGGCAAACAAACACTCCCAAAGGGGGACAACCACTCTACTCGCAGCTGCAAAACTGCAGACCGCGAGAAAGACCACACAACACAAATGACCACTACACCACACGAGAAGAGAGAGAGAGAGAGAAAGGTGGAAGAAAGGAAAACAATCGAACCACGAACTCAACGCGTACTCAGTGAGGGAGGAAGACAAAATCAGAACTCCAAAAAAAATCAATCAATATTACATTATTCTCATGAGAAAGAAAAGCAAGAAAAAAAAAAAGAAAATCTCCCATCAACATATGCGACTCGACGCAAACAATCAACAAACAAATTAGCACTAACTTAAAGCTAATATCAAAACATTTCTACTGCAATTTTAACACAATTCGCACTTAACATTAGAAATAAATAAATAAATAAAAATAATTAAAAAACAGTATGCATTAATTTACAAATATAAAGAACAAGAAGAAAAAAAAGGAAAAAAAAAAAAATTCATATATAAATTTCTTCGTTCCTCGTAAACAAGAAGGATTAAATAATCAAACCTGCCGTGGTCCCTCCGGTAGGTTTGTCCGCAGCGCCAGTGTAATGTAATGTATGAATTCTTTGGAGAACCGAGTCAGCTGTTATGGGATTGTTGTTATAGTTGTCATGTATATCATAACGTATGTTTTGTGCCAGTTGTTATATACAGAGGGTTGTGACACAATAATGCTGCACCAACTGTGTCATAAGAATTTACTGTAGGTACGTCAATTGGGAAAGTGCAGATGCGACAATAGTGATAGCTTCATTCTTTGGATGATGATGTATGGTTGAGCCACTGATTTTGTTGAACATCCGGCTAAGCAACTTATTATATGTAAATAAGTATTACAAATGAAAGAACGAGGTTAACTGTGCCAGGTATGAGTTGATGCATTATAAAACTGGTTTTAAGTTGAATTGAAGTGAGTTGGTTAAAGCTGATATAAAAGGCTGCGCCAGGTGTTGGGAAAATCCATTCAACGCCCATTTCGGGGGTTCATACCCCAGCAGTTGTGTGGCCTAGCAACAAGCGTAAGTGGCTCCCGGATTACATACGCCGTAATTCCCCGGTGACGGTTACTCGGTCAACGGTGCTTGATTTAGCAACTGGATGCAGCGTAACGGCCCGTTACGTGCAGTTGGCAGTCACCCTATTCGGTAACGGGGCGACCACGGTAAACCTCCTGGTCGAATTCTTGGAATCGCTTTGGCCTCGTTAATTACTTACTCGTCAATTATGGAGACTCCAACAAGGGGACACCTCCTCTTCCACTAGTGTGGGATGCGCCTCAATGCCCAGCAAAGATCACCAGAGAACCAAACGGTATATTCCTCCAACAAAAGAGTCTTGCAATTTTGCGTATTTATTTAATCACTTTAAATATTATTTTTAAACATTATTTTAAACTTTTAATCTTAAATAGAATTCAACACATTTTCAACTAAAACGCAAAAACTTAAAGAAAAACATAACAAAAATAAATTAATTCGCTTCGTGGGACTGGGCTTAAAACTTTTTTGCTCCTTCCTCGAGGAGATCAGATCTTATTCTCCCTCACCTGTGCCTCAACTCTCTCCTCGGAACTCTCAAGCGTATCGTTTTTAAAAGGGTCAACCCTCCATCTCTCTCGCTCTCCACTCACGTCCACTTCGAAAAACAAATTCGAACTCGAAGAACTGCACGATCCACACCCGAATCAGGGTGGGTTCAGAAACTCACTTCAGGATCATGCAATTCTTCCACCACCTTACCATCATACTATGTTGAAACAAAGTACTAAATTCAATTATTGTTATTATTATTAAATGTAAATTTAAAATTAAAATTTAAAATTTAAAATTATTAAATGATGGTGGTGGCCGACGTACGTAACACACGTAACAAGAGGCCAGGATCGCTGGAATAAAGACCAACTCATGGCCGAACAACTAATGAGCGCCCAGTTCGCCGCCCAGGAATGGATGTCGGGTGCATTCGTCAATCTGGAAAAGAGAGGGCCGCCAACATTGTTCGCGGTGGAAATACGCCAGAATAACCTCCAGCTCGAATGGGAGGATATCAGAAGCCGGAATGCAGAGATAATCCGCCTGGCCAATCCAGAGACGCTCAAGGGCCACCGCTACTTCGTGGAAGGATTCTATGGGGCAGCCGGGGAGATTTACATGGAAGAGGCCACCGAATTCGCCGAGGTACGTCATGCCCTTATCGCTGATCTTCCGCCCATATCCAGGGCTGCGACAGACACCTTCAGTCGACCACATGTAAGAAAACTTCCCCTGGTGCAGATGCCAACATTTCCAGGTAAATATTCGGAATGGCGACCCTTTAAAGATCTGTTCCTAGCGGTACTGGCAGACCACCCCGAACTTGTGGATGTGGAGAGACTGTATTATTTGAAGTCCAGTCTCCGGGACGAAGCCGCCAGAGCCATTCAGAATATTCCCGTGGCGGAGGAAAATTACCACCGAGCTTGGGATAAGCTGGTGGATCATTACGACAACACTCGCGCCTTGCTCCACTCTGTCCTGACTACGCTCCTCGACGTACCTACCCTTCCTAAGGAGTCATCCGCAGGCCCGCGCAACCACCAAAGATGCGATAGACAGCCTGGATGCCCTTGGCCGCGCCGCCGCCACCTGGGATGATATCTTGGTCTACTTGACCACCCAGCGCGTGGACCCCCGAACAAGTCGTGACTGGCAAACCACACAGGGCAGCACCACGGAACCATCAACATATAAGCAGCTGGACACGTTCTTGAAAACAAGGATTGAGACGTTGGAGTTCGTGGAGTTGCTCCGAAGCAACATCGAGCACCCTCGTGGGAACAAGAGCGATCACCAGCCAAACATCCAAAGGACGCGTCTCTCGGCCTACACCGCCTCACCCCCAGCCCAGAGCCCCCGGCTCATCTGCTCGTTTTGCACCTCATCGCACTATCTAGGCTTGTGTGATGAATTTAAGGAGCTCAGTCCGGACAGCGACGGTTCCATGTCAACCAACGGAGGCTATGTTTCAACTGCCTGGGGGGACATTTGCTCCGCGACTGTCACTCCACCAGTCGTTGCCGACATTGCCAAGGACGACACCATACCCTGCTCCACGCCAATACGACAGCATCTCTGCCACGTCCAAACGTGGACACTGTCCCTAATCAGGACTGCCAGATTCCTGGAGTGTCGTCGCACACCCTAACCGCCCATCAACCGCGAGAGGCCCTCCTTGCTACTGCACGTGTCATCATCAAATCAGGGGACCAACGCCGAGTGGAGGCCCGTGCCCCGATGGATCCCTGCTCCGAGGGAACGTTTATCTCCGAACCTCTCGCTCAGCGTCTGCATCTCCGGCGTCGGACATCGTTCATCCCAGTTCACGGAGTTGGGGGTGACCGCTGCCACACAATTAAGACTCAGTCGTACATCACGATACTACCTCGTCACGACGGCGTTCGGGGCTGGACGACCAACGCTCTTATCCTGCCTCACCTGTCGGATTACGTGCCACCCCCTCGATTCCTGCCTGGCGAACTCGCCGCCGCAGCACGCCTGGACCTTGCGGACCCGGACATCCCCTCCAGGGAAAAGGTAGATGTGATCATCGGTGTACCCGGCCATCATTAAGGCAGGACTTAGGAAGTCCAACCACTCGGACATCATCGCCCAGAACACTCATTTGGGGTGGATACTGGCGGGTGCAGCTTCGCTAGGCCCAGGCATCTCCAACAGCGAACAAGTCTTGACCAGTCACATGGGCGGTCCTCGTGGGTTGCGAATTTATAACTCTGACCCAGAGGATCTGGTCGACCATACGTCTGCTGATTCCAAATCCCAGCAGAGGACAAAGAGGAGACATCGGCGACGGCGACACCGGAGCCAGCTACCGCCGAACTCCCTCCTGGACCATTCATCAGACAGGCCCCTCGCCCGCTGACCAACCGCATGGACAATGGGCAATTGACGAACCAGGAGCCTGCACACTCAAAGGTTTCAAGGGAACACCCAGCTACCACCATCGACCAAGGAGCGCGCAATGCCCCGTTTGGCGGGCGTCGCTCCCCAGTATCCATGGATGGCCGAGTCCCAATCAGCCAGCAGTCGGTTCCATCACTTATCTCAAGCTCGTGAGATCAATCACCAATCAGCACGTGGTCACTGATCGTCGGTTGCGACCTTACAAATCCAACCCAGATCACATGGCCAGTTCCGTGACTACAACAGAGAACGGCCTCCAGCCACGAAAGCGACTAATCACTATCCTTCCACTGGAGGAGGAACCCCCCGATCAAGCTCCGGATAACCACCTGGAGCCAAATGATTCGCCAATGATTGGCGAAGGCGGGCGGAATGTTGTGGATTCGCACTGGATGCAACCAGCGAATTCGCAATTGACTACAACCATCGCAACCATTCAACAACAGTTGTCATGACAACGTAGAAACAACTAAATTGCTAGCTGTCAACCAACTTCATAACAATCTTTCTTTTTCTGCTTTTGATATTCAGGCGACACAGTTCACATCAAATTATAATCCGGTGAAATCTAACTAATCTGGCGCAAGACTAATGACCTTGCCCGGAAAAAACAAATCATTATGGAAAATTTAACAAGCCTCAGGACTTGCTAAATAAGGCCAAGACCGACTTCCGGTTGTAGTGCCGATGATGATGATGATGGTGATGAAATCTAACTAATCGAGTAAATAAAGGAAAAATTTAATACAAAGAATCCAAGCCGTTTGATTATTGCCGTATGGATAAGGATTATTTCTAGGATTGCTGCACGACCATTTAGGTATTCTTTAACCATTTCATACATTACATTATTTCAGAGCGACAATCAACGTCACTACACGCCAGGAAACTCCATTGTTCCTGATCATCCCCACGGCCCACCACAAGACGCAGTTGTTGGTGTAAGTTGCGTACGTGTCTGTAGAAAACGCAAATTTCAGTACGCAGGAGTTTACGTGTTGGCCGAACAAGTGCTAATACATTTTGCTTTGGAACATTAGAGAAATATTCCCCGACGACATTCCTTGGTCGGCGGAAATTATAGACATCTTCCCCGACGACATTCCTCGGTCGGCGGAGATCAAACTACGTGTTGGCCGAACGAGTGCCAATACAACTGCACTGTTACATTTCCTAATTCCAATAATTCCAACTATGTTAAATGAACTCTTGAAATAAACGTATAATTAGTGGTATTCTTTTTCCCCAAACTAATGTTATGGTTTTGTTATAGATCCCTTTGAACTATCTAATACGCTATCAAATTTTCACCAAATTTTCTAAGTGATTGTGATTACAGGTAAGTTGAAGTTGTGCCGTTTCAGACAGAAACACACGAAAACATCAACCAATAGTGAAGAACAATATCAAAGGAATAATCGAAGCATACATCATTAAAGTCGTATACCATAGCAATTAATACAGGATTTCCAAATCAGTAATGAATAGTTAAAAATAACAAATCGCTTCAAACATGCGGCTGTTAGTCTGATGAATTGGAGCTTCGCTTCTCATCGGTCTTTTCGTGGGTTCGATTCCCCAACACATTGAAGTTACATTCAAAATTTATTTTTCCAACAGTGTCTATAATATATCAGTGACAACCCGCTCCCTTTACTAAACATTTTTTCCCACACTTGCAAAACCTTGCCATGACGACATCATCAAGAATTTTTCGCTCCACTAGAGCAGACTGAACAATAAATGGAAAATATGTCATTTTGATTGAATTAAAAAAAAATCGACTTTTAATATAATCCAAGAAGAGCAACCATTATAAATGCATGAAATCACTCAGTAATTGCAGTGCCCACTGCAATATCCTCGTATCCTGTAACAACATTCCAACCATGGTATAATAACCACCGTAACCTCAGCTATACACCGGACCTCATATCAAGTTTTCTCCGGTCCATTAACTACAACGCCGCAATGGAATGCAATAACATTCCGGTGGTCGAAAATTATATTTCACCAACCCATGTCCTGGTTTAAGGAAGTCCCAATGTGTACACTATCCTGTACAACAATTACGGACATGGAATACATGGCCTGAAAATTTCACTCGATTTCAAGTTGCGAAGAGGAACAGCAAATTATCTCTGTCCCTTTTCAAGTTGTGTGTCCTTAACTATATTACTTTTTGTTGTTGTTACTGTTCTTTTTTTTTCGTTTGCTATCCTACGCTAGAGGCAAACAAATCAGAAAATTCTCTGGCGTAGGGTATAAAAAGTACTTTGCGGTATGATTCGGTTAATTGAGTGAAAATGTTGTGAGATTTAATAGTAGACGATGCCTCTTTGAGGATGCCTTAGGTATCAACGGAATTAATTGCGGAATCAGAACGTATGGGAAAATATAATGCTGCTTATAGAATTCAATTTCAATGCTACCCTTGTTTTAAGTCGGAACCTATGTGTCCGTGTTTGAATGTTGAGGTAGGTGTCAATGAACCAGGTAAAATGTGGGTGGATGAGTACCCAAATGTATACCGAGGTAATCCCCTTGGCCATCTTTGTTGAACAGGTTTTAAGCCTATTGTAAAAGATATCATGAAAGCGGGTGCTTACTTTTTTAGTGGCGCGTATTATCGTGATCCGATCTCGGGATTTCGCATGTAGTACTATGAAATATAATCAGGCTTTTGCCTAACTCCAATTACATTACACGTAATAGCCTCGATATATAACATATTTGATACTTTAATTTACTTCAAAAACCCGTTTATTTCTTTGTTTCGATTACATTTTGTCTTATTATAAGGATAAAATGTGAAATCCTATTTATAAAATTACATATTTTTATTTGGCTTACTGGCTCTTCGCGCCCCGCTTGGTAGAAACCTTGAAGTGGTGCGGGGGCTTAAACTACAATGAATCACTCAGGCTATGCTGACGGAAGCATATGCTTCCAGTAGGATCACCCCTGTCAGACAGGCTAGCGAGGAGTAACACACTAAGATCTACAACCCCTAATCTAGGGTGATACACATCACCGTGCCCATTGGATGGTTTGCAGCCAAGGGTATAGCGGCTGTATTATAACGGCGCCTCTCTGACACCGGATCGAATCAGAGCAGTAAGCAGATCTTACCATATCAAAGAGGGGCTCTGATATGGCGGACTATTTGAAACCCCAAGACTCGTGGGAACAAAAATGAATAATCAATATACAAAAAACAGTCTCACGAAAAACACGGTAGGCGTAGGTGTGATGTACCGACATTACCATAAAGGAACTGTGGGGCTTTTCAGGGCCCGAAGAGCCATGCATCGCTCGATCCCCACCATTTCCAGCAATGCGACTTACCTTAAAGTCGAATTTTCAGCAAGATAATACAACCTTGCTACGGCCTTAACCGCCAATCAAATTGCTGGAATTAATTCAGTTATCCCAAAGGATAACTGACATAAATACCTTTTAGGCAGCTTACCTTTCTTTGGGGGGTTTTTCCAAACCCCTTTCTCCACGATCATTCCTGAAAACATTAAGTCCACGGCAAGGATTATCACCTAGCCGTGGAATCGAAAATTTCACCCTCGGGCATGCATTGCACCTAGTGCATCACGTCCCTATTACCTTATGCCATGGAAACAAAATCTACACAGAGTTCCAAATTTACTCGTTTTTGTTGGTCCATGTCACCCCTAAGCGTGCGGCTACCAGGTCTCACCAGTTTGCCACCGTCGACAAGGTTTCGGCCGACGCAAAGCAAACATTCCCCGCATTTACCAGCAATAGGTGGTTTTCTATTATCGATTTCCACCGATCATGGACCACAAACAAGCAACGAATTGAATGTGGCCATCAAGTGTTTACTTTTAACAACTGGCAATGGCTGCACCCTATATTCGTTTGCAATACCTAAACATCGCATTCATATCTGCCGGATTGTTTATGGTATACCAATTCCCTATTAACGGCCGCCAACCGTCAGCGGACCTGGGAAATTGCATGTCCATCAACCAAATGTTGATTTATGGCCTCTCCTAGGGTGAGCAGATCTTCGGTTTGTTTTGGTTTTTACACCAGACGGTTCGGTTGCTGGCAAGCATTACACAACCAATTGTGTACACAGCCGCAAGCCCATGCAATGTTTGCATACCCATTACCAGAAGATGCAATTACGACGCTCGCATCTATCCTCGTTCACCGGACGATCGTATGCGACGCATACACATACATGCGAAATGTATGCCATATTTCCCAGTCCAATCACGATTGACTGCCTCGAGTCGATCGTGTAGCACCTCCCCTTTTATGGTTTTTCTTTGCGATGTCATTCTGATGGTGGCGAATGGAGGGAGTTGGATATCTTCATCACAAGAGGTCACACGCACTATTCGCGTAATATTCGGAGTCAAGTTAAAAAATAATATCTGCGTGATCCTTAATCAAGCGGTGAGATTGTGTTTTTAATGTTGGAGATCCAGTTTTGTTTTGCAAATTAAGTTCGATCTGAGATTGTGTTTTTAATGTTGGAGATCCAGTTTTGTTTTGCAAATTAAGTTCGATCGGAGATTGTGTTTTTAATGTTGGAGATCCAGTTTTGTTTTGCAAATTAAGTTGATCGTAACAACGTCTTATCACGCGATAGTTTTTGAATCCGTTCCGTTTACTAGAATTAAGAGGCCTCGTAGAGGCAGACTAGTGGTTAATAAAGCAGATCGGTTGTGATCATTAATGGAGTAATTAAATAAAGATGAAATAAACAATAAAAAAGCTCCTCCGTTTCATTTTACTTTTGTTGTGCACAGTTTGGGAAGTGACTTTCGAGACACCCTTTTGACCGGAGTTCCTCAATTTTAAGTGGCGGTGTTGCTGAACCCCATGCCCGTGAAGGCGTATTAGCAAGACACTACCCGCAGAACAAATCATCAATAAAACACCGACTCGGCAAAAAGAAGACGTAGAGAAAAACGGAAAAAGCGGGATATACGCGTCGGCACGTAGAATATAAACCAGGCGCGATACAGACGGGGTAGAAAACGCGAAACAATATAATATGGAAATCGTCGCGCTTCAGGAAGTCCGACTCCTACAGTAATCGAAACCAACGGGTTCACACTGGCGAGGTACCGATACACATAACCTTGGAACCGGCTTCATCATTAACAATAAGATGACGCCCCATGTAAAAGATGTGAAATTTATTAAGGGTACATTTTCATCAGTAAGGCCGAAAAATAGGCTATTTTCATGTTTTTTTTTTTGAGGAAAGTAATAAATCTAGACACTCGCGATTTTTCAGGTATATTTATTGTACTTTTAAGTAGCTTTTAAAAAAATTTCAATTAATTTCATGATAACCCCGAGGTAGGGGCACGTTGCGTCGTAGACCGCTGCGAAATAAAGGACCTCGATGGCGACTGTCCTACAGGTCACAAGATTTATCTGAAACAAAAAATCGCAAAAGTTTACGGGTTAGCATGAATATGGCATGAACCACGAAAAATGAAATCTGTCGAAAAATAACAAAATGGCGACGCTTTGAAATTTATGTGCGCTTTTAATGAATGTTTTCGTTTTTTTTATTGTTTATAAAAAAATCAATTTACAACGTATAGAGTAGAGAGTTAATTACGCGTATTTAAAAAAAAAGATTAAGATTCATTGAAAATTGACTGAGTTATCACAGTCGTCAGCTCGATTTCGATATTTCCTTTTAACATGATATTCTAAACAGCTATAGCTATCGAATTCCGCAAAAAAAAAAAAATGTTTGACCTAACTGATGAGAATGTACCCTTAATGGCCGAATGTCGGTGCTAAAAATACAGGGCCGAAGGTACAATTATATCATGATCACAAGTGATCTGCTTTATTAACCAGTAGTCTGCTTCTATGAGGTCTCTTAACTCTAGTAAACGGAACGGATTCGAAAGCTATCGCGTGATTAGTCGGTGTTATAACCGAACTTAATTTGCAAAACAAAACTAGATGCCCAAAATTAAAAACACAACCGCATCGTTTGATTAAGACTCCGAAAAAAAAACAATGTGTACCCGTCTGGGGGTGAACTTTGACTCTTACTTCCGCACAGCTTGGTAGCTAAAATCTGACTCCCCGATGCAATCCATATCCGTCAGATTCAACGGTGGTGGATTACATCGGTGTGGGAGGATTCTATATGTGTCCGTATAGGACAAGTACGATGCCCTTCAGCCTGCATATCGGCATCGACGAAAATGCACCTGAATAAACATGGACTGGCGTACTGACTCGCGCTCTGTGAGTAGTGCGTTAGAATATACTCACAGCTAGGCCAGCTTGTCGTAAGAGGCGACTAAAGGCCGAGTGGTAGCCGGGGTCCCAACGTCCTGTGCGCCCGGTGAAATACCACCCCATCAAGCTTTAGGCTCCGTGAAATGGTCGGGAGAAATCCCTGGCCATCTTTCGGAGCTTGGCTGATGGACCGGTTCGAGAAAAGGTTGGTTAGGTGGTAGTCGGTCCCACGGTGAGATACCACCCCGTCACGCTGTACATTCCGCGATATCGCCGAGAGAAATCTTCGACGGTGTTTCGGATGTGTGGCTGATGGCCCGGACTGACACGGGGATAAGTCATGATGGTGTCTTCTGATATAAAGAATTCCGGAGGTAAACTAGTCTCCCATTCGGATCTCCGGGGGGGACTATGTCAGGGGGAACATCATGCAGATATCATGATAAATAATGGAACTTTGAGAGGTTCGTCATCGCATAATCGGGCTAGCTCTCGAGGCTCGGCCCACGCTCGACTGGTGACGGCATTTTGTAACATCAGGGGCATCGGTTTCACCAATACTAATGTAAACGCCGTCCACCAATATTTGCAAACAACGAAACCTGATATCCTTGCCCTAACTGAGACCCAGGTCGATTCGTCAACTGATTCGACATATCTTCGTTGCTCAGGATACGACTTACATTCGAGATTCCGTTTTAAGGGCGGAGTCTGCGTCTTCGCACGGTCCGATCTGGCTTGCCAGAGGATGGAGGCGTTGGAGCCCAATAATTTGGACATCATATGGTTGAGGGTCGTGCTGAGGAATTCCGTTAAATTTCTTTGTTGTCTTTACCGCTCCCCGAATGACGATCGACCGGCGACATTTTTCGAACATCTTTCATATACCGTCGACCGGATACAGATCAACCACCCAGCTTCTGAAATAGTTGTCCGTGGTGATTTTAATGTGCACAATTCCGGCTGGTTGTTACATTCTAACAGAACCAACGAGGCTGGGAGGCTGGCGGAGATGTTTGCTGTAAGCCACAACTTGGCTCAACTCGCGGGGGAGCCAACGCGAGTACCGGATGCCCGAGGCGATTATGCGAACACCCTGGATCTGTTTTTGACATCCGAACCGAGTATTTATACCGTAGAGGTTTTTGCGCCACTGGGAAACTCAGATCACTGCCTGGTATCTGTCGCGCAAGCACCTGCATACCAAGCGAATAACCGGCCTAGGTAGCTTCGCCATGTATGGAAGTATGGGGCTGCTAACTGGGACGATATGCGAGATTTCTTCGCATCCTTTCCATGGTCGGAGGTGTGCTTCGGAAACTCCGATGTTAACGCTTGCGCGGAGTCGGTATCAGAGATTATTCTCCTGGGGATGGAGATGTATATTCCACATTCCATCAAACGAAGTTCGTCTGATAAACCTTGGTTTGACAAAAAATGCGAGCTGATTACAGCGGCAAAAATTGAGCTTTTAAGCAATGGCGCTCCAATCCCACCGATGCTAACAGAACGAATTTTGTTAGAATCAGACACGTGTGCAACCAGGCGATTGATACCGCGAAGAAGACTCACAACGACAGGGTGATCAATAAACTCCTTCGGTGCCCAACTGGTTCGCGCTCATTCTGGTCAATGGCAAAGGCTGTCAGGCGTAACTTTACTTCCTCCTCTTTCCCTCCGTTGGTGACAGACAGCGGGACGTTAGTCACGAATCCAAAGGATAAAGCTAATGTGTTCGCGAATTTATTTTCCGCGAATTCAAACCTCGATCCCGGCCTTTTGGAGCCACCTGTGATCTCGCCGGTACGGTCTTCCATGCGGGATGTGAGATTTCGTCCGCGCACTATTCAACGCATTCTACGCGAACTGGATTGTAGGAAGGCAACCGGCCCGGACGGAATACCAGCAATAGTCCTTAAGAACTGTGCTCCAGAACTATCGCCGGTTCTTGGCAGACTCTTCCGCTTATCTTATGCACGGAGGACCTTTCCTGCCTGCTGGAAAATCGCTCGAGTTCAGCCAATCCCAAAGACGGGAAAAAAGTGTCTCCCACAAAATTACCGTCCGATAGCATTACTGTCTATTTTATCTAAGGTAATGGAAAAAGTCATCAATACAGAGTTGATTAAGTATTTGGAGTGCAACGGTCTTCTGAATGATCGTCAATACGGATTCCGTGGCAGGCGGTCCACAGGAGACCTTTTGACACTTATAACCGATATATGGACATCTGCGATTGAACGGCATGGTGAGTCAAGGGCGGTCGCATTAGATATCTCCAAGGTTTTTGACCGCGTCTGGCACGGGGCATTGCTGAGCAAACTTCGTTCATAATGACTTTCCCAACAGCTTTGCGACTGGACGAGGAGCTTCCTCGAGAATCGATCGATCCGGGTTGTTGTGGACGGCGAGTGTTCGGATCTGTAACCTGCTGATTCGGGGGTGCCCCAGGGTTCTATTTTAGCTCCAACCTTGTTCTTGCTTCACATAAATGATTTGTTGGAAACAACGGATAACAAAGTGTTCAGTTTTGCGGATGATAGTACGCTTGTTTCCTCCTTTTCGAGTGATCGGCCGATTGGTGCATCAACGTCGCACCAGCTGAGATGTAGACAGATTGACTCTCTGAATCGGGATTTGGATAAAGTCCTGCTGTGGGGAAAGGCCAATCTCGTCGACTTCAACGCAACGAAGACCCAGTATACAACATTCACAAAGAAAACTGGATCATCGGTTCCACAGCTGATGAGGAGTGGTCTATATGCGCTCCACAAGACAACCCGATGGATCGCACCCGTTTGTGGTTCATCTCCCGACAGCGCGAACATCCCTGTATCAGAACTCGTTCCGTTACAGAGCGGGGAAGCTGTGGAACTCCCTTCCCACGTGAGTGTTCCCGGTGCGTTACAACCTGCAACTGTTCAAAAAGAACTGCAACAGTTATTTGATGGCATCTCGGGGCGCCCACTCGACGCTATAGGTTCGCCTCTCCCGAGAGAAGTCTAATAAAAAAAAAAAACGAATTGCAGGCATTATTGAGATACGCGATAGCGAGGATCGCCGAAGGAAGAAATAGATTTCTGTGTCCTAAATAAACAGAAACGCTATTTCGAGGTTCAAACGCTGCGATGCACATTATTTGTGATTGAGGCGATGCTAAATATGTGCTTGTTTGTTTTACAGGCATTGGATAATGCACAGGAATACTGGCATGCAGGCAAAAATAATTTCTTCTGTTAACGTAAAGTACACAGAAGCATTTCGTTTAGAATAGCCAGCGTGAGAATAGTGGCTGGTCGTTGTTTAGACAACGAATCATTAGACATGATCATGGGTATGATTGTCCAACGTCAATCATATTCGTGCCCAAATTCCATGATCGGTAGATAACCGATAAAGGAAATTGGTCGCAACTGTAGCGAACCTTGGGATTGGAGCAATATTCACTCATGAACCGTAGCAAGAATATCGCCTACAGCTGTGTCAACAATTAGCCATCAAGTGTTTATCGGACATCTCCGCGATCTGACACGTAAGGTTCGAGCAACCCCAGTAGCCAGGCACGGCTCCAAAAAACTTTTCGTCCACCCTGAACCGCACAGCTGCACGCACGTCTTTGTCGGGGTGGATAAGGTCGAAAAACCCTCGACCTCCCTTATAATGGCCCATTCAAAGTCTTCCGCCGCATCAGCGCCCGCGTCTTCGAGATCGATCTTAGAGGCATGCGATCCACGGTCAGTGTCGAGAGACTTAAACCCTACTTTCTGGAAGCTTCCGCCCCAGAACAGCCTCCATTATCAGACGCAACTACCATCCAACCAGCACAATCTCTCCGCACTCGCGCCCTTACGCACGTCCAAAGACAATTATCCCCCTCTCAACCTTCTTTACCTGTTTCGTGAATACGTCACCGCAGGGGGGGGGGGGGTGACTGGCGGCCCTTTAAAGCTTTCCCAAAGAACCATCCCTTTCTTTCGATCAACCTGCTTTTCCCTCACTCCACAAGACACCGTACCTACCTGCCATTTTGGGCAGCGCAAGCTCTCAGCAGCATTTTTCATACCCGAGAGTAAAACCCCAGCAAGCATGCACATCAAACAAATTATTTCATTCATACGAGGGTTGCCTCTTATGTTTCGGGATTTGGCAACCCTAGTGTTGCAATCCGGCAATTGACAGCTCTGTCGTAAAGTTGGACATTTTTGAGGTTATACGCACTCAGAACGTTTTGACATACGAGCGCTATTTGTGTTGTTTACAGTAACCTCAAAGATTCATCTCGGCCCAAAAATGGAATTAAATCGTCAACATTTTCGTGCGATTATTTTTTACAACTTTCGGCGTGGATTAACTCAGCAACAGTGCATGGATGAACTTAATTCAATTTTTGGTGATGAAGCTCCATCAAGGACCAGTGTTTATCGATGGTATGGTGAATTCAATCGTGGTCGTAGTTCACTCCAAGATGAATTTCGTGAAGGTCGTCCAAAATCAGTTGTTGTTCCGAAAACCATTGATGCTGTGCGCGAACTGATATTGGAAGATCGTCATGTGATCTATCGTGAGATTGAGACAACCTTAGGCGTTAGTGGGACCAGCATACATTCAATATTGCATAAACATTTGACTGTCAAAAAAAATTTGTTCGCGTTGGATCCCACACAATTTGTCAATCGCCCAAAAAAAGACTCGTGTCAATTCGTCGAAAGAAATGCTCAAAAAATACGGTCGCGGTGCTTCACAATCATGAGTGGTACACAACCATTTGTTTGCCAGTTGTCTTCCAAGAAATCAGGAAAACCAACCGCCGAAGACGGATCACTCTTCGCCACGACAATGCGAGCTCTCACACATCGGCTGCGACAACTGCATTTTTGAGCACCCAAAACATCGATTTGATGGGTCATCCGCCGTATAGTCCTGACTTGGCACCGAATGACTTCTTTTTATTCCCGTACGTAAAAAACAAACTGAGAGGTCAACGTTTTTCGACACCTGAAGAAGCGGTTGCTGCATTCAGAATGCATGTGTTGGAGATACCTCAATCAGAGTGGCAAAACTGCTTCGACAATTGGTTCAAACGCATGCAAAAGTGTATAGATCTTCATGGGGAATATTTTGAAAAACAATAAAGTGATTTTCGATGATCAATATTTGTTTTTGTTCTCTAATCCCGAAATATACAAGGCAACCCTAGTATTACATGAGCCGTACCAACCCAACCGGCTCGTCTTGTCAGCAATTATAAACGATAAACACTCGCTGGCCAGCGTAATTGTTGACACAGCTGTAGCCGATATTCTTGCTATGGTTCATGAGTGAATATTGCTCCAATCCCAAGGTTGGCTAGAGTTGGGACCAATTTCCTTTATCGGTTATCTACCGATCATGGAATTTGGGCACGCTGATTGACGTTGGACAATCATACCCATGATCATGTCTAATGATTCGTTGTCTAAACAACGACCAGCCACTATTCTCACGCTGGCTATTCTAAACGAAATGCTTCTGTGTACTCTACGTTAACAGAAGAAATTATTTTTGCCTGCATGCCAGTATTCCTGTGCATTATCCAATGCCTGTAAAACAAACAAGCACACATGTACATCGCCTAAATCACGAATAATGTGCATCGCAGCGTTTGAACCTCGAAATAGCGTTTCTGTTTATTTAGGACACAGAAACCTATTTCTTCCTTCGGCGATCCTCGCTATCGCGTATCTCAATAATGCCTGCAATTCATTACACCAGTCCATGTTTATTCAGGTGCATTTTCGTCGTTGCCGATATGCAGGCTGAAGGGCATCGTACTTGTCCTATACGGACACATATAGAATCCTCCCATACCGATGTAATCCACCACCGTTGAATCTGACAGATATGGATTGAATCGGAGAGTCAGATTTTAGCTACTAAGCTGTGCGGAAGTAAGAGTCAAAGTTCACCCCCAGACGGGTACACATTTTTCTTTCCGGAGTCTTAATCAAACGATGCGGTTGTGTTTTTAATGTTGGGCATCTAGTTTTGTTTTGCAAATTAAGTTCGGTTATAACAACGACTAATCACGCGATAGGTTTTGAATCCGTTCCGTTTACTAGACTTAAGAGACCTCGTAGAAGCAGACTAGGGGTTAATAAAGCAGATCGGTTGTGATCATTAATGGAACTAATTAATAAAGAAAACTGTTAAGCAAAAATCCTCCAGTGCCTTTTATTTATCTTTGCAATTGGCGACTTATTTTCGTCGGTGGTGTTTTTATCAAACTCGCATCCTTGCTGATGCCTTAGTATAAAACAACGCCACAAGTTAACTCACCAAGTTGTATTATGTATTTAGCTTCTATTGAGCTAATAACTATGGGAGGCACCTTCTATTTTTTTTTTTTTTTTTTTTTTTTTTTTTTTTTTTTTTTTGTTGCTTCATGTGCCCTTGTTGTCGGTCCTTTGTTTCTTGTCCTTGCTGCACCCAGGATGCATTATCTTCTTTCTCTTATCGCTGTTTTGCTGTGGTTTTTTTCTCTTTTTCCTTTGCGAGAGTCTCGTTTATTTATTTTTGTATCTCATCTCTCCTTCGGATGAATTCGTCGATACATTTTTTTCATTCTTCTTCCAAATCTTGGAAGGTATTGTCGTCATTTGCGGCTAACTCTTGAAAGTTGTTTCCCACTCTAGAGCAATAATCACTCTTGGGGATTACGCCTTTGTCGGAATTTTCATTTTTTCCTATTGTTTTTTTGCCGCTTGGCAATGGGGTTCGGCTGCGTATTTAGCTTTCTTCGCGACGGCGTTTATTTGTTTCTGTGACCAGACAGCCGCTTGTGCCTCGAATTAGTTTGGCTCTCCCTCGATAGCCATTTCTAATTGAGTTTATGTAGGATCTTTTCGATCCGAGTCGTCTTCCATTCGCGTTTTTTGCGTTTGAACAGTCTCATTGTCTCTTTCCAAATCGTCGCGTATCTTTCTGCGTTGACTTCATCATATCTTTGCAAGTGGATCACTCTGAGCTGTTGACATTCTTCGATCTTCGCCCTGCACTCATCGTCAAACCAAGGTTTGGGCTTAATTGTTTTCTTTAATCCTAAACCTTGTTGGGCGGTTTGTTTCATTGCGTCTCTGATCGATGTCCATTTAGTGTCCTCACTATTGGCTTCCTCGTTCTCACTACCTCCCATTCTCTAGGATTCTAAATCTATTCATTAGTTCGTCTTGATATTCAGCCCTTTTGCGCAGGTCTTTTAGGTTATCAATGTCGAACTTTTTGCTCGTCTCCCGTGACTGCCCATGTGGGATTGCTGCGAGGCGACTCCTGATTTTGCCCATCACTAGAAGATGATCGAAGTCGCAATCTGCTCTTCTATATGATCTTGTGGGATACGAGGTCATTGTGCCGGCGCACGACACGGGGTTCTACCTCGTCTCCACTAGTTCTAAAGTGTCTGCCGTAGACCGAAAGTAAAACACAAACGAAACTCCACAATGCAACGTCCACAACAGGAAAAGGAAACACACTGATTTAGTTTATTCCGTTTTATTCTCTTTAAAATTGTGAAGGATAATTCTCTTTGTTCTCAGCCATTATTAGATATGTTAGTGTTTTATACTTCACTTAGAACTTGGTATTAATATTAAATTAATTTTTATAAATTTTAAACTAGATGAAACACTTCTTTCTTGACACGACCTACGCTTCTCCGCCGCGCGACGGAGAGCGGGAGCGGCATGACCGCGGTGGTCGGCGGATGTAATAAGACAACGATTCAGCCCTCGTTTGGGGTGAGTTTGGTGGTGCGGTGATAGATATCCTTTCCACTAAAGATTTGTTTTTACTTACCACCAGAGAAACGTAAGGTCTCTATTGGTGGAATAGGAAACCATATCTCGTAATGAAGATCATGGTGGTATGAGTGTGATCGTTTAGATCTGTGTTGTTTACTCATGCGCGAAGGCAATGGCAAAACAAAGCAGGCAGGCGGGAAGGACAAAGGGATCGAGAAGATCGTTGTCTATGAAGTGCATCGCGTCTAAATAAATAGAAATGTGGTAAGAAAAAAGATGAGACGAGGGCATCATAAAAGTCTTAGATGAGTGATGCCCTTGTGTAAATATACAAATAGACTTTAGAAAAGGTTCTAATGGGTTGGTGGACGAAACGAATCCCTTGCCTGCATTTGTATATGCAGGGAAATTCGTTTGTGGGAAACGGATTCTATATTTGCATTGTTTATGCTTTGAATTCAAACCGGCGGCTATGCGCAAAGTCGATGCTTGTTTGGATATTCAAACAAAGGAGTATTTCTGGGTAAAGTGTATCGATAGTTGCAAGTCATTGCGAAGCAATTCAGATGATTACACAATGACGGTTTGTATATACCATCTGTGTCAATTGTACATGGCATCTATGGCGACGCCAGGATCGAACTCTAGTGTGAATATCTACACTAATTGGATATTGGGTTCTGGGTCGCTAATGCAGAAATGCATTGATACATGTATGAATGCCCATGTAGGAAAAATTCTTTGCAGGTGTGGTGTATATAGCCACAAAAATTTGGATAGTCAATGTATATTTACAGTGGTTACCTGTTTTCTCGTTCACCAAGTCTTTGGATTACATACTGGTTGGGCCGCCAATCCTGCGCCCTGTAGAGTTCCTGCTCCTAGTTGAGCACCCAGACACAATCCCGTCGGCGGTGCCCTGGCCTGCCGGTGTTCCGTTTGGTCCGGTGTATAATTAAGTTGGTGAATTGATCCACAGATCCTAGGAAACCCTCGAAACTGTTCTGGTTCCCCGGACCAATTGTTAAACACACGTCGTTTCCGGAAGGTTTCGATAATCTTCTCGATTTACTGTCTTCTCCTTTACTTTTGGTAAAAACAATTGCGAGTACGTTATAAAGTTTCTTCCTTTATTTTTAGACAAAAAAAAAAGACTGTGCTATTACATTACGAGTCAAAAATCTTCTCTTTTCCTTCTTCCAACTGCTGGCTGCAACCGAACTCTAATCACCGCTCTCCAAAAAAAAAACCGTCACAACGGAATCAAAACAAACCGAATTCAAAATGTCTTGCCGCCTCTCTCTCTCTCGCTCTCCCTCAACGTTCACTCCGAAAACAAAATTCGAACTTTCCCACGATCCACACTCGAACTGGGGCGTGCTCGAACACTCACATGTGGATCGTGCGCTTTTTCCACCACCTTACCATCCAATTATATCAAAAAAATTATATTAACAACAATTAAATGATGGGGGTGATGGAAGCCGCACGCAACACAGGCATTTCCAGATAATGCTTGAAAACATTAACTTTCCTTGGGAAAGAAATGTTTTTGCTGCGGGGAGATTGCGGTGCAGGTGTGCGGAGGTTGAAATTTGCCTGACAACCGAAGGTACCGAATAGGTTTTGGTTTATGCACCTGTATAATGGAAAGAATTTTTGTAGGGAATTTGTATGCGAAGAAATGCATGGAAGGTAAGACTTCTTTTACAGGGACTTTTAGGTTATACCTTTGATAACCTAGATGCGTAAAGCATTTAAGGTGCTAATGCGATTGCATTAGCGAAACTTATAAGGTTGGGTCGAAGTTATGGGGGCTCTTCAGGTAAATAACAGTGGGGCTTGGCGGAACCGCCACAATCTTACATCAAGGATATTCGAGTGGTGTATTTTGTCTATGAGGAGATGGTCTACGTGTTACGCCCTCGGGTGATATCCATGTGGCTTTATGAATTTACTTGTGATTGAATATCGTGCTTTTCACTAACATATCTTTTGACGCTGCGAACGTGATCATTTGAATTCCATTATCATTTGAAACGTCGTGTAGACTTTCTTTACCTATAGTTGGTTGGAAGATATCTTCCTATTCAATTTTCGCATTGAGGTCCACGAGGGGGATTTTAACATCGAATGATGAGATTCCATCAAATACTTCCTCTGAGGTCTCGTAGAACGTATCCTTCGTTTCTTCGTCCGTAGATTCTGTTGGGGCGTGTACGTTTATAAATACATAATTGTACCATGGGCCCTGTATTTTTAGCATCGACATTCGGTCATTAATAAATTGCACATCTTTTACATGGGGCGTAATCTTCTTGCTTATGATGAAGCCGGTTCCGAGGTTATGCGTATCGGTACCTCCACCCACCAGTGCAACTCCGTTGGTTTCGATTACTTGATGTGGGTCCGGACTTCTTGAAGCACGACGATGTCGATTTTATATTGTTTCGCGGTTTCTACGACCGTCTATATCGCGCCTGGTTTATATGACGTTCGAACATTCCACGTCCCGAGGCGTATATCCCGCTTTTTTCGTTTTTCCCTACTTCTTTTTGCCGAGTCGGTGTTTTCTTGATGATTTGTTCCGAATGTCGGTACATCACACCTACGCCTACCACGTTTTTCGTGAGATTGCTTTTGTATATTGATTATTCATTTTTGTTCCCACGAGTCTTGGGGTTTCAAATAGTCCGCCATATCATAGCCCCTCTTTGATATGGTAAGATCTGCTTACTGCTCGGATTCGACCCGGTGTTAGAGAGGCACCGTTATAATACAGCCGACATACCCCTGGCTGCTCCTCGATAGTATAGTGGTTAGTATACCCGCCTGTCATCCGGGAGATCGGGGTTTGATTCCTCGTCGGGGAGCCTCTGACGCAAGACTAATGACCTTGCCCGGAAAAAACAAATGATTATGGAAAATTTAACAAGCCTCAGGACTTGCTAAATATGGCCAAGACCAGTTCTCGGTTGTAGTGCCGATGATGATGATGATACCCCGGGCTGCAAACAATCCAAAGGGCACGGTGACGCGTAACACAATAGATTAGGGGTGGTAGATCTTTGTGTGTTACTTCTAGCTGGTCTGTCTGACATGTGTGACCGTACTGGAAGCGTATGCTTCCGTCAGCATAGCCTGAGTGATTCATCGTAGTTTAAGCCCCCGCACCACGTCAAGGTTTCTACCAAGCGGGGGTTAGCTGTTGAATGATAACCTATTTGATTTCACCCCTCTGATTGCCGAGATTGGTTTCGCGAGTAGTGGCTCATGAACCTGATACCAAATGTTGTCCCCTTGATTATATAACTAGATACTTTTTAGGTATCAATTTGGCATTGAAATACACGCATGATCGACTACGTGATAGTAAATACCGGTCCACTTCCAACGACACCCAATACCCTTAACTGGATACCCTGTGTACATCCGAAGAAAAAAAACACACCAACTTTATGTGGTTTACAGTTGTCACTGGAGCAGATATCGGTTGAACCGAAACCCTGCTTGTTATTTTAAATATATTTACGGACAGCACTCGTTTCTTGACAATCTGCCAGTTTTTACTTTTACTACATTACCCACAAATTTAGAAGGAAGTAACCTTCCGTAGCTCAAGCCACATAAATCCGCAGACACATTAACTTTTAATTGCAATTGAGCACTTCATCGTTTTGTTTTGCAAGTATTGGCACAGTTCAAGCGGGAAGTCCATTGCCCGCTACGAACTGATTCGAGTAGAAGTCGTAGAGGGCTATTGCTAGCCAAATGTTCTTCTTCTGAAGCCACCCTGTCTATAATTATATGCCCGACTTGTTACGTGTGTGAGAGTGCCAACACTTTTCCCAACCGGAAGTAAATTTGCCAAACAGAAACTCAACAAATACCATTCCACCTCAAATTACAGAAACTATCCTAGTTTCCCAATTAAACAAGAGTTTTGCCTGGTTAGTAGTTCGGGTTTCGTAGACACCGTTATAAGGAAATAATGTCATAACCTTTCGTGCTATAGATGTGATACAAAATTTGTTAAACGAGGACAGCAATCAAAGTAAATTTCATGGAAGCGCCATGAATTCCATCCAGATTATGTTTTGGGCACGTTTCAAGGATAACAAGAATAAACGAATGAGGGACATTACATTCTCAAGTATCCTAGAACAAGCAAAACAGCTGAAGGCAATACAATTCGCAATTGAAGTAAGTACCATTCTATGGCATAGAGAAGAATCCCTTGAGGACGGTGCCACTGTGTCCTATTCCAACCAGGATATGGCTTCCATCCATTTTGGTGTGATAAACCCAAATTACTATGATTATGGCGCGCAATTGTTACTGCTTCACTCATATAAATATAAAAAAGGATCCTTAGTGCGGGTATTTGTTCATTATTTACCCCCCTTTTTTGTATTTGGTTTGCACGTATTTCGAAGAAGTATCCTTTTTTCTATCCTTTAGTTTAGACGATCTGAGTACAAGTGCTAAGGAGAAAAAGGAATTGCCGCACGTTCTTTCAGACAGATAATCTGGCCTTCGAAATTTCGTAATGGTCCAATAACTAGTTCACATCCTATGAGGAGCAATATATTTTCTTTATTTTGCATCACAAGGACGATGATATGATAGTCAATCATGTGAAGTGTTCAACTCATATTTGAAATTGACGCCATATTCGTTTTTGGACTCTGCAGATTTCTGTTTCGCTGATAACACACATAACATAGTTGTTCATCATTTGACTAGTAAACAAGGCGAATAGCTTGGTCTATGCTGAGACACTCACAAGGAAAGCTTTAGCTGGTCACCAGAACAAGTTGGTCGATGAGAAGGGCTCTGGCCTCTGGCTCTTGTAATGATGATCATTAGACTGAAACCTTCGGAGGCAGAATTTATTCATGGTATGCATGAATTAGTTTGTCCGTACTAGGGGGCGCTGATTTAATTTCCAGTTGGGCCTGACACCGTCCAGAGTGAAGGCAAGTGGAAAAATGTTTTTCTGAAAACTGAATATTGCTTAGTCTGCTATTTTGTATCACAAGAATTTCACCGGAAGCAGGAAATTACAATTCAATAAACTGCCTTACCGCCAGGAGATACCTTTTGGAAAATAATTTATGAGGTTATCCTTGGGTAGAACAGATAAGAGGTATTTAAGTTGGTGTTACTAAAAGAAGTCTCTCTGCGGTAGATTTTAAAAACATTTCACACTGACCGAATGTAGACAGTCTGAGCCATTCATAGTGAGTCAAATAGAAAGATGGGCAAAAAGTTGAATATTTTGGGAACAAATGATGACTTTGCGGTCTAGGTAATACCAGGTTCCGTCAGTGTGCTTTAATTTAATTTAATTTTAATTTTTTTAATTTAGTGAGGGCAAAAACCCTCGTTTTTTTATTTATTTTTTATTAGTTATTACAATGTAAGTAAATTACATAGTAACTTAAATCTAGTAGGTCTAGCAACTAAGGCTTTCGGCTAGCTTTTGTAAATGTATGTCTGTACTTTTTTGTATTTTTGTTTTCAAACCTTATTTTGTATCTTACCTAGGGTTAGTAATTTGTAGATTTTGTCAATGTTGGGTGAAGTTGGCTGGGAGATGATGTTGATGATGTCGTCTTGAAAGTGTAGTTGACCCAGGGTTTTCATGCCCACGCATTCTAATAGTATGTGTTTGGATGTTAATCTGGAGTTGGAACTGCAAATATGACAGGTGGGTGGGTTCGTTTTGTTGATGATATGTTGGTTGGTGATAAGCGACTGTCCAAGGCGTAGACGGAGGAAGCATTTGATTTTTTGCACTGACGATGTTGTCGGGTAGATGGTTGGTTCTCTTTTGTTATTTATTGTTTTGTAGATGTGGTTGTACTTTGCCCATTCCAGTTTTTCTATCTTTTGGAATTCTATTTTAAAGTACCTATCGATGTCTTTATTGTGCACATACGAGGGTTGCCTCTTATGTTTCGGGATTTGGCAACCCTAGTGTTGCAATCCGGCAATTAACAGCTCTGTCGTAAAGTGGGACATTTTTGAGGTTATACGCACTCAGAACGTTTTGACATACGAGCACTATTTGTGTTGTTTACAGTAACTTAAAAGATTCATCTCGGCCCAAAAATGGAATTAAATTGTCAACATTTTCGTGCGATTATTTTTTACAACTTTCGGCGTGGATTAACTCAGCAACAGTGCATGGATGAACTTAATTCAATTTTTGGCGATGAAGCTCCATCAAGGACCAGTGTTTATCGATGGTATGGCTCCTCGATAGTACAGTGGTTAGTATACCCGCCTGTCACCCGGGAGACCGGGGTTCGATTCCCCGTCGGGAAGCCTCTGGCGCAAGACTAATGACCTTGCCCAGAAAAAATAAATCATTATGGAAAATGTAACAAGCCTCAGGACTTGCTAAATAAGGCCAAGACCGGTTCCCGGTTGTAGTGCCGATGATGATGATGATGGTGAATTCAATCGTGGTCGTAGTTCACTCCAAGATGAATTTCGTGAAGGTCGTCCAAAATCAGTTGTTGTTCCGAAAACCATTGATGCTGTGCGCGAACTGATATTGGAAGATCGTCATGTGATCTATCGTGAGATTGAGACAACCTTAGGCGTTAGTGGGACCAGCATACATTCAATATTGCATAAACATTTGACTGTCAAAAAAAATTTGTTCGCGTTGGATCACACACAATTTGTCAATCGCCCAAAAAAAGACTCGTGTCAATTCGTCGAAAGAAATGCTCAAAAAATACGGTCGCGGTGCTTCACAATCATGAGTGGTACACAACCATTTGTTTGCCAGTTGTCTTCCAAGAAATCAGGAAAACCAACCGCCGAAGACGGATCACTCTTCGCCACGACAATGCGAGCTCTTACACATCGGCTGCGACAACAGCATTTTTGAGCACCCAAAACATCGATTTGATGGGTCATCCGCCGTATAGTCCTGACTTGGCACCGAATGACTTCTTTTTATTCCCGTACGTAAAAAACAAACTGAGAGGTCAACGTTTGTCGACACCTGAAGAAGCGGTTGCTGCATTCAGAATGCATGTGTTGGAGATACCTCAATCAGAGTGGCAAAACTGCTTCGACAATTGGTTCAAACGCATGCAAAAGTGTATAGATCTTCATGGGGAATATTTTGAAAAACAATAAAGTGATTTTCGATGATCAATATTTGTTTTTGTTCTCTAATCCCGAAATATAAAAGGCAACCCTCGTAGAAGGTGGTTAACGGTTCTTTATAGCCAATTTGGCTGCGTTGTCGGCTGCTTCGTTGCCCCTTATCCCACTGTAACTAGGAACCCAGAGCATTTTGACTTTGGTTTGCATCTGGATTAGCTTATCCTGGATCAGATTGATGACTTTGATTTCGTTGTTCGGGTTTTGGATTGCTTCTATGGTGGATAGGCTGTCGGTGCAAAATAGTGTCTTATTTTTCTCCACTAGTTTGATTGCTTCGAGGACTGCTGTTGCTTCGCTTGAAAAGATGGAACAAAATTCAGGTAGCAAACCTTTTTTTAGCATTGTATTATTTTTGTTAACTATTGCGAATGATGTTCCTTCTTTTGTTTTGGTACCATCGGTGAAGAGTAACTTCCATACCCGGTGTTGGTTCTTAATTGATTGGAAGTGTTGCTGGTATACCAAGTTGTTTGTTGTATTTTTGGGGAGCTGCGATAAGTCCTCTATGATACATTCTGTTGGTAATAGCCATGTCGGGTAATGCGTTCGTTGTCGTTGTGGTTTAGTTACCACATGGAGCTGGTTGGCCAGTTCTATTGCCTCTCTTAGTGCCGAGGTGAATTTCAGAGGACGTTTTCTCCTAAGTATCTGTTTGATATCGTCTAGGATGGGGGTTGACGACATTGCGGGAAATTTGCCAGCTAATTTCGATAACATCTTTTTTATTCTATTTTCTATGGATGGAAGTCCGCTTTCCGCCAGTATATTAATAATTGGGGTGGTACGAAATGCCCATGTGCTTATTCGGGCTGCTGCGTGGTAGGGAGATTTGATCATCTGTAAAGTTGTTTTGCTGCAGTTGCCGTATATAGGTAGCCCATAGTCTATTTTAGATAACAGAAGTGCTCTAGTGATAGTGATTAGTGTGTTAGTATGCGCCGAGCCATTTTTACATGACAGGTATTTAAGAATATTTAACCTTAAATCTAATTTTTTCTTAAGAGCTAAACAATTATTATTATTATTATTATTATTATTTATTGGCCTGTAGGAACCCGGAAGTTCATGACCTCACCGACTCGGCTTCGCCATCGTTCCTTGTCCTGGGAACTCTCCTTCCACGCTTGACCATTCGATCCGATCTCCTCAAGGTCAAACATAACATTATCGTCCCATCTCCGTCGCGGCCGTCCTACCGGTCTCTTTCCCGTTGGTCTGCCGTCAAGAATTCTATGCACGGTCCTATCGTTTTCCATTCGCGCCACGTGTCCGGCCCATCGTAATCTTCACGACTTGATTACTCTCAGGTTTGTGATATAGCTCTTCCAATTCGTGGTTATGGAGTTTCCTCCATTGTCCTGCCTCCTCGTCATATTTACCTCCAAAGATGCCCCTCAAAACTTTATTCTCGAATAGGCGGAATTTGTTTTCTTCCCGTTTTGTGAGAGCCCATGTTTCGCATCCATATAGAACAATCGGCATGATTATGGTTCTATAGACACGAAGCTTCTTTCTTCTTTTATTTCGTAATAATATTTTCAAAAAAAAAGTCTGTGACCGCACATTTTACAATTCAGAGATTTGATAACTTATATCTTCCAACTGAAACATTATCTTGGATAAAGAAAAGAAAAATATGTATAATTAATAATTAAAAGAATAAATCGAAGGAAAATACGAAAAGGAAAAACCTTCATTTAAAAAAAAAAATAATATAAAATGTAAATATTTACATGAAATTATGACAAATTAAGCAAGAAGCTGGGTTATGAGAGGATTTTCAGAACTTTCACAGCTGATGTTAAAGTTATATACTAGTTTACGAATTCTTTCAGAAATCAATTCAACATCCGCCCTTCCGTGGAGACTTAAGGTTGAATAGTGCCAAGGGAGGTCTAGCATCATTTTCAAAACTTTATTTTGTGATACCTGTAACTTCTTTAAATGGCACCTTGCAGCGTAACCCCGTACTGGACACCCATATAACAGTATAGCTTGGAAAATAACTTTATGAATAATAATCTTATTTTCATTTGTGAGTAAAGACTTGCGATTAATAAAAGGGTAAAGCATCTTAATAGCAATACTCATTTTATTAAGAGTACTTTGAATATTTTTTTTTTTTTTTTTTTTTTATTAGACTTCTCTCGGGAGAGGCGAACCTATAGCGCCGAGTGGGCGCCCCGAGATGCCAACAAATAACTGTTGCAGTTCTTTTTGAACAGTTGCAGGTTGTAACGTTCCGGGAACACTCGCGTGGGAAGGGAGTTCCAGAGCTTCCCCGCTCTGTAGCGGAACGAGTTCTGATGTAGGGATGTTCGCGCCGTCGGGAGATGAACCACAAACGGGTGCGATCCGTCGGATTGTCTTGTGGAGCGCATATAAGCCGAATTGCGCGGAACAATACCACGAATCTCCGAAGAACAGCACCCGTGATAATATCTGTAAAACAGACAGAGGTCGGCTACGCGCCTTCGATGTGATAGCGACTGTAGTCCCGACGTCAGCGCCGAGTCCCCGATCAGGCGGATCGCTCGTCTCTGTATGCTCTCAAGTAGGTCGAGGGTATGTTTAGGAGCCGAGCTCCAAACATGAGAGCAATATTCGAGCGCGGGTCTAATTTGGGATTTATATAGGAGGAGAAGTTGGGCCGGGGTAAAAAATTTCTTGGCTCTAAAAAGATAACTCAGTTTTCCTGAGGCTGACCTGGCGATGTTCGACACGTGTTTATGCCATGATACATTCCCACAGACCGCGACGCCGAGCAATTTCAAACTTTCCCCAGCCTCGAGGGCTCGGCCATTCATCATCAGCTGTGGAACCGATGATCCAGTTTTCTTTGTGAATGTTGTATACTGAGTCTTCGTTGCATTGAAGTCGACAAGATTGGCCTTTCCCCACTGCAGGACTTTATCCAGATCCCGATTCAGAGAATCAATCTGTCTACATCTCAGCTGGTGTGACGCAGATGCACCAATCGGCCGATCACTCGAAAAGGAGGAAACAAGCGTACTATCATCCGCAAAACTGAATACTTTGTTATCCGTTGTTTCCAACAGATCATTTATGTGAAGCAAGAACAAGGTTGGAGCCAAAATAGAACCTTGGGGCACCCCCGAATTAACAGGATACAGATCCGAACACTCGCCGTCCACAACAACCCGGATCGATCGATTTTCAAGGAAACTCCTCGTCCAGTCGCAAAGGTGTTGGGAAAGTCCATATGAACGAAGTTTGCTCAGCAATGCCCCGTGCCAGACGCGGTCAAAAGCCTTGGAAATATCCAATGCGACCGCCCTTGACTCACCATGCCGTTCAATCGCAGATGTCCATATATCGGTTATAAGTGTCAAAACGTCTCCTGTGGACCGCCTGCCACGGAATCCGTATTGACGATCATTCAGGAGTCTGTTGCACTCCAAATACTTAACCAACTCAGCATTGATGACTTTTTCCATCACCTTAGATAATATAGAGAGTAATGCTATCGGACGGTAATTTTGTGGGAGACACTTTTTTCCCGTCTTTGGGATTGGCTGAACTCGAGCGATTTTCCAGCAGGCAGGAAAGGTCCTCTGTGCATAAGATAAGCGGAAGAGTCTGCCAAGAACCGGCGATAGTTCTGGAGCACAGTTCTTAAGGACTATTGCTGGTATTCCGTCCGGGCCGGTTGCCTTCCTACAATCCAGTTCACGTAGAATGCGTTGAATAGTGCGCGGACGAAATCTCACATCCCGCATGGAAGACTGTACCGGCGAGATCACAGGTGGGTGCAAAAGGCCGGGATCGAGGTTTGAATTCGCCGAAAATAAATTTGCGAATACATTAGCTTTATCCCTTGAATTCGTGACTAACGTCCCGCTGTCTGTCACCAACGGAGGGAAAGAAGAGGATGCAAAGTTACCGCTGACAGCTTTTGCCATTGACCAGAAGGAGCGCGAGCCAGTTGGGCACCGAAGGAGCTTATTGATCACCCTGTCGTTGTGAGCCTTCTTCGCGGTATCAATCGCCTGGTTGCACGCGTTTCTGATTCTGACAAAATTCGTTCTGTTAACATCGGTGGGATTGGAGCGCCATTGCTTAAAAGCTCTATTTTTTGCCGCTGTAGTCAGCTCGCACTTTTTTTGAAAATGAATATGTTGTTTAAATGTGAGTGTTGTATCGAGATGAACTCCGAGATTCTTTACGGATTGCTCCTATGCAATCGTGGTACAATTTATTTGCAGCTGACTGCTGGGAAGATAGCAAGCTTTTCTCTTTCGTGTAAAAAAGATGGCTTGTGTCTTCCCGACATTTACCTTGATTTTCCATTTCATATAATATTTTTCAAGTATCTCGATCGCATGCTTTAGATTTGTCTCAACGCTGAGAGAAAATTCATGCCACGCAAATACTGCAGTGTCGTCAGCGAAGATAGCTGATTCACACTGCGGTAGATTTGGAAAATCCGAAGTGTAGATATTGTACAAAGCTGGACCAAGTACTGAGCCTTGGGGGACGCCACAATCAAAAAATATCAATCTAGAAACATCACAATTTACATGAACCTGAAAACATCTATTGGATAAGAAACTCTGGACGACCTTACACAAATACAAAGGAAAGTCGAACTGTATCATTTTATATATTATCCCATTGTGCCATACGGAATCAAAAGCTTTTTCAATGTCTAACAATATCATGCCCGTTGATTGACCACGTGAACGATGGTCTAGAACATGGCTGCAAATTCGTTTAACCTGGTGCGAGGAGCTGTGAAAGCGTCGAAATCCAAATTGGATATCTTTATCTGAAACAACTTTTAAAATATGTTGTTTCAGGATTTTTTCAAAAACTTTACTTATGTTGCTAAGTAAACTAATTGGCCTGTAACTTTCAGGTTTATCTGGGGCTTTTCCAGCCTTAAGGATAGGTACAACCATTGCTTTTTTCCAACATTGAGGAAAGTATTGACATTTAAGGCATGCATTGATTATAAATGTTAAGTATTTAATTCCAATATGAGGCAATTGTTTTAGATAGGCATTCTTAACTTCGTCTAGTCCTCCTATTTTTCGTGTTTGCAAGCACTTGATTACATTTCTTACGTTTTCTTCTTCTACAAATGAATTTAGAGGAGTTAATTCGTTTGTGGTGTCGAATCTTTCGATTCTGTTACCGACAAGTTCATTAATTTCAAATTCACCCAAATGCTGAGAGACCAAGTGATTTTTTGAAAAACTTGTTCCAAATAGGTTTGCTTGTTCAAAACCTGTAAAAAAAGTAGTAGAAGAATCCTTCAGAAATGGTATTTTACGGTTTGTATTTTTGATTAACTTCACTATATTCCAGAATGGTTTAGCATTTTTATCCATAACGCTCAGTTTTGTGTTCCATTCTCCATTTCGATGGATTTGTATCTGGTCAGTAATGCGCTCATTAAAATGGGAAACCATTGATCGAGAAAAGGGCTGACGGTAATTCTGCCAATTTCTTCGATGAATGTTTCTCACTTTAATAAACTCTAAGATATGGATTGGAAGTTTTTTAAAAATATCTCTTTTGACTTTTTTGGGAATACTTTCATCAACCGAAGAAATTATAGCTTGTGTAAAGTTTTGTACAATAGGGTCAACATCATCTTTACAAGACACTCTTTCAAGATTTGTAGTACTATTTTGAAGGCTCATTTTAATCTTTGATTTGAATGAATTCCAATTAGCATTCTTCATGTCCAGGAAATATAGAATCTTTCTTTCAACCAACCAAGAAAGGTTACAAAGAACAGGATTATGATCTGAACTGAGAGCACTTAACGAAACGGGTTCTGTTATAAGACCAGGGACATTTGACACAAACAAGTCAAGGACAGAGGAGATGCCACGAGAACCTGCGGGAAAATAAGTTGGACAAGGTGGATAAAAAATATTAATTGGTAGTGCCAATGGAAGGGCAGCCAATATATTGCCCCAAGCATTTGCTCTTACACACCCCCAATCTCTATGCCGGCAGTTAAAATCACCACCTAATAGAAATTCACCATTCATTGTGAATAACTTTTTTAAATCTTGCTTGAGCCATTTTCTTTTAATATCCGACGAAGATCCACCAGGGAAATAAACAGAATAGATTTTTACTGTCTTATGGTTTCTTAACTTAATCATTACACCTACATTCTCCACAAGCCTAGTTGGAATTACAGGTAAAAGCGAATGTTGAATTGACTTCCTGATAAGAATCGCCACTCCCCCACCACTTTGGTCTACTCTATCAATGCGATAGCAGTTAAAGTCAGATGATGGGAGTCTTATATCAAAATTAAGCCAAGTTTCTGTTACTAGAGCAACATCAACTTTATAGCTATTTAAAAAGTTTAAAAATTCATGAAATTTATTACGTATGCCTTTAGCATTCCAAGTAATTATTTTTATTTGTGTATCTGCCATTTTACTTAACATTATTAGTGTATAAAAACTTAGTGGCTAAATGCGCGATCACATTAAATTGTTCTATTTTCGTTTTACAAACTGATAAATTTGAGATCATTTCCATGCACAAGGAATTTAGTTCCTCGGTTGTGAAGAGTGGTGAATTGTTGTTGGGTAAATTATTGTTATTGTTTGATGAAGAAGCGCCGCGTGAGTCATTTTCCCATGCATTAATTGTTGGTGGTAAAGTTTGAATTTGCGGGCTTGAATTTGGAAAGCTTTTGCTCGGAGCATAGGTCAGTCCCAGTCGTCGCTGTGGCTGTGGAAGCGTAGGAAAATCACTCATAGAGGCAAACGAAATCGGTTTTTGGCAAGCTTGATGATTAGAAATTTGAGTTGATGCAGCGAAATGAGTTCTTGGATGGATCTTGGATCTTCCAGATGATCTTTCTTTTATTTCTAAGTATTTAGATCTACTGGTGCATGTGGCGTCAGTAGCTTTATGATTGCCGTTGCAGTTGGCACATTTATTTACCGAAGCGTTATTACATTCGCTTGTTTTGTGTGAACCAGCGCAAGTAGCACAATATGTTTTTATGTGACAATTTCTCTCACCATGTCCAAACATTTGACAATTAAAGCATTGTGTCACCTTACCTTTGATTTTCCTTTGGAAGTTCCAGTTCACTTGGCTATGAAAAATTGAGCGATAATTTTTTTAAGTTCACTTAATTTAATTGTTTCATTTTCAAAGTGAATGAGATAAAAAAAGTCAGTAAATTTTTTTCAATTTTTTTAACATCAGAACATTTTAAGCCAAGCGAAATGAGTTCAGCTTTGAGTTCATTAGTTTTTATATCATCCAGTCCATACAAAATAACTTTGAAAGTTTTAGCACTTTTAATATCATGAGAAAAATATTGACAGTTATCCTCTTTTAGTTTTTCTAACACAATATTAAATGATTCAATAGTTCCGAACATTATTGTTATACCAATTGTTAATTTTTTTATTGAATAACTGGATATTTTAAGCTTTTTCATGAGGCTATGCACATATTCTGGTGATTTTTGCATCACTTTGATTGGTGGCACATACACTTTTCTGATTATTGGCGAATCAGTTTCGTCCATTTCAGAATTATCTGTATCTGGATGGCATTGTAGGGGAGTGAATTTATTACAGTAGGGGGTTTTACCAAGCCCACTTGTTGGATGCATAGTAGAACGAAGTTTTTTATCCGAGGACAAGCAATTGTCCCCGGTATCAGGCGATCTATCGCGTTTGGGAATGGTTGTAATGAGAACTCGCGACCGAGATGAACACGTCAAACGCAGTCGAAAGCTCCGGGTGAACTGACACGAAGCTTTATGTTACGTGATAGCAGTCTGGATTTCAGCAGTTTACTGACTGCGTGCCAACTAGCGTTGCCGGAGTGCAGTCTCTTAAAAATATATGTGTTCTCTGAGGTCCACCTTCGCCGTAATCAGGTATTTTGTTTTGTCGTCATTTATTTCTAGGCCCACCTCTTCTGCCGCTTGCATGATGATTTCACAGAGCTAAACAATGGTTCTTAAAATTATATTTACAGTCGAATTGTAAGCCAAGAATTTTTAATGTGTCGACATTACTGATCATAGCGTTTTCAAAATTTGCTATTAGGTTCTTGTTACAATTTTTTTTTTACATATGTGTAAGATTTTGCTTTTTTCCTTTGATATTTTTGATCCGGAACGGTTACACCATATTTGAATGTCACATAGAATATTTTCGAATGTTTTACTAGCTACTTTTAAGTCGTTAACATTAGTGAAAATGATAAGGTCATCGGCGTAGAGGCAATCTTTTACAATTTTATATTTCGAGATTATGCTATTTAATTCTTCAAACGCTATTTTAAATAGTACTACTGATAACGGTGACCTTTGAGGGATACCCGTTTTTACATTATTGACATCAGAAAATACAACGTTAGGTTTGATCCTAAATTTTCTATTATTTAAAAAGGACTTAATAAAATTGAACATGTTGCGTACTATTTTCCATGTTTGTAGAGCTTGGAGGATAATGTGTGCCCGATGTGGTCGAAGGCTTTTTCGAAGTCTATTGATAGAATGGAAGTATATTTTTTGCAGGAAAAAGCGGAGATAACGTAGTTATCAATGTGGAGAAGTGCGTCCATCGTTTCCCTATTTTGTTTAAAGCCGACTTGTTGGATACTTATCAAGTTATATTTTTCCAGGTAACCAGTTCAGTCTCTTAGCAACCATTTTTTCCAGTAATTTTCCTGGGCAAGGTAGTAGAGCAATGGGGCGTAGTGTCGGTTGTGGAGTTTGGCTTTGGCAGAGGAATAATAGTGGCTATTTTCCACATTTGAGACTTAGGAGGCGGTCTTTCACAATCTGTGGACTATGTTTTAGCATTTGATAGTCGATTCTATCGAATCCTGGAGTTTTTCCTTTTGTGGTATGAAGACTAGATTCTAGTTACAGGGGTTACTGGTGTTGCTCAGGGGTGTTGGCTGCACTTGTATTTGGTTTTTGGCGGTATAGAACTCTGGGTGGAAATTGAAGTTGGTGGGCGTATTTGCCCAAAACTCGGCCAAGTATTTGGCTATATTGCCAGGACATGTAAGTATGTTGGATCCTGTGTTTATTGATTTAATATTGGGTGGGCTGTAGCTGCCTGTCACTGTTTTTATGTCGGTCCATATCTTTTTTGGGGTGGATGTTGCATTTAATTTTTCCGTGAAGGACTGGAAGGCTTTGGCCTTTTCAACATTAGCTGTTCTTCGGAACAGGGTGTTAAGCTTTTTGTAGCGTATTAGGTGTTGGTCGGTTGGGTGTTTCTTAAAATGTTTCCATGCCGACTGCTTTTCTGCGCGTAGATTTGCCAGATCTGCATTCCATCATGGTACGACTGATTTATAGAATCTTTTTGTTGTCTACGGGATGGAGCCATTGGCGGCTGTTCGAATGGCTTTTGTAATAATTGCTGTTTCTTGGTTTATGTTAGTTTTAGTGCTATGGAGATTAAGGAATTGCGTGCTATTTGTTTGAAATTTGATCCATTTTGCTCGGTCAGATTGGAACTTGGGGAGGAGTTTGATCTTTTTCTTATTGCCATGCCAGTCAAGACAGAGATTTTAATCGGGAAGTGATTCCTTCCATGCAGATTGTCTAATATTTCCCAGTTAGTTATGGGAGAAAGTTGGGATGATATTATGGAAAGGTCTACGTTTGTAAAGGTTTTGTGTGTGGAAAAGTGGGTTGGCTTGCCGTTATTCAGTATTGCCAAGTGGGATTGTAGCAAAAATTGTTCAACGATTTTACCTCTTTTGTTTGTTGTTCGTGATCCCCATATTGGACTCCATGCATTGAAATCCCACACTAGGAGGATTGGTTTGTGCATGTTCTGAATTATGTTATTCAGATCCGCTAGATTGAATGGTTGGTTGGGTGGGATGTAAATTGAAATAACAGTTAAACTTAATTTCCCTGTAAGTTGGATTGCGGTAACCGAGAAAGGGGAAGTAATGTTGAGGTGTCTATGGTTAAGGGCGCTATGTATTAGTATACCAGACCCTTGTTTAGAGGAGTTGTTTCCTGTGAGGTTGTTGTAGGTTTTATATTCCCGAGGCACTTTAGCATTTGAGGACTGGCTAAGTGAGTTTCTTGCAATGCTATGATCGCTGGTTTTAGTTCCTTTATAAGGATCTGTAGTTCGTGATAGTTATTGTGGAACCCATTCAGGTCCCACTGAAGCATTAAAAGATCGTTTGGGTTGTTGTTAGTGTTTGTTGTGGTGTTCAAAGTGGTGGAGTCAATATAACGGTGGTTGGTTATCTGACTCCGCGCCACTCAGCTCGTTTCACTCAATTGTCCAATCCGCTCGGGTTGGTTTGGAGAAAGTCGCCCTGTGCCGCGGAGTCAATGTGTTGGTGACAGAGATTAGGATCATATCTTTCCATGATCAGGTAAAGGGAAGTTTTCCGTTGAGTCTAAACGGGATTTTTGCATTTCTGCTGGAGTGTGTTTCGATTCGTTTGTGTGTGTTTGAGTTAGTATGGGAGAAGCGTTTTGTGTTTTGTTTTTTATTGTGTTTTGTTGTACGATAGGGAGTTTTCTCTTTTCTATTTCCTTTAAGGTTGCGTAAGAGGTGGAGGGAAATATATGTGTTTCTTTGGCAGCAGTTTTGTTTGCGGGTATTGGGTCTTGTATGTGTTTTGTTGGGACTGAATTGGTACCAGTTGGTGTTTTTAGTGTTGAAGTGGTTTTCTATATTTGTTCCGAATAGAGATCATTATTTGGGATTTTGTTCTCTGTATATGCGTTTAGCGTCTGATAGGGAAGTTTTATTTTTTGTTTGTATTATTAAAATTTGTTGGTATTGCATATATTTTGTGCAAGTGGAAGAAGATGCTGGGTGGGGGCCGTGACAGTTTGCACAGGTTGTTCTTGTGCATTCAGCTTCAGGGTGGGGTGGAAGATTGCATGTATTGCATGCCGTTGTATTTTTGCACCATTTTGCTGTGTGGCCTAGTAATTGGCATTGTCGGCAACGCATAGGCCTCGGAATGTATTCCTTGACCTCGGTGTTGTACCAGCCGATTTCTGTGGTTGAAGACGGTCAAATGAAAATAGCATTAGGCCCGTGGGCTTCCCTTCTCCATTCATCATTTTGGTGAATTTAAACACATCAACAATGCCTTGGGAACTCATTTCTGTTGTTATATCAGGTTCTGGGACGTTTATAAGACAGGGGGCGTAAACAATTCCTTTAGAGACGTTTAGTTTGGGGTGTAGTCTTATGTCGACCGGACAGATTGATTCGAATCGTTTGGATTGGATGAATCTATCTGCTGTATCTTGATCTTTGACTAGAATTAGTATGGAGCCATCCCTAAGCAGAGTTATTCTTTCGTACTGTGTACTAATAGAATCAATTATTCTCTTCAGCACAAAGACGTTAACAGATGTTAGTGGCCTTGAAGCATCGGTTGGGTGAATTTGAATAAACCGAGGTGTTTTTAAAATTGCTTTGTTCGGCAAAGCAGGGAAATCGAAAGACAGTGGGCTGCCGGATTGTCTTTTCTTTTTTGTTGGCACGTTGTTTGCAGAGCATGAGAGTGAGCATTCTCCCAGTTCTAGGAACCTGTTGCCGGCATGCTGGCTTGGCCGTAGGGCCATATTTTGGGTTTCTTACCTGACGTGTCCTTGTTGTCTTTTGTTTGTGAATTCTTAGGAGTTTTATCTGTTGTCAAAAATTGCTTTTGAAATACTTACACTTTTTAAATAGGTAGTCACTTCACTTTTTAACTGGCGCACTGTTAAACTGGTGTTCTCTGTAAGAGAGTACGGGGGTGACTGACCCTCGTCTATTTCACTTAGTACAAGCGGTGAAAAGATTTACACGTAAAAACTTACGAACTAACTTAAAAACTAGGGATTAAAAAAACCTAATTTAGATAATTAAGATTTAGGGATTAAAAAAATTAATTTGGAATAAATATGAAGGTAATATGGTGGGATGGTGGCGGTGTACGTGGTGGGGTGGCGAAGACCGGGTAGTACGATAAAAGAACGGGATGATTGGAATGTGTACGTGTTTTAAGAGTGTAGATTGTGGGTGGGGCAAGGTCAGGAGGGGAACGAGAGGAGACGACGTTTGAGTGCATGAATGTGCCTTTTCCAGAGTCGAATGTGTTTTGGAGCGGAGACCTCTAACATTCTGATAGTAGACGGTTAGGGGGAGCGTATTGATATGATAAGAGGGACCGGGCGGCTGAATAAGGTCAAAAGTACTTTTTATTATTGGGATAGGTAATTTTTTTATCGATATAATGGCGAAATGCCGAGAGGTCTCTTAGCACCTTGTTAGGGGGCATATTGAGATTTTTATGGAAATTAATGAACAGGCTGCGAAGGCTAGGAACGTCAGTAGGTAGACCTTCTTGCTGGATGGAGGCCATTACGCTGGTTTTCATTTTACCTTCATAACAGACAGAGTCGGCTTTGTCGTGGAGGAAAGCAAGATAGAGGCTTACATTCTCTTTAAGTGTATAAAGTTCTATTTAAGTGTATAAGGTTCTATTCAAACGGAAAAATAAGTTGTGTAAGACTTCTTTTCTGTGTACTGCGTTATAGTTTTGAAATTTCGATCAGTTTGTCATCCAAAGTTAGTAAAATATTGAACCTGGTAAAATGTGAACATTTCTATTTCGTTATTGCCGGACTTTACAGTTTTCGAAAAACCAGATCATAAAAAATCCGACTTTAATTACATGTCGTGGGCGATTATTTAATTGGTAACTAAAACCATTTCGTCTTAAATGAGGCAGCTTCGAAAAATGACGGAAATCTAACATTTACGCGGGTTGTATGGTTTGATTAGATTGTTTTTGGTTGTTCTTCTTTTGGTACACATCGTTGAAAACTATTTGCACATTGATAGCCATATTCTATCTTTACTCTGTTGTCAGCTGTCAAAAGGTTACATGTTTTTCGATACAATTGGCGATTTTTCATCGGTTAAAAAATGGATCACAGAATTTGCCTTAAATGTTGTTATAAAAATGGAACAAAGTTTAGCTACATTTAATAAATGTTAAGTATTCCTTTCGGTGAGTCTTCTATGACCAATACAAGAGCATACGTGTGGTAAAAACGCTTCCACGAATAATGAAAAGTTTGAAGATGACAAGGGTCCTAAATTTCCTAGCACACCAGCGACCGATGTGAAAAAAGTGAAAGAATTGGTTATGAACGATCACCGAATCACAGTCACAGAAGGCAGTGATGGTGTCGGCATATCAATTGGCTCATATCATTACATTTTTTTCGGATGTTTTGAGTATTTTCGTCTACAATCAAACCGATGGGAAAGCCGCGACGGGGATAGGGGGACAATGTCAGGTATGACCTTGAAGAAATCGGATCATATAGCGAGGCGGGGAGAGAAAGTGTGCAGAATAGAGAACGGTTAGTAGCCGAGTAAGTAAGCATTTTTTTTACAAACTAAGGTCTATCAGATGAACTGCGTTTGATGGAATGCGGAATGTAGATCTCCATCCCAAGAAGAATAATCTCTGTGACCGACTCCGCGCATGCATCGACATCGGAGTCTCCAAAGCACACCTACGACCACGGAAAGAACGCGAAGAAATCTCACGAATTCCTTGGCATGACCCTCAACCATATGATGTCCACGTTATTGGGTTCTAACGCCTCCATCTTCTGGCAAGCCAGATCGGTGTGCACGAGAACTCCCTTATAACGGAATCTCGAATGCAAGTCGTATCCTGAGTAACGAAGACATGTCGAATCAGTTGACGAATCGACCTGGGTCTCTGTTAAAACAAAGATATCAGGTTTCGCTGTTTGCAAATATTAGTGGACGACATTTACATTCGTATTGGTAAAACCGATGCCTCTGGTGTTATAAAATGCCGTTACCCATCGACCGTCGACAGAGCCTCGAGAGCGAGCCCGATTATGCGATGACGAATTTCTTAAAGTTCGGTTAGTTATCCTAGTATTTGCATGGCGTTCCCCCTGACATTATCCCTCCAGAGATCCGAATGGGAATTCTTTATCTCAGAAGGTACCATCATGACTTATCCCCGTGTCAGTCCGGTCCATCAGCCATACTTCCGAAACATAGTCGAAGATTTCTCCCGACAGTATCACGGAATGTGCACCGTGACGGGATATATCGGCTTGTGATCGACTACCACCTAAACCAAACTTTTCTCGAACCGGTCCATCAGCCAAGCTCCGAAAAATGGTCAGGGATTTCACCCGACCATTTCACGGAGCCTATAGCTTGGTGGGGAGGTATTTCACCCAGCGACAGGGCATTGCGACCCCACCCACCACTCGGTCTTTAGCCGCCTTGTGGGAGTTCTCTATATCACACAGAGAACCAACCCACAGTCCTAACCTGTTCGTCTATACTAAATGGACCGCTTTATAAATATAGTAACAATAATAAAAATATATAGCTATATCGCAAACCTACAATAGTGAGAGTAATCAAGTCGCGAAGATTAAGATGGGCCGGACACGTGGCGCGAATGGGGAACGATAGGACCGTGCATAGAATTCTTGACGGTAGACCAACGGGAAAGAGACCGGTAGGACGGCCGCGACGGAGATGGGAGGACAATGTTAGGTTTGACCTTGAGGAGATCGGATCGAATGGTCAAGCGTGGAAGGAGAGTGCCCAGGACAGGGAACGATGGCGAAGCCGAGTCGGTGAGGTCATGAACTTCCGGGTTCTTACAGGCCAATAAATAATAATAAATAATAATAATAAAAATAAAAAGCCGCTTTACAATAAAACCTTCCAGTGAGTTTTCATTTACTCTTGACCCCCTTTTGGTGAACAACGTTCGGCGGAACTTTTGATTGTTGGGGAATAGGAGTTAACCGGCGCCCGTGCTGGCGCATACATAGATCCCCCACAGCTTCTTACCACAAGCCGGCCTAGCTGCGAGTATATTCTGACGCCCTACTCACAGGGCATGATGTTACAAAATGCCGTTATCAGTCAAACGTTGTCAGAGCCTCGGGAACAAACCCGATTACGTGATGGCGAATTTCTTATATTTCGGTTATTTATCCGAATATTTGCGTGATGTCCCCCCTGACATATTCCTCCCGAGATCCGAATGGGAAACTAGTTTAACTCCGGAATTCTTTATCTCAGAAGCTGGCATCATGACTTATCTCCGTGTCAGTCCGGCCATCAGCTATACATCTGAAACATAGTCGAAGATTTCTCCGGACGATAGCGCGGAATGTCCAGCGTGACGGGGTGGTATCTCACCTTGCGATCGATTACCACCTAAACCAACATTTTCTCCAACCGATCCATCAGCCAAGCTCCGAAGGATAGCCAGGGATTTCACCCGATCACTTTATGGAGCCTATAGTTTGATGGGGTGTTATTTTACCGGGCGACAAGGCACTGGGACCCCACCTACCACTCGGCCTTTAATCGCCTCTTACCACAAGCCGGTCTAGGTGTGAGTATATTATAACACAGGGGGATGTACCAATATACATCGATACCTTATTTCCTTATCCACTTCCTCTCCGCCCGCTTGCACTGTGCTTTGACATTTAAGGGTACTCCAAAAATACCCTTTTGTGCATGGGTTACGGTATACACCTATCCCAATAGGGGGCCCTTCAATGTGCCGTTAAGAGTACCATCCTAAACATATCAATCGAAACGATCGATGTAAACATAAAAGAATTATTAACTGCTGGAAGGATGCATATGTAGCTCCTGTCCCTTGCCCCATCTTAAATTAATGAGAACCACCCTCTTCTCTGATAAGACTTATTTACCCAGGACCACCCTTTATCCTATTACAATGTATCCGTTGTCGGGAAAGTGTAAACATTTACTTCGGGAGCATTGCCTTACTCTGTTTCTCACAAGATCACAAAACAACGGCGAATCGTGGACATCATGTACACAAGTGCACTGTTATTCGGCAATGAGCCAAAACAAAGTACAATGTATACCTTAACGTGGATGCATCGAAGACGAATATCGTGGGAATTGTAGTGTGACAACATATACATGAAATGACCACGAACAATAATCTCAAATGAATCGATTGCCCTTGTCACAATTTGCACTTCTCAAGTAACCAGCATTCGTTGTTTACAACCAAAGTCAAGGTCAACTCATTTCATTGAGTAAATCAAACGAATCGCTCCAGTTACGATTTGAAGGAATCAGATGACAATCGTATGCGAATTTGTCATTGGCAAAGTGATTCACGAATTAATTGGGTCAACTCATGTTATTGTTCACTATACGGTGATAGGATATTAAATGGCATAATCGGCAAAATTGTACGAGTGATGATCCACTTTATTATTTTATAGCTTGTAAGCAAAATTTGTATGAGTAATTGAGGAAATGTGTAAATAATTGAATGATTGATTGGGAGTATAAATACCCCAACATTTTTGAAATAAATTTAATCATATACCTGAAACGTATTGATTCATTAACTGCGGCGCTCTACGCCATATGTTTTAAGCGAGCTGCGCTTTAATCAGCACCCATAGGGAAGTTAAGTCAAATAGAAAATATTAAGATAAAGTTTAGATACTTGTCACCCAAATATATATTACTTGGCGATCCTAACCCGAATCCACCACATGGCGATCCTGCAATCTTGGATCTAGAATCTTTTGATCGTTGTCAAAGATTATCTGGAGACTTTTCGATGCGATCTTGATTTGGAATCTTTTGATCGTTATCAACGAAGATATGGCGACTTTTGATTATTACCTGCACTTAACTAGGAATATTTTGATCGATGATCCTGCACTGATCTGGAACCGTCTGATCATTGCATACACTGAACTGGATATGCCATTATTACCTGAAGTAGTTTATACTCCAGATGATGCCAACTTCATACGAAGCAGCGTACCAAAACCGGATGGCGGTTTATTCGCGACAACAATTAGACGAGCTTTTTGGCAGTATAAAGGGACCACTGGTATACACGAGCAAATATGAAGACAATGACATACGAACGTTCACAAAAGCTAATTGTGTTACCAAATGAAGTACGAAAGAATTGGCAACCCCCCTCATCTTCGAATTACCCCAGATGGACGAGCATCCAACATATCCATTACTTATCCACATGGACAATACACTTTCCTCCCAGAAACCTTGGACGATTCCCTAGCAGAAAAGTGACAAATCATGTCTAAAATGATAAAAAAAAAAAAAAAAAAGAAAGAAACAAATCAGTAATGATTATATAATAATTATATATCCTGCCTGATGAAATTAAATTAATAAACATGTAAATAACTATACACGTCGCTTAACAGTTATGTAAATTCAATTTTACAAACATTTTATACGAAATGTGTTTATTGCTTAGGCTGAAATTGCAATGGGATATATTGTTTAAATAAAACATTGTTTTTACTTGTATTTTTCTCTATATTCGTTATGAATATATTATTGTAATCATTATTTCCATTTTAATTATAATAATAGTTCAGGAAATACTTATTCTTAAATCAATCATGTATGTCAATAAAAACACCATAAAGTTTAAGAAAAACTTAAACAAACATTGTAATAAATAGAAAATAGTACGAGAAAGAAGAATTTCTCACAGTAAGAAATGTAATAAGTATAAAAACATTCTGTACGCCTATACATGGCAAATACATATAAAAGGTACATGAAATGTTAGACAATGATCCCAACATTTGTTATAAAAATATTTTGTAAACTCGCATGCACACAAACATTAAGATTTTCTTACACTATAGTACATCCATATAAATTACTTTAGACCCTATTTATTTGGTAGAAAATTCACGGTTTACTCTGACCATAGACCATTAGTAAGCTTGTTTACCCATAATAATCCATCTTCAAAATTGACCAGGATACGTATAGACCTAATGGATTACGATTTCGACATTGTATTCAAACAAGGAAAAATGAATACAAATGCAGATGCACTTTCAAGGATAAAAATAGGTCCTGAGAAATTGAAAGAAATGATGGCAACACAGAATATAGATGTTGTTACCAGAGCAATGAAGAAAAAAGACGAAATAAAGAGTATGAATAAAAACTGTGCGGAAGCCTTAGACTCAAATGTGGGGACTGATCACCTTCACATATGGAACTGTACATCACTATCTGACATGAATGAAGAAGATTGGGTTCAGAAAACCCGGGAATATAAACAAAGAAGCTTCAAGAAATAAAGTTATATTAGCAGCAAACACTGTAATTGTGGAATACAGCGATAATTCTCTATCAGAGTTAAAATTGATTTTGAAGAAACTGATATTTACTATGAACAATACAGGTGTTACACAACTAGCGCTAGCAAGAAATAGTTCAATATTTGAAAATGTGAACGTGCACAAATTCAAAGAAATATTTAATAAGCTGCAGAAGAAAAGAAACATTAATGAATGTTTAGATATTTTAATATATGGACCACCGAAACAGCTGACGAATGAAGAAGAAAAGCGCAGATTAATAGAAGAATATCATAACTCTAAAATAGGAGGACATTGCGGCATCAGAAAATGCATTAGTAAATTGAAACAAAAGTATGTCTGGAAAAATATGAACAAAATGGTAAAAGCATTTGTAAATAACTGCGAAATTTGTAACAAGGTCAAGATAACAAAATACACCAAAGAGAACTTCGTGATTACAAATACACCGAGCACATCATTTGAAACGATATCAATAGACACCATAGGCCCACTGAGACCTTCAAACGGATTTAGGTATATATTAACGATGCAATGCGAACTAACGAAATTCGTAGAAGCATTTCCAATGCAAACTAAAGATCATCACACCGTTGCCAAGACTATAGTAGAAAAATGTATATTGAAATATGGATCAGGCACACTGGAGCCATCCTTCCCACCATTCATTACTGAATTCAACGAAACCAATAAAGCGTCACATCCCATGGGAACCAACAGGTTCCTAAGCTTTACAGAATTATCTGAATTGATTACTTCGCGTAACAATAAAAAATCTACAGGCTTGGATAGAATCCCTAACCTTCTATTTAAAAGGCTTCACCCGGAAAACTTACTCCCCATTCTCGTTCTTCTCAACCACATAATAAACGCTTCACATTTCCCAAAATGTTGGAAAACAGCGGTGATAGTCCCTATTAGTAAATCCGGTTCTTCCAACAACCCGGCTAACTTCCGTCCCATATCACAGCTAAATTCGCTTAGTAAGGTTTTGGAATGTAAGATATACAAAAATCTTCTCTCATTTGCTAGAGACAACTCCCTTATCCCGAATTCTCAATTTGGCTTTCGTCCACAACACTCAAGTTGTCATGCTCTGCTAAAACTGACACATGATGTGACAATGAATCTCCAAAACCAATCCCCTACAATATGCGCCTCTCTCGACATAGCAAAAGTATTCGATTGCGTTTGGGTTGCAGGACTGCTCTATAAGCTACATTCAATGTTCGGATTAAACACCCACACCATTAAAACTTCTCGCTTCCTACCTTTCTGATAGAAAGTTCATGGTGAAAATAAATTCAACTCTTTCGACACCATACAGTATAACCGCGGGTGTTCCTCAAGGTTCCATTCTCGGACCATTATTATACCTCCTTTATACTTCAGACACCCCGCAGCCACTGTCACCTAATACAGTAATGCTGAATTATGCCGACGACACTTTAATTTATTCAAGCAACAAGTTTGTCAAGGAGGCAAGAAACTGTATTAACAGCTATCTCCCGAATCTCTCTGCATATTTTACTAAGTGGAGAATCCGACTCAACCCAGCCAAAACTCAACTCATAGTGTTTAAAGGCAGAAATGCGAGTTGTACTAACAACACCATACGCTGCCATAACAAAATCAGAATCAAGTTAAATAACAATATAATTAAACCCTCCAAAACCTTAAAGTACATGGGAATAACCTTCACCAACAATCTGTCCTTCTCCGCTCACACCAAAAACTCGATTCGCAAAGCCGCAATTCAACTTAATCTCTGCAGAAAAGTGATGTACAAGCCGAATGGTCTCTCTCCCAAAGTTAAATCACTTATCTACAAACAGATAATTAGACCCACTCTCACATATGCATGCCCGATATGGTACCATATCACACCCGCCCAAATGGAGAAGCTACGCATCTTCGAAAGGAAATGCTTCAGACTTATCACTGGCCTCAACCGACATCCCAACTCCCACAAATATTATAACAGTAGTTCGCTCTACTATGCCGCTAATATTGAACGTATAGATCGACGCTTCCTCGAACTGTCCATCAAATTTATTGAAAATCTTCCCAATAATCCCAACCCGATAATAAATGCGCTCACATCGACTCCGTCAGATAACCGAACTGCCTACCCGAACTGTCTCCACATCAGAACGTTCTTCACCTCTGGCAGGTTGGTTAATAACTCTAATGAGATTGTATACCACAATACAGAACTTTCACCTCACCAATTTAAATATAGTAATATTCAACCCTTCTCCAATATTTTGCGTTTCAACGAACAAACGGAAAGTAGTTCCCCAACCCACATCCCTGACTGACAATATCCTCACTAACCCATTGATCACTATGCTACCCCCTTCCACACCACACTAACTTATTTCAATAATAATTAGGTAACTAGACTAAGTTAAGATAAGATAAGTTAAGTTAAGTAAATTAGCATAGGTTAAGTAAATAACTATATCCTAGTTTTCTGACCTTTTACAGGAAGCTCTACTCACTAAAATCTTAATCCATAACCAATATATAACTCTTATCATATTGTTTGAAAAATGTACTAGTAAGTATATGTAAACAATTACAGCTAAGGTATCATAAGTTATCTGTATTGCTTATTGTAAAAAATATTTATGGTCAATAAATACAGAAATGTAAAAAAAAAAAAAAAAAAAAAGAAATATGGATGCTTTGAAAATATTAAAACAGATAAAGGCACAGAATTTACAAATGAATTGTTAAAAAACATTTGTAAATTACTAAATATAAATCAAATAGTATCAACACCTTATCACCATGAGACATTAGGATCTATAGAAAGAAATCATAGAGTTTTAAATGATTACCTAATGACAGTAGGAGACAAAGAAAATTGGAACGAATGGTTACCTTACTATACATATTGTTACAATACCTTACCACATAGTAATACCTTGTATTCTCCGTTTGAATTAGTTTTTGGAAAATTAAGTACACTACCATGTGAAATATTAACAAATAAAGAGAAAATCTATGACCTAGATAATTACTTGAATGAACTCAAATGTAAACTAAGGTACTCACACCAACAAGCAAAAAACAATCTGATAAATGATAAACAAAATAGAAATAAGACCCAAAAAACAATAAATAGATCTAATTTTAAAGTAGGAGATTATGTATATTTAAAAGTACAAAATAAGAAAAAATTGGACAAACCGTTTAGAGGTCCATATAGAATAATAGCGCAAAAAGGTACGAATAGTATAATCTTGTTAGATTATAAGGAATACGAAATACATAATAATAACTTAATTAAATCTAGAGGCAACTAGAAGAAATATTTATTTACATTTTAAGAAATTCGACGCCGTAAATTCAAAATTGGACGCGCAAGCTGCAGATGTCAATGCAAAGTTGGATGCCCAAACACAATGGATGAAATGTAATTTTCAACACTTTAAGGAAGAAATTCAGTCAAAAATTCGAAACGAAGTAGAAAATCTAGTTCTAAAAAACGAAGCTGAATTCAAGAAAGTCACCGATGAAATAACGCGAATCGAAAAGAGACTTGAGTGTGTTGAGAGAAATAAGACATCGCCAGGCAATCGACATGACTACAAAGATACAAGGATGCAATCGCCAACCTTCGATGGAACGGAACCCTTCTCCGTATTTATACGTCAGTTCGACGCCGCGGCCAATTATAATAAGTGGTCGGATGAGCAAACATCAACACCGCTAATCTTGTCACTCCGCGGGGCGGCTGCAGAATTGCTACAAACCATACCAGCAGAGAAGCAAACAAATTTCCAAGCGGTAAGAGACGGCCTTGAAGCTAGGTATGGAGACAACCACATGCAGCAGGTCTACCGCATGCAACTACGGAGCAGAATGCAAAAACCTGGAGAAAATCGTCAACAGTTGCAGGCAGACATTGAGCGACTGGCAAACTTGTCTTATTCAAATATGACTAAGGAATTCCTGAACGAGGTAGCAATGGATGCATTCGCAAACGCACTCCAAGATCGGGACTTGCAACAAGCCGTCCGTTTAGCGGGAAAGAAGACGACTAACGAAATACTGGCGTTCGCATTGGCATATGAATCTGCTAAACTGGCTACCAAGAGTACATATAGAGTCCGAGAAACATCCGTCCAGGAATGTTCCTGCCAAAGAATCGGGCATGTACACCGGAGAACCCCGGGACCTGATATGAAGTGTTTGACATGCGGCGAAGTCGGCCACATCTCTGTTGACTGTAGGAAACGTCGACGAACGAATGAAACATCAAGTGAGAATTGTTGTTCATGCGCAAATCATAGGAGGAGACTATCAACGGACCAACCTGAGGCTAATAGCTCGGGAAACTTGTAAGGGCAGACTTTACGGGGCAAAAGTCGCCTGGTGGAATGTGCAGCCCCAGCATCGTAACTGTATCACAACTCCAACGGGATAACCAATGTTTGGTTATAACTACGATTGTCAATGTGTTGTATTCCAGAATACTACCCTTATTAAATTTAACACTGAATCTCCTTACACATCCTTAAAAACTTCCTTTAACATATATTACATTCTCGCTTAATACATACCATTCATAACCATTCACAATATTGCCAGTTACAGCACATTTAATAACATGCCCCTTTTCATAACTTGCCCCTTTTTATTTCAAAACAGAGCACTTTGATTTTCGTTCAAATTTTATTCAATTTAAAAGTCACAGAAACTAAAGGAATACTTTGAGAAAATTTGTTTTGTTCATATTATAATTTCCAGTTAATTAGAACATAATGTTCTATAAGTAGAGAAAAAATTCATTTGAAAAATCAGTTTAAGTTTGGAGTTGGGTTAGAGAACAGAGTTAGTTGAATTGCTTACAGTCTCAAGTAAATTTATGTTTTGAGTTGAGAATAAGTTTTCCTTGAGTGAAGAGGATGATACACAAAATAAACAATATTAAGGAGACGGAATTAGTTTTTTTCTTAATTAATTAATTATCAATTGCAACAAATTTCCGCTCAAACGTACTTTCTATCGGAGCGGAATAATAAATAAAAGGAAAAATAAAAGGAATAATAACTAAAAGAAAAACAAAAGGTCCCCGCTCTTCCCTCAACCGAGGAAGCACGGCGCCGGACGTCAACAAATGCAAGGACGACAACAGTGACAATCGACACTGGAGCAACGAGATCCATAATTCGGCCGGACGTCGTGGGCCAACTTGCCCTTAATAAACATAGAAGATACGCTTTGAGGACTGCTACAGGAGAATGCTCTACAGTCTACGGAGATATTACGCAGATATTACGGACGAATGCATTCTTGGAATGGATTTCATGAAGGAGCACCAAGTTATTCTAGATATCGGGCAAAGAACACTGCGAACTGGTAACTTGGAGGTTGCTATTACATTGCAGGACGAACAATTGCGAAGATTGAAATGTTATATGCGTGAGGAGGATGAGATCCCAGCTCGTTCGAACTCGGTAATTTGGACCAGTCTCGAGAGTGATCCCGGTGACAATCGATTTTACATCACCGAGGCCGTACAAAATCAGCGTAAGGGGAACATCCTTGTTGGGAAAGCCCTTATCGATGCGAAGAAGCACATCGTACCCGTCAGAGTACTAAATGCGTCCAAGGAGCCGATCGCAATAAGAAAAGGAGAGTTAATCGCAGAATGTGCACCCGTGTCAGTGATAAGCGCAATTCAGACAAGGGGAGAGGACCATTCAATTCAACAGCCCTCTGGTGCATCGGCTGTGGTTAATAGGCTGATGCCCCAGAAAATCGGATTAACAAACGGAGAAAAGACAAGCGTTGAATCACTGCTGAACGATTTTTCTGATATTTTTGTGACAGGAAATGATAAATTCGGACGCACCGGTATAGTTAAAACATCGCATTGACACGGGTGAGTCAAGACCTATAAAACAGCCACCTCGTCGACTACCGTTGGCCAAACAATCAGAAGTAGGCAACATGATTCGAGAGATGGAAGAGCAAGGAGTCATCGAGAAATCATCGAACCCATGGGCATCGCCGGTAGTGCTCGTCAAGAAGATGGATGGGACAATTAGATTTTGTGTCGACTATCGCCGGTTAAACGACGTTACGAAGAAAGACAGTTACCCACTTGCTCGAATCGACGACACACTAGATACCCTTTCTGGAGCTCAGTGGTTCCCAACATTGGACCTAAAAAGCGGTTACTGGCAAGTGGAAGTGGAGGAGGAGGACAAGGAGAAGACAGCGTTTACTACCGGAAACGGACTTTATCAATTCAACGTGATGCCTTTTGGATTGTGTAATGCCCCAGCAACGTTTGAACGATTAATGGAAAGTGTTCTACGGGGACTTACATCGAAGACGTGTCTCGTATACTTGGACGATATCATCGTTGTCGGAAGGAATTTACCAGAACACATCAATAATCTGCGCTCCGTCTTCGAACGACTAAGACAGGCCAACTTGAAGCTCAATTCGAAGAAATGTGAACTCTTCCAAAGGAGAGTAAAATTCCTGGGACACATCGTTTCATCTGCAGGAGTCCAAACGGATCCTGACAAGATAGCAGCTGTCCAAGAGTGGCCTACTCCAGAAGACAAGCAGCAGTTGAGAAGCTTTATGGGATTAGCCACATATTACCGACGGTTTGTTAAAGGTTTCGCCAACGTGGCTAGAACCCTACATGAACTAACGGGTAAAGACAAGAAATTCAATTGGACAGAAAAGTGTGAGGCAGCATTCAACACATTGAAGGCCGAGTTATGTAAGGCTCCAACATTGGCATTCCCAAGAGCGGATTGCCCATTTATATTGGATACTGATGGAAGTAACACAGGAATCGGAGCAGTGTTGTCACAGGAAGTCGATGGTAAAGAAAGAGTTGTCGCATATTATAGTCGAGTTCTATTTAAGCCAGAGAGAAATTACTGCGCAACAAAAAAAGGAACTGCTGGCTGTCGTAGAAGCCGTTAAGAATTTCCATAAATACCTCTACGGACGTCGATTCCACATTAGGACGGATCATACGGCCCTGAAATGGTTGGTAAATTTTAAGAATCCGGAAGGACAAATAGCTCGATGGATCGAACGACTTCAAAAGTACGATTTCCAAATTTCCCACCGTCAAGGGAAGGTGCATAATAACGCTGATGCTCTATCAAGAAGACCATGTAAGCCAGATTGTAAACATTGTCATAGAGTGGAAGAGAAAGAAGAGGCGTACGACCTGCGAAATGTACAAGTAGAAGTACTAGATGGGTGGACGAGTGATGCTATACGCGCAGCTCAACTTCAGGATGAAGATATGTCGCTAATTCTGGAATACAAAGAAAAGAACGAGTGGCCAACTTGGAACAATATTTCCGACAAGAGTTGAACATTTAAGGCATATTGGGCACAATGGTATTCCTTGCTAGTGGAAGATGGTATCCTTAAGCGTAAATGGGAAGCCACGGACGGAAAATCCCATCGAATGCAGATTCTAGTCCCACCATCAAAAGTGAAAGATGTTCTAACAGAAATGCACGACGGGGCCTCCGGTGGACATTTGGGAGTTAATAAGACACTTTCAAAATTACGATCTCGTTTTTACTGGCTTCACATGAGAGATGACGTCGAGTCTTGGTGTAGGAAGTGCACAACTTGCACTGCGACCAAAGGACCAACGGCAAAACCAAGGAGCGCTATGAAGCAGTACAACGTGGGTGCCCCTTTCGAGCGAATTGCGATTGATATCTCAGGACCATTCCCAAAAACAAACGACAACAACAAATACATGTTAGTTATCATGGATTACTTTAGCAAGTGGGTAGAAGTCCTTCCAATTCCAAACCAAGAAGCAACAACCGTCATTGAGCAGCTAATCAATAATTGGATCAGCAGATATGGAGCTCCCTGTGAGCTTCATTCCGATCAAGGCCGAAATTTCGAACCGCAGATATTTCAAGGCATCTGTGCGGCACTGGGCATAAGGAAAACCAGGACCACACCCTTACATCCGCAGTTAGACGGAATGGTCGAAAGGTTCAACCGAACAGTGAAAGAGTACTTATCGAAGGTCGTTAGTGATCACCAAAGAGATTGGGACAAATATGTACAAACCTTTCTCATGAGCTATAGATCGGCTAATCACAATACGACGGGCCATTCTCCACCAAAAATTATATTTAGACGGGAGATACGATTACCACCCGATCTGCGATTCAGAATACCTCCAGACGCCATAGACAAGACCGAAGACTACGTAGCCGAATGGAGAAATCGCCTCGATGAGATTCATCATTTGGTTCGAAAGCAAATCAAGGTATCCAGTGACAGGATGAAAACAAGGTACGACGTTCGAGCCAACGCATCAGGATTTAATGCAGGCGATAACGTATGGCTTTATAACCCTCATCGGCAAAAAGGAAGGTCTCCGAAGTTGCAGCAACATTGGGAAGGACCGTATAAGATTCTCACAAGAACTAACGACGTTGTCTATAGGATTCAGCGAAGACCGAACGCCAAGATGAAAGTGGTACATCGTGACCGACTGGCGACTTTTGTTAACCCAGAAGATCAGTGAACTTAGTTCGGGACGAACTAATCTAGGCGGAGGATAGTGTGACGCATATGACAATCAGTACTGGAATCTTCGAGAAAGTCCGAAACAAAGTACTAGATTATTTTAGGAAGTACTCGAAAACTGGAATAGAACATTCAAGACTATGGAACGGACGGAAACGATACACCAAATCATAATGAGGAAAAACGGTATAAATACGTCGGACGCAGATCGGGAGGAGAGTTATAAGTAAGACAGGAAGCAAGCGATACGTCTCGAGTGAGAAGTAAGCAGTAAAAGACGCGATAAGTACGGAAGCGGTAAGTAAAGAAATCGTTAAGTGTACAGTATAAGTAACGGTTGTATTATGGACTAATAAAGTGTTATATTAATTCAAAATCGATTTAACGGCTCTTATTTACTTTAAAATAATTAATCCAGCGAACCCTAAGCTCGCTACAATATATTACTTGGCGATCCTAACCCGAATCCACCACAGAATGTTTAGATACTGGACAGGGACACCGATGCTGCATATATAAAAAAGGGCAATGGTTTTTTAGATCGAAGTCATCACAGTACTATAAGTCACAGTATTGTGAGTCAGATTGAAGAAGGCAGCTCGTGCCAGGAGTACAAATCATCATCGTCATCATCGGCACTACAACCGGGATCCGGTCTTGGTCTATTTTGGCAAGTCTTTTCACCGGTATCCGGTCCTTAACCAAGACTTGTTAAATTGTCCATAATAATTTGTTTTTCCGGGCAAGGTTATTAGCCTTGCGCCAACAAAATTATAATAACTCCGTTTGTGTTATGTTTTAAAATAAAGATTAATGCTTTTTTATATACTTGGTTGAATCCTGACTTTAATTTGCGCGTTTGTGTATAAAAAAAAGACTACAATAATTAATGGACACATAAAAATAAATGGATGCTCCTGAGTAGAAACTGAACAACAAAAGTAAAAACTGGTTTCCCCTTCACTCATTGTAACAGATTCTACTTTGAAGACAACATAACATCACCATCTGGATAGACATGCCACCTAAATAGATTTCACCATCGTGAAGTAGGACTTGGAAAGTAAACCAGTCAACACTTGCCCTCCATTCCACTCCTCGCAATCGTGATTTATTGACGATTTTCCAACGGATATATGTATAATATGTGTTTCGTTTGTCCTTTTTCAAGGGGAAACTTGTTGTCGATTTTATGGTTCATCCATTAAGCGGCTTGGGGGCCATTATGACACCCACACTCGTCCAGAGCTCCAAACAAAGATTTAAGAAATCAATTTGCCATTCTTTTTCCACCAACCGTGGAAATTAGATTGTCACTTTCAAACTTTTCTATGGCCCATCTGCACAGGTCCTCCAGCATTTTAGAGGTCCCTTGAGTATGGGCGGTTGGTAGTGGGAATCCAACGCCCAGTGTCGCTACATTTACAAATGGCTAATGTCATTTCGGACGAAACATTGTCCCCAAATCGAATGTACATAACCTGCCATCAATATGTTTGGTTCCCAAAGTAAAAATATATCACACCCTTCGCAAGAACTCACAAGAGTTAAAGGAAAATTTTCTTAGGAGACAACGTCATTGGGCATAAATCAAAGACAGAAGTAATGGAAGACATTAAAGAAGAGACTGCAGGTCAACGTTATCCGTAAGGAGAATTCTTCAACTTCCCCACGTCTCTTACCTGTTCATAGAATGCGAATACCAAGTAATAATGTGGCACTAGAAATTATACTATTTAATGGCTGCAGAAAATTCCACGCTTGCAGAAAGGGCCGTGTGTACATTATGGGACACAACACGGTTACGTGAGGAATGTTCGCGCAATTTGGAATCAGAGCTCTTAATCGTCATAATGATCTACTGGTGGCCGATTGCACTTCTACAGGGGAGACTGGTGCTCTTCCGATGTGAAAGTTAATGAAGGAATAGAAATGGGGCGCATTAGGTACATGGGTAATAATTTTGAATGGGTACACTTAATCAACATGTTTCATGGAAAACGGTTTCTTATGATAATTGATGGAGACTTAAGATAGAGAAATCTTTAAGATATGGTTTTTCCAACGAACATATTGTAGGAACAACTTGAAGTTGTTTTTGGCTGATGGGCACGTGCACATATTGAAATAATATTACACGTTAACGTTTTTTGGTGTCCGGAAGAAAGGGGTATAATTTGTTTTAATAACCCTAAACATTATTATGGATGCTTCTCATTTTTATGAGCATGCCCTTTAATCACGGCCGGACATTAAATTTATTGAAGGCCTAAGAACACAGACACTGATTTTTCTTCATGTTTAATGTATTGCCTGTCAGATGCGCCCCACCTCTTACAAGAGTATCATCATCATCGGCGCTACAACCGGGAACCGGTCTTGACCTTATTTAGCAAGTCCTGAGGCTTGTTAAATTTTCCATAATGATTTGTTTTTTCTGGGCAAGGTCATTAGTCTTGCGCCAGAGGCTCCCCGACGGGGAATCGAACCCCGGTCTCCCGTGTGACAGGCGGGTATACTAACCACTATACTATCGAGGGGCCATATACAAGAGTATATACAATTTTATTTTTTCACTGGAAACTTCACCATTGGGTCTTTCACTCGCCAAACTTCACAATACGCTCCCCCCACTCATATATCAAGACAAATCACCAGGGCAAACACAAAATGTGTTTACAAAAATGTGCTATAAAAACGTGTTTTAAAAAACAAAACTAAGAAAACAATAGAGAGACAATATTCCGTCAGCAAAATTGTAGAAGAGGAAGACCGCTTATATAATGAGTTCTCTTCTAACCCTCAATGTGAGTGGATGTTAGTTTTTGTGTTATTATTTTGCTCTGTGAATATTGAGTGTTGTAAAAGTGGACAATGTTGTGCAGTGGCGAATACAATGGACACATCTTCTAAAGGCATGCGAACAAAGCTCAACGCAGACACAGAGCGTATGTTACGCCAGCGATTAACTGAAGAACATATGCTATACAAACAAGAAAGGCAAGGCCGGGAAAAGTTGTAAGGCCTTGTAAATGACTTGAGAAGTCAAATAGGAATTCTACAACACAGCTGAACTGCATTGTTGAGACAAAATCTGCTATCCCATCATCATCAAATATGGAACATTCTCCTCCACATGAAGATTATTGCACTGATGAGGAAGAATTAGCGAAAGAGACAGAGTGGATTATGTTATCCTACTTCCGACGTGCTTCCTCATAGGTTGAGGGAAGAGCGCAGTATGCAGAAGATTAAAAGTACTATTGAGATTATAATTCACACCTATTTATTTTATTAATTAACTTTCAAGGATCATCGGTCTACTGATATGTGATCGGACAGAGGATTGAATGGTAAAGAGCAATTTGATGACCATGATCGACTGACAAAAAAAAAACAGACCCTGAAAAAAAAGGGGTGGCGTGGCCGACTTTAGGGAGACAAGGACAAATGTGTCCTTCATCTTATCTCTGGCTTCTGGTCATCCTGCGATAACCAGAATCACTCACATCCGTGATGATGTTGGGCTCGGTCTCGAGATATCTGAAAAGAAAGGGGCAAGGAGGTATCTAAGGATAGTGTGGACAGGGTTAGTTCAAGCGTTCTCTAACTAGTTGGGTGGGGGGATTGTGGGAAAGAAATCGTACAAGACCGGTTGCTCTTGAGTGCAGTAGTAAACGCAGATCACGCCTTTGGCGTCTGATAATCTGCGCTTTGGTCGGTGTGTGTGTGCGTGCGTGTTTGTAGTGTGTCAGCAGTAGCTCTGTAACCATAAGATGAACCACAAACGGGTGCGATCCTTTGGATTATCTTGTGGAGCGCATATAAACCGAATTGCGTGGAACAATACCAAGAATCTCCGAAGAACAGCACCCGTGGTAATATCTGTAAAACAGACAGAAGTCGGCTACGCGCCTTCGATGTGATAGCGACTGTAGTCCCGACGTCAACGCCGACTCCCCAATAGGGCGGATCGCTCGTCTCTGTATACTCTCAAGTGGTTCGAGGGTATGTTTAGGAGCCGACCTCCGAACATGAGAGCAATATTCGAGCGCGGGTCTAATTTGGGATTTATATAGGAGAAGAATTTGGGCCGCAGTAAAACATTTCTTGGCTCTAAAAAGATAACTCAGCTTTTCTGAGGCTGATCTGGCGATGCTCGACACGTGTTTATGCCATGATACATTCCGCAGACCGTGACGCCGAGCACTTTCAAGCTTTCCCCAGATGTGAGGGCCTGGTCGTTCATCATTAGCTGTGGAACCGATGACCCACTTTTATTTGTGAATATTGTATATTGTGTCTTCACTGCATTGAAGTCGACGAGATTCCCACCGCAGGACCTTATCTAGATCCTGATTCAGAGAGTCAATCTGTCTGCATCTCAGCTGATGCGACGCAGATGCACCAACCGGCCGAACACTCGAAAAGGGGGAAACAAGCGTACTATCATCCGCAAAACTGAACACTTTGTTATCAGTTGTCTCCAACAAAGCCTCATAAACGTTCACGGACCTACAGGGTAGTCCCCCGACGACGAAAGTGAAGAATTCTACGAGAACGTCGAACGGGCCCTAAATGCCTGCCCAAGATACGATGTAAAAATCGTTCTTGGTGATTTGAATGCGAAAATAGGTCAGGAGCCGGTTTTCAGGCACTACGCAGGTTCCCATAGTTTACATGACAACACTGATGATAATGGACTACGAGTCATCGAATTGGCAGCATCGAAAAACTTGGTCGTTGCAAGTACCAGGTTTCCGCGTAAAGATATCCACAAAGCCACCTGGGTATCACTTGAAGGAGCCACTCGTAACCAAATTGACGTGTTGATAGATCGCTGCCACTCCTCGATCCTGATGACGGTACGAACGTACCGAGCTGTCAACGGCGACTCGGACCACTATATTATTGGTACAGTTTTCCGAGCGCGGATTGCCTTACGGAGACGTATTGCATTCGGGGATCGGGTCCGGAACCACGCGGCTGCCTTACGCAATGAGAACACCAGTGACACATTTGGTCATGCGCTAGGATTCGTCCTCGAAGAGCTCGATGGGGGGAGAGGAAGTCCTGGGGCCAGAATGCCGCGCGTAGAAGAGAAATGGACACGCCTTAAGAATACTGTCATTAGTACTCCCAACTCCATCTTAGGCAGTAGTCGTATAGATTGGAGCGACTGCTTTGATGATGAGTCCGAACTAGCGACTGAACGTAAGAATGCTGCATACCGGGTAATTCAGCAGTCTCATAGGACGCAGATACGCGAGGAGAAATACAAAGAGCTCAGCAGATCCAAAAAAAAAAAGACCACAGATGAAAAAAAAGTACCTGGCGAACAAATCTAGTCTGTGAAATAGAGAAAAGTAGAGAGTGAGGTCCGCACCAGGCGCGGAAGTTCTACCGAATAATCCGCAGTATGACGTGGTACACACCACACTGGACTTACTGCAAGGATATAGAGGGTAATCTGGTCACCGATCCTAAAGCCATTCTGGAGCGATGGGAAGTGCACTTCAATGAATGGCTAAATGGTCAAGAACAAATGCTGCCGCCACCAATAAGGTTCGGATCAACACGGCTGCCTCTTCGCAATGAGAACACCTGCAACACCTTTGGTCATGCGTTAAGACTCGCGTTCGAAGACCTCCATGGAGGGAGGGTAAGTCCTGGGACCAGAAAGCCGGGCGTAGAAGAGAAATGGACACACCTTAAGAATACTCTCATTAGTACTGCCAATTCTATCTTAGGTAGTAGTCGGAGAGATCGAAGCGACTGGTTTGATGATGAGTGCGAACTAGCGACTGAACATAAGAATGCTGCATACCGGGCAATGCATGCATATGTCTCATAGGACGCGGGTACTCAAGGAGAAATACAAACAGCTCAGAACATCTAAAAATAAGCTTCACAGACAAAAGAAAAGTGCCTGGGAAAAAACAGTTGTCTGTGAAATAGAGAAAAGTAGAGAGCGAGGTCCGCACCAGGCGCGGAAGTTCTACCGAATTATCCGCAGTATGACGTGGTACACACCACACTGCACTTAGTGCAAGGATAAGGAGGGTAATCTGGTCACCGATCCTAAAGGCATTCTGGAGCGATGGGAAGTGCACTTCAATGAATTGCTGAATGGTCAGCTCACAGAGGAATTGGAGGATCCACCAACGCAAGATCAAGAACAAATGCTGCCGCCACCAAGCATTGAGAAAACAGTAAAAGCCATAAGACAACTCAAATCAAATAAAACCCCCGCAGCTGATGGCATGCCAGCTGAGCTGATCAAACAAGGAGGCACAGCGTTACATCACGCAATTCGTTCGGCATTCCAAACAAATTGATACGACTTTGTAGGTTGACCATGACCAACGTAACTAGTCAAGTAAAAATAGCGGGATTGCTGTCCAAACCAATAAACATCTTTAATGGACTCCGACAAGTGGACGGCCTGGCCTACGTCCTCTTCAACTTGCCGTTGGAGAAAGCAATCCGTGACTCTGGCGTCACAACTAGAGGGGCTATTATCACAAAGTCCAGCCACATACTTCCCTACGCAGATGATATCGACATCTTCGGTAGAACCGCATCGTCTGAACCGGACTCCTTCACCCAGATCGAGCAGGCGGCGCCAAAAGTGGGACTGCACATTAATGAGGGGAAAACTAAGTACATGGTGGCAACTTCTGCGAAGAGAAGACTCAAAGTTGTTCAAACTATCAGGGTAGTGGAGCACGAATTTGAATTAGTGCAATCCGATGGAGGGATGGCGTAGACCAGGACGCCCAGAGCCTGTGAGTGCCAAACTGAATGACATCGGCTCGAAATCGGGACCGGTGGAGAGATTTGTTATATAAGGCCAAGACCGGATCCCGGTTGTAGTGCGGATGATGATGATGAGTTATAAAGATGCTGGTCATGAACAATTCATAGTTTTTTAACAGCCTAGTTAGCAGACGGAATACTGAAATTATTTTTTTGTTATTCGACTTCTCTCAGGAAAAGTGAAACCTATAGTACTGAGTTGGCACACTGAGAAGCTATTTTTGTTGACCAGGTCCATCAGCCAAGCTCTAAAAGATGGTAAAGGCTTTTTCCCAACCGTTACATGAAAATCAATGGCTTAATGGGATGGGACTTCACCGTATATCCGAGGAGTAGAACCCAACCTACTACCTAGAAATTCATCAGAAATCAGAGAATTGACTAGAAGGAAGCTTAGCGCGATTTGGGTACACCCATGTAGCCATGTTAGTTAGGGTTTTCGAAAACCTCATGAGTAGTTGATTGATTGAGGCAAATTAAAGAATTTTGTTTCGTACGTTAATAGAATTTGGAATTGTAAAGGCAAGTAGAGAATAAAGACCACCATTGACGCCATATTCCGATCCCTGAACGTAGACTTTAAATTCCCTATGTGATTGGCCCATCAATTTTTTACGATCCCTTCAGGATTCTTACATCTTAAATGACACATTACTAACCGAATGTCAAAACAAACATCCTTCGCCTCTATACTAGTTCCATGCAATTTTGTGCAAAGATCAGTAAACATGTTATATAATTAAAGTTCAATTAATTATCACTCCCCCTTTGAAATATTAACATCTCGTGTCTTCACGCACATATCCTTCCCTTTCCCTCCAAATTACTAATTTCCTATACCCTTTACAATAAAATAATCCCCTTTACAATAGAATATAATTTAAATAAAAGTAAACCCCCATTTAAAAGCCCATTCACATTGTAATAGCCATCTTCTTTTTAGTAGCCATAGTCGCCCCCTATTAGCCATTTCGACTGTTTCCTCGAAATAACTATCGTGGAAGCGGGACGAAAAAGGATATGTGCCGAAAAGACACGAGATATTCCTTCTTCTGAATTGAGTCGTGATAGCGAAAGGTTGTGCGCTCCGACGATTTTTAAATGTATAGAGAAAAAAATTAATAAAAAGTTAGCTTGCAATACAGTCGTGGCGCGAGGCGTTAGTAATTACAATAAAGAGAAAAAAAAGAACAATCGGTGTGTGTACAAGAAAAGAAATGGTTTTAAGAAAAAAAATTGAGAAAAGAAAGAACAGGACGGTTCGTTCGTAACACAATCGGTGTATGTAAAAATGAAGAAATTGTGAAAAGAAAGAAAAAGAAAGTGAATAGAAATAAATGAATGAACATTCAAAAATTATCAGAGTTATCATTTGCAATTGCATAATCCGCTTCACAGTCATCCCCCAACAGCTTCAGCCGTCCACGTGTCAACTATCAAGAACCGGGGTAAGTTTTGTGGCAAAACAAAAAGTAATTGTTAAAGTATTTTATTATATAACAACATTTTCAAAAGACACCGATCCAATTTCGGTATATTTGGTGAACTTGGAAGTCAACACATGGACGACGTTACGGATCGAATGTCACGTGCAGGGACCATCTATCGCATCCACTAGAAATATTAATAAAATCCTCATACTCCACCGTTGAGGTACCGCGAATTCTGTCGACCCGAACCATATCATTTCTCATCGTTAACACAAACAAGCAACGTTCACTGCATAAGGCTGACATAGTCGAAAACGTCCATGGATAACGAAACCGTCATCGGATAGTGTCTGCCTATGAACCTATACGTGGTGTTGTACTTGTCACTATGCCTCGCAGAACTGTTTTATGCAGTCGCAGCATTTGTAGAACCACCCACTGCTAGGGCGAGTTCCATTTATAACGTAGACAAGTTAAATCCAGGAATGAGACTACCAGTGTGGCAGGTCACACATCAACTATAAGGCCCGGCAGTATCCTGTACTATTAATAAAGTCCGGAAGCAGTACACATATACCTATATGCATCAGTGGCTTGCTAGACTTTCCTCCTGCAAATTTTTCCACATGATGCATATGCATTGGAAGAGAAAGATAGAAATAGTGGAAGAGAGAAACTGGTGTCGGAATCTTTCGTACCACTAACCACGCTACATCGACACTTTTCCACGATGTTGCTTCGCCGGAAGTATGTTGCCTAGTGAATAATTTGGAACACTGTGGTGACAGTGAGATGTTGCTTTGACAGGGACTAGAGGGTAGTACAGATGACTTGCAGTATTGAACAGAAGTGGTATCTATATTTGCAAAGGAACTGATTTGGTAAAGGAATTTGGTATGATGGTGCACAAAAGGGTTTCTACTAATGGAATCGAGCGTGGACACTAATGAATACAGGACTAACAGAAAACTGCCAATTATCTGTGCTCTTAATTATAATCTATTACATAGCTCAACTCTGTAATTTTGTAACAAGTAATCTGAAGCGAATATTAGTAAGAGACAAAGTATTGGGTATTCTTCGCAAAAAAGAGGACTGATGTGAGTGGAAAGGACTGTAATTATTTGAAGCAAATTAAAAGACTTTCCTAGGAAGTCATCTAATGAATTAATTTGGCTTACTACAAACGTGAAGTTTTGTGGCCATTGGTTCATACAGTCGTTTGTGTTCACGGATGTTATAATTGTGGGCATCAAGTAAAGGGATATCTAATTTACGGGTGTTTCGTTTACAGATGTTATATTTATATATAGGGTGGGCCATACATTTTTGCAAATGGCAACACTTGATTTCTTAAAAACCGTTAGAGGGAGGGGCGCCGGAACGGCGGGGAATTGTTTATGATGTTCTTGTTGGAATTGTTTATACGTTTATTGCGACCCCCCCCCGCCCCGTCTAACGGCTTTTAACAAATCAAGTGTTGCCATTTGCAACAATGTATGGCCCAAAAAAAAAAGATTTTATTTAATTGCTGCGAACCAAATCTTTTTATAATTGCGTGGCGAACTTTAAGTTATTTGTAGCGACCGAAATCTTAATTGAGGCGAATCAATTCTGTTTTATCATCATCATCATCATCGACACCACAACCGGGATCCGGCCTTAGCCTTATTTAACAAATCTCTCCACCGGTCTCGATTTCGAGACGATGCCATCCAGTTTGGCACTCCCAGGCTCTGGGCGTCCTGGTCTACGCCATCCCTCCACCCCCCGAACGCGGCTAAGAGTTCAGAGTGCCTTTTATTATGCAAGGTCTCGGATCCATACATGGGTACTGGTAACACCATTATCTTGTACAGTAGTAGCTTCGATGTTCTGGATAAATTTTGGGATTTAAAGAGCCTTGATAGACCATAGTAGGCTTCGTTGGATTTGATCAGCCGTTCGCGTATTTCTTCTTCCATATTGTTATCGGCTGATACTATCGACCCAAGGTAGTTAAACGATTGCACTAATTCAAATTCGTGTTCCGCTACCCTGATAGTTTGATCAAGGTTAAGTGTTCTTATCACAGAAGTTGCCACCAAGCACTTAGTTTTTCCCTCACTAATGTGCAGTCGCAGTTTTTGTGCCTCCTGTTCAATCTGGATGAAGAAGTCCTGTACAGCCAAATCGGATCTATGGATGATGTCGATGTCATCTGCGTAGGCAAGTATCTGGCTAAACTTGGTAACGATAGTCCCTCTATTTGTAATTTCAGAGTCGCCGATTACTTTCTCCAACGTCAAGTTGAAGAGGAGGCAGGCCAGACCGTCCCCTTTTCGGAGTCCATTAAATATGTTTATTGGTGTGGACAGCAATCCCGCTATTTTTACTTGACTAGTTACGTTGGTCATGGTCAACCTACAAACTCGTACCAATTTGTTTGGAATGCCGAACTCTCTCGTCATTATATAGTTGTACCCTGGCTATGCTGTCTTACGCGGCCTTAAAGTCTATGAATAGATGATATAATGGAATCTTAAATTCCTGACATTTCTCCATCGCCTGCCTAGGGGTGAATATCTGATCAACCGGTGATTTGCCTGGAATCAAGCCACACTGATATTGACCAATGATGACTTTAGCGTATGTGGCTATCCGCTCTTGTAGGATAGTGTAGAGTATCTTATAGGCGGTACTCAGCAGTGTTACACCCATATAGTTGCCGCACACTGTAATACCTCCCTTCTTATGTATGGGGCAAATTATACCACGACGTCAATTTCCAGGCATCTCCTCTTGGTCCCATACGTGCACCACGTTCTCATGTATTGCGTGATGTAATGCTGTCCCTCCTTTTTTCATCAGCTCAGCTGGTATGCTATCACCCCGGGGGCTCTATTTGACTTGTGCTGTCTTATGGTTTTTAATGTTTCCTCAGTGCTTGGTGACGGCAGCCTTCGGTCTTGATCTTGTATTGGTGGTGCCCAGAATTCTGAGGTGACCATTTAGCAATCCATTGAAGTGCACTTCCCATCGCTCCAGAATGCCTTCAGGATCGGTGCTCAGATTGCCCTCTTTATACTTGCAGTAATGGTGTGTACCGCATCATACTGCAGATTATTTGGTAGAACTACCACGCTTGGTGCGGACCTCCCTCTCTACTTTTCTCTATTTCACAGACAAGGTTTTTTCCCAGGCAGTTTTCTTTTGTCTGTGAAGTATTTTTTTCAGATCTTCTGAGCTCTTTGTATTTCCCATCGCGAACCCGCGTCCTATGAGACATATGCATGCATTGCGCGGTATGCAGTATTCTTACGTTCAGTCACTAGTTTGCACTCACTACTGCCTAAGATGGAGTTGGGAGTACTAATGACAGTATTCTTAATGCGTCTCCATTTCTCTTCTAGGCCCGGCATTCTGGCCCCAGGACTGAATCTCCCTCCATCGAGCTCTTCGAGGGGGCGCCTTAACGCATGACCAAAGGTGTTGCTGGTGTTCTTATTGCGTAAAGCAGCCGTGTTGATCGGAAGTTGATCCGTGGATACAATACGTCTTCGTAAGGCAATCCGTGCTCGGAAAACTGTACCAACAAGATAGTGGCCCAAGTCGACGTTGGCACCTCGGTACGTTCGTACCCTCATCAGGCTCGAGGAGTGGCGGCGATCTATCAACACGTGGTCAATTTGGTTGCGACTGGCTTCATCAGGTGATACCCAGCCGGCTTTGTGGATATCTTTACGTGAAAACCCAGTACTTGCAACGAACAAGCTTTTCGATGCTGCCAGTTCGATGACTCGTAGTCCATTGTCATTAGAGTTTTCATGCAAACTATGGGAACCTGTGTAGTGCCTGAAAACCGGCTCCTGACCTATTTTCGCATTCAAATCACCAAGAACGATTTTTACATCGTATCTTGGGCAGGCATTTAGGGCCCGTTCGACGTTCTCGTAGAATTCTTCTTTTTCGTCGTCGGTGGACTCCCCTGTAGGTCCGTGAACATTTATGAGGCTTTGCTCGAGACAACGGATAACAGAGTGATTAGTTTTGCGGGTGATAGTACGCTTGTTTCCTCCTTTTCGAGTGTTCGGCCGATTGGTGCATCTGCGTCGCATCAGCTGTGATGTAGACAGATTGACTCTCTGAATCAGGATCTAGATAAGGTCCTGCGGTGAGGAAGTCATACCCCAACAATCCGTCTTCCTCCAAACCCGGCAAGGAATCTACTATTTGGAAACTGCAGGGAATCTCATGGTGCAACTTGAAATCCCCAGTGCACCATGCCCTCGACTTGCATTTGACAAACAGCGCTTCGAGCGTTGTAGATTTATGCACATCCATGCCATACCTAGGATGGAGTGCCTTCAGCTTCAACAGGCTGATCTCAGCGCCTGTGTCCAGGATTAGGCGCGTAGAGTTCCTACGGCCAACGTCCAAAGGAAGAGTGACAATCGGGACCTGATCGGCGAAAACTGAGAACAGCTGGAGCTGGGTTGCGTTTCTAGTGCGGTCGGGTTGGATCTTGCCGACCCGACCTTTGGGAGTTTCCCGAACTCTCCCATTTTGCCTTATGTCGACACTCTGCCGCCTTGTGAGTGTGTCGACCGCAAAACTCGCACAATAATCCGTTCCTCCGTTCAGGATTGTCCCGCTCGGGAGTCCCACTGGACTCCGAACTAGCGGAACTGGAGCTATTCTTTCTGCCCACTTTGGGCCCAATGCGCCGGAGTCGCCATTTCCGGTTCCCCGCGCTGCCTGATGCGGCGTCATGCCTCGCATCCGTTTGCAAGGACTTCGAGTCCATGGAGTCGGGTCGTTTTCCGCCACCGGAGGATCCTCGCCTACTATCTCCACCTACATCCCGGGAGTCCAAAGCCACCGCGCGACTACTGCCGGCTCCTCGATTGCGCCGGCGCTGTCCCTTACGCCTTACGCGACTATCTCTTGCGCGTCCACCAGTCTCCACCCGGGTGTCCTGCTCTTGGCTCGCAACAGGTGCTGCTCCGGCGTGCCGCTTGTGGGGAGAAACCTGGGAACCCTGTTGTTGTTCCCACCTTTGTCTATATTCGCACCCGCTCAAGTTATGACCTTGCCGACCACAAAACTCGCAGCAGCACCGGACGCTGAATACTCTGGGACCCGACGTCGCCGGCCCGCCACCCGTAGACGGGGGCTGCGGCTCCGGCAGAGCTCTCCTCTGAAACTGCGGTCGCTGATAGGGCGGTCCTTGCCGCGCGAATCCGCCCTGCTGTCCTCTACCCCTGTATGGAGCCTGGGGTTCGCGCGTCCTTGTCGGACGATCCGGGCAGTCCACTATATCGTGGCCATACCGCCAGCATTCGCGACAGAAAGGAGTATCTCGTCTTTGCAGACATTCGTCGTACACATGACCTCTCAGATTGCTAAAATTGCATATTGTCTGGGATTCCAGGGGGTGCGCCGATCGACTAACTGGGTCCTTGAACGGATTGTCCCGACCCGATCGATCCTGAGGCACATACGCCCCCTGAGCCAAGCTCTGCGACTCTTCATTCCGGCTCGAGGAAGGCTCGGTGTTTGACCACGCTCCCTCGCCAGAGGAGGTCGGAGCATAGGCACCAACATCCCTTCGATAACTAAGAGGTCCGTACGGCCGCTCCCGAATAAAACGATCCTCCTCCCGTCGACGACTATATGGCTCTTCGCCAGGCAACACGAAAGACACCGCCCGTGGGTCAAACTTCGTCAAAACCGGCGCTGGCGCCGCGGTGCAATCCCTAAACGTGGAGGAAGGGCCATCTATAAAAGTTGAGGAGTTCCCGGCCCTACATTCAACGATTCCGACGTTCGATCGGCGATTCCGGGCCGCGCATCTACAAACGGGTCATCTTGCCGCAACATTTCCCTTCTAGCTCGCTCGAATTCGATCAGGTGGTCCACCATGCTGTGAAATGGGACATCGCCCAAAGTGAGGAGGAATTGTCTTAGTCCTTCCTCCCTTAAACCCCTTACCAACACCGGCTTGGCCATTCCCTCAAGCTGGCTTGCGAAGACGGACCTACCCTGGCGACCATAGTAGCGCGCAGCGGCCTCCTCGCACCGTACCACGGCCCGCTTCACTCGGGAAACGAAACTCGTGGCATCCTCGGAGGGAAGCTGTCGCATTTTTGATAGTTGTGCACACAACTCCTCATACGACACTCGGGGTTCAATGGCCTTCCCGAGACGCTGCTCCGCTTCGAAGAAGGTCGTGGGTGGCCTCTCCTCGAACATTCGATAGGCCTCGCCGCTCAGCCTAGAGGGCAGCCACCGGAGGAAGGTATGCTCCTCCTCCACCGCCAGACCATCCAAGGTCCTTCTGCAGCCCTTGAGAAACAAAGAACGTTTCTCGGCTGTATCCGGACCTTCCTGTCCCAAAAACATGGGGACCGCCTTCGACACGAGGTCGAGAACCCTGTCTGTGCCCAACATGGTCCGTACAGGACATGGCTGCGGGCCCAGTTTAAAGTATGAGGGCATCGGCGTGTCCTCCATGCTTCCAACAGCTTGTTTGCCAACGGTGGGAGGGGGGCGCGTTGGTGATCGTTCGTCCAAAAAATTCGTCTCGCGAATCGTGGAATGCCTCCGGATCCACCTCGTCACCCGGCGGCTCGGGAAGAGCCCCGGGCCGTGCCCGGGCAGGGGTGCCCTCTCGGCCTTCTCTTTGCCGCTGCCTCGTTTGCATCTATAACCAAACTCAAATCCTCCCGATACTAGGACCAAACCCGGAACCCCGAAACAAAACAACACCCGGGATCCTACAAGAAACACAGCAATAAATACAATACCCCCAACGAGAGAACCAACCCGAACGCGACAGAACCAATCCGCACACGAGCCGGCCGTATTTCGTTCCCAAAGCGTCTGAGCCGATAGTGTTCTATCTCTAAATCCCCGACTGTTAAGGGCCGCACACGAATCGAGGGGGCGCGAAAAACAACAAGGAACACATTCATCCACCACGAACAAACGAAACTAGGCACAACACAAATAGCAACCACACCCACCGAGAAGAGAGATAGAGACAGAGAAAGGGGGAAGGAAAGAAAAAGAGAAGGAAAAAAAATTCTCAAACGCGCCTCTCGTCGCGCATAAAAACAATATACACCTTTAGGTAATTCTGCAACGCGGCAAAAAAAAAAAAAAAAAAAAAAAAATCCACCGCGCAGCTGAAAAGCGAAGAAAAGCAGAGGGAAATTTCCAAATAAATCTTCATACATTCCAAAAACAAATTTCAAATAAAATCATAATCTTTACAACGCTACTAAAATTAATTCATATGAGAATTCATCTCAGGAACTCAGACAACAGATTCAATACAAAAAATCTATATGCACTTACATTATATGGAACTTAAACAATTTACAAATACTTTGATCAACGTGTCATATCTGATTTTCAATACAAATGATTCATTATAAATTACTTAACAAAATCCAATTACATCTAACATCAAGTTTGGAATCCAACAAAAATGAAAAAAAAAAATAAATAAATAAAACAGAAAAAAGAAAGGAAAAAAAAACAAACAGAGACAATGTTCACTTTTGTTCGCACTCATCCGCGGAACCACCGCCATCCACCTGGTGATAACTGATGTCTTCTCCCTTTCTGATGTTCCAAACGTTGCAATATAACTGTTGTTGATCAATGATGCTATTCCAAGTGTGCAAAATTGTCAAAGTTTCTACCTTCTGTTGATCTTTGTAACTCCAAAATGCGGCAGCAATGAATTGTTTTGCTACGACAATTGCTGTGGTTCTTCCGATACATCCTGTCCGCAGCGCCAGTTGTGGCATATGTAGCCACAAAAAATTTTATATTTGAATACAAAATGGGTTACCTGTTCTGCCTGTCGTTTTCTGTTGTTCTCCGTTCTTCCTGCCGTTTTCTGTTGCCCTCTGGGGAGAGCTGAAGGTCCGTACAGCAGCTCTTTATCCGATTCAATCTGGAAAATCTCCACAATCCTGATCTTTCCTTCTTACCCGCCTAGGGCGGCCACCGCCAAATGGTGATTTGGGACGAGAAGTCGAATATGCTTTCTGCAAATCCAATCGCAGCGCAAGCGATGGGATGTTCTCGTTTTTGCATTCAGTGCGTTCGGATTAAAACTCGAGCTTTTAGTTTTGTGTTTAATTTTAACAACTTTACTTCTTATTTACTTTTAGTTTTATAACATAGTTAATTTACTTTTTCCTTCAATCTTTAAACTTTATTCTTTCAAAAAAAAGAATCGGGGCTTTTCTTTTTTCTTCTTTTCATCGATCTGATGATCAAAAATCAACCGGGGGCTGCTCTCCTCCTTTCTTCTGACCTTTTCCAAAACCAACTCCGGTTAAACCACTGTTCTCTCAAACCGTATTTTTTTAACGAAAAAAGACAAACGGAATCCAAAATTCCTCCTGCCGTTTCTCTCCCTCACTCCGCATCGACATCCACTCTGAAAACAGAATTCGAACTCGCCCACGATCCACACTCGAACTGGGGCGTGTTCGAACACTCACATGTGGATCGTGCGCTTTTTCCACCACCTTACCATCAAACTATATCAAAACAAAATTATATTAAAAACAATCTAATGATGGGGGTGGCGGAAGCCGCACGTAACATTAGGGCCCGTTCGACGTTCTCGTAGAATTCTTCTTTTTCGTCGTCGGCGAACTTCTCTGTAGGTCCGTGAACGTTTATGAGGCTTATGTTCTTAAACTTGCCTCGCACGCGAAGAGTGCATAACCTTTCGTTTATTGCTTTAAAGCCGATGATGTTTTTGGGTGACTAGAAAACTTACCCTGAGCACATGGTGTTTTGCATGACAGCTGTAATAAATCTCATACTCGTTTCTTTGAATAACACCACTCCCCGTCCATCTTATTTCTTGTAATGCTGTTATGCCAACCTTATATTCGGACAGGGCATCGGCTAGGTGCTGTACAGCTCGAGCTCTGTGTAGTGAGCGGACGTTCTAAAAAAATCTTTTAGCCATTTTCGTTTGCGTGGTCGTCGTCGTGTATCCGGTCCATATCCCAGGCTTGTTCAATTTGCCATCATAATTCGTTTTTACGGGCATGGTTATTAGCCTTGCGCCAACCTTTCTCAGCATGTCGCTGCATGCATTGGTTCACTTCTTGGCGCGTGCCAAAGTAGCTATCCAGGGGTGTCACGTGGGGACTGCATGTCAACTTGGATTGAACAGGGGCAAGGATCGTCCTGGCCTTCGCCGGGTTGAAAACAATCAGTAACTTTGCCCTGTGTGTTTGCTCCCATCTGCCCAATTCTGTTTTATAGCCAATTTTTTTTCTTATATGTTATTTTTTCGCCGCCTATTTTTTTTTTTTTTTATTTTACATGGTCTTTTTTGCCTACTTATTATTATATTTTTTATTGTTATTTTTCAGGAGAGAATGCGTGTGAACTTATTTGTACACCTAACAATATTACGTTTACAAATGTTTCGTTTGCGGGTGTAGTGTTCATACGAGGGTTGCCTTTTATATTTCGGGATTAGAGAACAAAAACAAATATTGATCATCGAAAATCCTTTTATTGTTTTTCAAAATATTCCCCATGAAGATCTATACACTTTTGCATGCGTTTGAACCAACTGTCGAAGCACTTTTGCCACTCTGATTGAGGTATCTCCAACACATGCATTCTGAATGCAGCAACCGCTTCTTCAGGTGTCGAAAAACGTTGACCTCTCAGTTTGTTTTTTACGTACGGGAATAAAAAGAAGTCATTCGGTGCCAAGTCAGGACTATACGGCGGATGACCCATCAAATCGATGTTTTCGGTGCTCAAAAATGCAGTTGTCACAGCCGATGTGTGAGAGCTCGCATTGTCGTGGTGAAGAGTGATCCGTGTTCGGCGGTTGGTTTTCCTGATTTCTTGGAAGACAACTGGCAAACAAATGGTTGTGTACCACTCAGAATTGACTGTTCTGCGTTGTTCTAGTGGTACGGTTGCGACATGTCCAGTTTTTCCGAAAAAACAGGCGACCATTTGCTTGGAAGTGCTTCGTGCGCGAACAACTTTTGTTGGATTTGGCTCATGTCGAAACACCCAGACAGTCGACTGCTGTTTACTTTCGGGCTCATACGCGTAAATCCACGATTCATCACCTGTCACGATGTCATAGACGTGTTTCGAAGCACCGCGACCGTATTTTTTGAGCATTTCTTTCGACCAATTGACACGAGCCTTTTTTTGGGCGATTGACAAATTGTGTGGGATCCAACGCGAACAATTTTTTTTGACAGTCAAATGTTTATGCAATATTGAATGTATGCTGGTCCCACTAACGCCTAAGGTTGTCTCAATCTCACGATAGGTCACATGACGATCTTCCAATATCAGTTCGCGCACAGCATCAATGGTTTTCGGAACAACAACTGATTTTGGACGACCTTCACAAAATTCATCTTGGAGTGAACTACGACCATGATTGAATTCACCATACCATCGATAAACACTGGTCCTTGATGGAGCTTCATCGCCAAAAATTGAATTAAGTTCATCCATGCACTGTTGCTGAGTTAATCCACGCCGAAAGTTGTAAAAAATAATCGCACGAAAATGTTGACGATTTAATTCCATTTTTGGGCCGAGATGAATCTTTTAAGTTACTGTAAACAACACAAATAGCGTGCGTATAACCTCAAAAATGTCCAACTTTACGACAGAGCTGTCAATTGCCGGATTGCAACGCTAGGGTTGCCAAATCCCGAAACATAAGAGGCAACCCTCGTATAACACATACATACTTCATTTGATTATATATTTGCGGAGTTTTGTTTACATACTTCCCTTTCCATACCGTATGTTTACAGAGTTTACGTGTCTAATTTTGGTTACGTTTGCATTTACATATTTCGCTTTATGTGTGCACAGTATTAGTTTATTTCTTATGTTCACATACTTTACGTTTACAATCTCCGTTATCTTTAGATGCATTACATTTGTAGATTATATATTTACATACCCTTCTTTACTTTAACATAGTTTACGTTTACAGACTGTACTACGTTGACAGATTTCACTCTTAATAAGGTTCGGAAATAGATTTCACTCTTACACACTTTACATCTAGTTACGTTATACGTTCCCTTTACAAGCTTAACCCTTACATACATTATGTTTACAGACATTATGTTTACAACTTTACCCTTGCAATACATTTACATTTATATCGTTTACATTTAGACTATTTCTTTAATACTCTACTTTGCTTTTGCAGAGTTTGCGATTACATACTGTACGTTAACAGGCTTTACTCTCACATAATTTTCATCTATAAACTTCAGACTTCTGTTTACAGACCTTTAGTTTACGGATTTAACTTTTACATAGTTTATTTCCGCATACGTTACCTTTACATGTTTCTGTTTACAACCGTTACGTTTATATTGGCGGGCGCTCGTCGAAGTAGGGCCATCCTGTATTAAAAATAAATGTTCAATTAACCAGAAAAACATATTAAGAAACAACATTTTTTTTAAATGTACCAACTAATTTAGGAATCCAACATTTGTTGTTGTTACCATTTTCATAGATAAATGCGTTAAAATCAAGAAAAATTATTTATATACGGTTCAAAATAAAACACCAAAAGCAAAACCAAAAAGTCTATTATCTCCTATTAGCTCGCTATTGAAGACAAATATATTATCTCTGATGTTCAACTGCAAATCCTTACTGAAACGGCCTGGAACCCTTATGCCTGACATACTTTCCAATCAGCGGCGTCCTCCAGGCGAAGACGACTCCCTTCGAAAGTTTCCGCTGTTAATTTAAATGTCAAAAACCTACGATTTATGCGACGCCCTCCTTGTTAGACTTCAGCTTTTGCACACCCTCACCATCGCATCCTATAGTCTTGTCGTATTTGTACGTCAATTATCTAGCATCTATATTGAACATGAGAATTTCGCAGGATGCCAAGAGTATTGAATTGTGAAGCTTCCATGAAAGTACGAAGTCATTCACCGTAGGGGGACATGAAAAGGAAATGTAGAAATTTCGATGAAAATTCAATTACCGTTGAGATGATTACGAAGTTTGGCGTAATTGAAGATGCTGCTTAATACGCGTAAGGCCACTTGATTCAGGGTGTGATGCGATTGAAGAATAATTTGGCAAAATGTTTGCTCTGCTTTCGTTTACTTTAGTAATGATGGAAAGACGTTAACATTAATATTACATTTTTATTATTTGGGTGTTGCCTGCACGTTGATGAGTGGCTGTCAAACTTTTTGGAGAAGTGCGAAAAAGTTCAAAGCATTTCAGCGAGTTCTTCACCTAAGTGACTTTCGGATCAACAACGGTTGAAGAATTATGGGGATTGCAGGAAAATTTAAGGATTGTCTTAAGGCTCAATGGATTTATGAAATATCACCGTATTATTCTATAGGCTCCATGAAATGTTTGAAAAAAGTACTTGACTATGTTTTGAAGCATGGCTTTTTAATGATGAAAAAATTGACTAGATGCTATGCTAATTATCAACTCAAACAATATGTCATAGATCCTGACAAATGAGGAGTTTTAACCAAAGAAAAGGTGGAATAGAATAGTAGGTGCAGTGCCTGGCTGACTTTCAAACAGACAACTTGTCTCACAGTTTTGCTCGTGCTATTTATCTTAATCAACCGTTATTTTCACAATAATTTTCACAATTTAATTATCATTACCTTGTTTTCTTTGCCTCGTTTTCCGCATACAAAAATTTGAACAAGTGTTATAACCGTTAAGTTATGGCCCCTGGGCCACCTGTGTTAAATAAAATAAAGCGCAAACGGTTGCGTTACGACCCCGTTATTGGAGGCCAAACTCCTCCCGATAAACTTTCAAAAGTGAACAATAAAGTTCTAGAAAAATCTAAAATGTGTTCAAACACTAATTTTTTTCAACCATTTCAAAGTCTGATGGAAGACTCTCCTGAAATGGATCCGACCAATGGCGAACTGTGCGCAGAACTTCCTAAAGAAACCGTTCCGCCAATTGTGGTATTAAAAACAACTAGTGCTCAAGTGCGTGATATTTTGAGCAACATTAAGATAGACAAATACTTAATCAAAAACATTTCGCTTGGGCAAAAAATATGTGCCGCAACAATGGACATATATAATAAAATCAGAACCGAACTCTTACGGTTAAAATGTGAGTTTTTCACCCACTCACGTAAGGAAAATCGTCCATTAAAGGTAGTGTTATCCGGGCTAGACTTAATAAGCAACGATATAGTGAAAAATAAGTTAATTGCAGTCGGGATTAAGTGCCTAGATGTTAAAACCATCACATTAAATCCGTCAACAAAAGCCCTGTACAAACACTACTTGTACATCGTCTATATTCAACGAGGTACTGTTAAATTAAACGAACTAAAACGGAACTACTCCACCTTGTTCAAAACCATCGTTCGCTGGGACTTTAAAAAACATAATCCAGGTAAGGTCACACAATGTCACAATTGCCAGCTTTATGGTCACGGCTCGATGCATTGTCATATAAATAGCTTCTGTGCAATATGTTCGGGAAACCATAAAACATCCGACTGCAAAACGAATGAGGTCATCAAGTGTGCAAATTGTAGTGGGCCACATAAATCCACCGATCCAGAATGCATAAGCCGAAAGCAGTACATAGACATTCGCCGCAAATTATCCCCACGCGGACGTGGTACAGGAAATACAACCTTCCTACAGCCTCCGAGTGACAAACAGCAGCCAGTGCCCGACCGATTATCCATTGATAATTTTCCTCCACTACCCCGATCTGTGCGTCAACCTTCACTTCCTTCATCCACCTGGGCTTCTGGCCTCCATCAAACCCACCAACCTTCCAACAGTGATACGACACACACGAAGAAAAATCCGTCAGAAACTTTAACTAATGATAACCTGTTCTCATTTCAGCGGGATAAACTCTCTTCTTAATGAAGTTGTAACCAAGCTTAGTGCTTGTCAAACCAAAGCTGACCAATTTAACGTCATTACTTCATTAGCTATTAAGTACATATACTCGGAAAAAGCATGTTAAGAAACTCTCTTAACATCATAACTTGGAATGCGAGAAGCATCAAAAACAAAAAGCATGCATTTTTTAGTTTCTTGATAAATTTTAATATTGACATTGCACTTGTTTCAGAAACCTGGCTCAAACAAGACATTTCTTTCTCACATCAAAATTACGTTTGTTATCGCCTAGACAGGGTACATGCTAGTGGTGGAGGTGTCGCCATTGTTGTGAAAAAATGTATAGAACATTCCTTGCGTCCTTCATTGCGCCTTAAGTTAATTGAGGAAATTAGTATAGATGTAACATTAAGTGACAATTCCAAGGTGAGTCTTTTTTCGGTCTATTTCCCTGGAGGAAATAGAAACATTGAGAAATCTACTTACTTTAAGCGGGATCTGCAAAAATTGTATAGAGTCAACACTCGAAACAAGGTAATTATTGGTGGTGATCTAAACTGCAGACATCAGTCATGGAATTGTCTTAAGGCAAACTGCTGGGGTAACATTTTACTAGATGTTACTGAATCCAGCCCAAGTTTTTCCATACTTTATCCACTTCTCCCCACCTATATCCCAGCGAGTGCTAACAAGAACCCCCTCCACTCTTGATCTATATATCACTAATATTCCAAATTACTGCACAGTACCATTAACTCTAAATGCGTTAAGTTCAGACGACCTTCCGATCAGCCTCACAGTGAATCATACAGAAGTTGTAAATCGTACCAGTTTATACCACAACTATTCCGCCGCCAACTGGAATTGTTATAAATCATATATAAACACGAACTTGGTTCTAGGTGATACCAGTCTAAATTCTATAACCTGCAGCGAGCACATAGATATCCTATGCAACAATTTTGTTTCTGTTATCAATAGAGCGGCCGATCTTGCGATACCTAAATGTTCCACTGCTTCAGTTGATAAGGCACCGCTTCCTGAAAATATCTTACATCTGATTAGGCTACGAAACTCTGAAAGAAGAAAATTGCTGCGTTATAGAATCGATTGTTTTCTAGTTAATGTTAAAGTCTTCAATAATATCATTAAAAACGAAATCTCAACATATAGGAACAAGTGTTGGAATAAACACCTTTCCTCTCTTGACAAAGCAAGCAAACCGTTCTGGAAAATATCAAAAATTATGAAAAAGAGAGGGTCAAGTATTCCTCCGTTTAAAGTTCACGACAAGTTGTTTATTTCTTCAGTGGAGAAATCGAACCTACGTGCTAACACGTTTAGTAAGAACCACTCCATATCTATGCATCTAAGCGACGCGTATACTGAAGCTGAAGTTGCTAACACTATCCATGTACTTTCTCACACACCAGCTGAAAGCACTTACGCAACTAATATCAGCAAAGTTAAAGAATTGATAAAAAAATTGAAATCAAAAAAGGCTGCGGGTCTCGATAATATTAACAACAAATTAATCAAAGCACTTCCACCTGCTGCAAGTAACTATTTAACGTTCATTTTCAACACTTGTCTTAAGAATTGTTATTTTCCGGACTGTTGGAAAACAGCAAAAGTAATACCTATCCCGAAACCCGGCAACCCGAAGAACAGCCCCGAAAGCTACAGACCTATTAGTCTACTTAGCTGTCCAAGTAAGCTCTTAGAAAAAATCATTAAGGAAAGGATTGATCGTTTTGTGGAAGACAATAACATCTTACCAAACTTTCAGTTCGGTTTCCGTAGTGGTCACAGCACAATCCACCAAGTGTTGCGCATTAAAAACCACATAGCTGGTAAATTCATCGACAAGGAGTCAACTGGTTCTTCTAGACATCGAAAAAGCTTTTGATACGGTATGGCACGATGCCTTGATTTATAAGCTACTAAAACTTTAGCTGCCAATACCGCTTATCAAAATTATCCAGAGCTTTCTTCGTTCGAGAAAATATGTTGTGAGCTTAGGAACTGACATATTCTCTACTCACCAAATCCACCATGGTGTACCCCAAGGCTCGGTCCTTGGTCCCATATTATTTACATTGTTTGTCGCAGATTTACCATGTCTAGGTGAAAACATTCAAGTAGCTATGTTTGCCGATGATACGGCCATTTTCTCTTCGGGTGCCTTATTCACTAATGTCTACAACTCTTTGCAAGCAGCTCTTGACGAACTAGCAGTGTATTATAGTAAATGGAAAATAAAAATAAATGGTAATAAAACACAAGCTGTCTGGTTTTCGAGATGTAGGAAACACTGCTACCTACCAAATGGCACTAAACTCAATATGTGTGCAGTTGATATTGATTGGCCCGAAGACTGTAGATATCTAGGTATTATTCTAGATAAAAAACTTATATTTAAAAAACACATCACTACCACAATTGACAAAATAAACAAAGTCGTAAGAGTTATTTATCCATTAGTGTGTAGAGTGTCAAAGCTTAGCATCGAAAATAAAATTATAATATTTAAAATCATTTTTCAAGCGATACTCCTGTACGGGGCCCCTGTGTGGTGTAACTGTGCTCGCACACACAAAATAAAATTGCAAAGGTGTCAAAATAAAATATTGAAAATGTTGCTGAATTTGCCATGGGATTATTCGACACATGAACTACATGAAAACGCCAACGTTAAACCGGTAGAGTTCCTTATTGACAAAATCAATCGAAACTTCTTCGTCAATTGTTCTTTTTCTGACAATGTTCTCGTTTCCCGTCTTGCGTTATCCTAAATCCCTACATATGTACTCTGTCTATGAAAATTATATCGAGGTCATTACTATATAAAATAACCGGAAGCTCGTGCAATATTAGTCTTAAGATTCAAATAAGGGTTTTTTCTTGTAGTTTTCCCTTAATTTATTATTTGTTATTCATTAAAATTGTGCTATTGTCGTTATATAGATTTATGATTATAGTTGTAAAGGAATTGCTTTCCTAAATCTCTTAAGTACTAGTTGTAAAATATACCATAAATGTAACTATCTACCAAATAAAGATATCGCAAATTTATCAAGCCTCGGATATGGACCGGATACACGACGACGACCACGGAAACGAAAATGGTTAAACGATATGAGAATTTTCTCATGGAACGTCTGCTCACTATAGAGAGCTCGAGCTGCACAGCACCTAGCCGATGCCCTGTCCGAATATAATGCTGACATAACAGCGTTACAATAAATAAGATGGACGGGGAGTGGTGTTATTCAAAGAAACGAGTATGAGATTTATTACAGCTGTCATGCAAAACACCATGTGCTCAGGGTAGACTTTCTAGTCAGCCAAAAACTGAAGCCTGCCATTATCGGGTTTACTGCAGTAAACGAAAGGCTATGCACCCTTCGTATGCGAACTTTACGAACATATGCCTCATAAACGTTCACGGACCTACAGACGTGTCCCCTGATGACGAAAAAGAAGAATTCTACGAGAACGTCGACCGGGCCCTCAATGCCTGCCCAATATAACAGGTCAATTGAAAAGTCCCCGGCCTTCCATAGTAAAACACATTTTTTTGGCAAAATTCGTTTTTTTTTATTCAACATAATACCCTTCGAGGGTGATACACTGATTATAGCGACCCTCCAACTTTTCGATACCTTTTTTGTAGTACGATTTGTCCTTTGCTTCAAAATAGGCCTCAGTTTCGGCGATCACCTCTTCATTCGACGAAAATTTCCTCCCAGCGAGCATTCTTTTGAGATCTGAGAACAGGAAATAGTCGCTGGTGGCCAGATCTGGAGAACGCGGTGGATGCGGAAGCGATTCGGTTTTGAATTTTTGCCATCGTTTTCACTGACTTGTGACACGGTGCATTGTCTTGGTGGAGCAGCACTTTCTTTTTCTTCAAATGTGGACGTTTTTCGGCGATTTCGTCCTTCAAACGGCGCAATAACGCTGTGTAATAGTCGTTGTTGATGGTCCTTCCTTTTTCAAGATAGTCAATGAAAATTATTCCGCGCGCATCCCAAAATACAGACGCCATAACCTTGCCAGCCGACTGTTGCGTTTTTCCACGCTTTGGGGCGGGTTCATCGTGTGCAGTCCACTCGGATGACTGTCGATTGGACTTCGGAGTGAAATGATGGAGCCATGTTTCATCCATTGTCACATATCGACGCAAAAACTCGGGCTTATTACGCTTGATCATCTCCAAACACTGCTCCGAATCATCAACTCGTCGTTGTTTTTGGTCAAAAGTGAGCTCGCGCGGCACCCACTTTGCACAGAGATTTCTCATACCCAAATATTCGTGAATGATATGATGTACACGTTCAGTTGATATCTTTAGAGTGCCTGCTATTTCATTCAATTTCAATTTACGGTCATTCAAAATCATTTTGTGGGTTTTTCTAATATTTTCGTCGGTAACAACCTCTTTTGGGCGTCCACTGCGTTCACCGTCTTCGGTGCTCATTGTTGTATTCCAGAATACTACCCTTATTAAATTTAACACTGAATCTCCTAACACATCCTTAAAAACTTCACTTAACATATATTACATTCTCACTTAATAAATACCATTCATAAACATTCACAATATTACCAGTTACAGCACACTTAATAACCTGCACCTTTTTATTTATTCAAAACATAGTAACTTGGATTTTCGTCTTGATTCATGTGAAAAGTCAGAGAAAAAAGAGAAATAGAAAAAATTCAGTTCATAAAGTTCGTTGGGATTAAGTTGAACGTTTTAAACAAATCTTAGAAATGTATAAGAAATCAATATATATATATATATATAAAGTATACTTCGTCTTGACCTGTGAAAATAAATGGGTTTTCCAGTTAGTAAATTTCTGGTTGCAACCATCGAAAAAACATACGTATGAAAAAGATACAGAGAAAAAAGGAATAGAAGAAATAGAGAAGAATCGTAAAAAATAAAAGGTCCCCGCTCTTCCCTCGAAAGAGGAAGCACGGCGCCGGACCTCAACATCATTTCACCACGTCTAAACTTAGCATACCAATCCTTGATGGTTGATTTTCCTGGGGCGGCGTCTGGAAACTCGTCATCAAGACAAGTTTTTGCTTCAACTGTATTTTTTTCCTTCAAAAAGCAATATTTTATCAACACGCGAAATTCCTTTTTATCCATTTTTTTCACAATAACAGAAGTTGCTTCACTCAAAATACTATAATTCACAAACAAATGATCCGACATCTGTCAAATTTATACACGCATCTTTTGAAGGTTAGCGCTAACTAAAAACCATATGGATTTAATTCTAGTGCCGCCATCTATGTGTCAGGCCGGGGACTTTTCAATTGACACGTTACGATGTGAAAACCGTTCTTGGTGATTTGAATGCGAAAATAGGCCAGGCCGGTTTTCTGGCACTACACAGGTTCCCATAGTTTGCATGAGAACACTAATGACAATGGACTACGAGTCATCGAACTGGCAGCATCAAAGAACTTGGTCGTTGCGAGTATCAGGTTTCCGCGTAAAGATATAATCAAAGCCAGTTGGGTATCACCTGATGGAGCCAGGCGCAACCAAATTGACCATGTGTTGATAGATCGCCGCCACTTCTCGAGCTTGATGACGGTACGAACGTACCGAAGTGCCGATGTCGACTCGGATCACTATCTTGTTGGTACAGTTTTCCGAGCGCGGATTGCCTTACGAAGACGTATTGCATCCGCGAAAAAGGTTCGGATCAACACGGCTGCCTCTTCGCAATGAGAACACCTGCAACACCTTTGGTCATGCGTTAAGACTCGCGTTCGAAGACCTCCATGGAGGGAGGGTAAGTCCTGGGACCAGAATGCCGGGCGTAGAAGAGAAATGGACACACCTTAAGAATACTCTCATTAGTACTGCCAACTCTATCTTAGATAGTAGTCGGAGAGATCGGAACGACTGGTTTGATGACGAGTGCGAACTAGCGACTGAACATAAGAATGCTGCATACCGGGCAATGCATGCATATGTCTCATAGGACGCGGGTACCCAAGGAGAAATACAAACAGCTCAGAACATCTAAAAATAAGGTTCACAGACAAAAGAAAAGTGCCTGGGAAAAGTTTTTTTCCGAGCACGGATTGCCTTACGAAGACGTATTGTATCCACGGATCAACTTCGGATCAACACGGCTGCTTTACACAATAAGAACACCAGCAACACCGTTGGTCATGCGTTAAGGCGCCCCCTCGAAGAGCTCGATGGAGGGAGATTCAGTCCTGGGGCCAGAATGCCGGGCCTAGAAGAGAAATGGAGACGCATTAAGAATACTGTCATTAGTACTCCCAACTCCATCTTAGGCAGTAGAGAGTGCAAACTAGTGACTGAACGTACGAATACTGCATACCGGGCAATGCATGCATATGTCTCATAGGACGCGGGTTCGCGAGAGGAAATACAAAGAGCTCAGAAGATCTGAAAAAAACACTCCACAGACAAAAGAAAACTGCCTGGGAAAAAACCTTGTCTGTGAAATAGAGAAAAGTAGAGAGGGAGGTCCGCACCAAGCGCGGAAGTTCTACCAAATAATCCGCAGTATGACGCGGCACACACCATGCTGCAGTTACTGCAAGTATAAAGAGGGTAATCTGAGCACCGATCCTGAAGACATTCTGGAGCGATGGGAAGTGCACTTCAATGAATTGCTAAATGGTCAGCTCACAGAAGGATTGGAGGCTCCACCAATGCAAAAGCAAGACCAAATGCTGCCGGCACCATACACTGAGAAAAGATTAATAGGCATAAGACAGCTCAAATCAAATAAAACCCCCGCAGCTGATGGCATACCAGCTGAGCTGATCAAACAAGGACGGACTACGTTACATCACGAGATTATGGTGCACGTCTGGGAGCAAGAGGAGATGCCGGAAGATTGGCGTCGTGGAATAGTTTGCCACATACATAAGAAGGGAGATATCACAGTGTGCAGCAACTATAGGGGTATAACATTGCTGAGTACCGCCTATAATATACTCTGCACTATCCTCCAAGATCGGATAGCCCCATATGCTAAAGTCATCATTGGTCAATATCAGTGTGGTTTCATCCCAGACAAATCAGCGATCGCTCAGATATTCGCCCTTAGGCAGGCGATGGAAAAATGTCAGGAATTTAAGATCTCATTATATAATCTATTTATAGACTTTAAGGCCGCCTACAACAGCATAGCCAGGGTGGAACTATATAATGCCACGAGAGACTTCGGCATTCCAAACAAATTGATATGAGTTTGTAGGTTGACCATGACCAACGTAACTAGTCAAGTAAAAATAGCGGGATTGCTATCCACACCAATAAACATCTTTAATGGACTCCAACAAATGGACGGTCTGGCCTGCCTCCTCTTTAACCTGGCGTTGGAGAAAGCAATCCGCGACTTTGGAATTACAAATAGAGGGACCACCGTCACCAAGTCCAGCCAGATTCCTTCCTACGCAGATGACATCGACATCATCGGTAGATCCGATTCGGCTGTACAGGACTTCTTCAACCAGATTGAACAGGAGGCACAAAAACTGGGACTGCACATTAGTGAGGGAAAAACTAAGTACATGGTGGCAACTTCTGCGAAGAGAAGACCTAACATTGGTCAAAATATCAGGGTAGTGGAGCACGAATTTGAAGTAGTGCAATCCTTTAACTACCTTGGGTCAATAGTATCAGCCGATAACAATATGGACGAAGAAATACGCGAACGGCTGATTAAATCCAACAAAGCCTAGTATCGTCTATCGAGGCTCTGTAAATCCCGAAATTTATCCAGAACATCCAAGCTACTACTGTACAAGACCACGGTCTTACCAGTACTCATGTATGGATCCGAGACCTGGGTGCTTAATAAAAGGCACTCTGAACTCTTGACCGCGTTCGAGAGAAAGGTTTTAAGGAGAATTGTTGGTCCCGTATGTCAGGTAGGACGATTCCGGAGACGCTACAACCATGAGCTGTACGCAATCTACCTTGAAGCTAATGTTGTAAGAAAAATCAAGCTTGGTAGACTCCGGTTGGCGGGACACCTAGCTCGAATGAGCGAAGAGGAGCCTGCCCAGAAAGTCCTTTGTGGCAGGATGTATGGAAGGAGACAGCGCGACAGACCTTGTCTGCGATGAAGGGATGGCGTAGACCAGGACGCCTAGAGCCTGGAAGTGTCAAACTGGATGACATCGGCTCAAAATCGAGACCGGTGGAGAGGCTTGCTTAATAAGGCCAAGACTGGATCCCGGTTGTAGTGCTGGTGATGATGATGATATTAAGGACATGTATTGGCGATTGAGGAAGTAATTGAAAATTGAATTTCTGAATGCGACTAGAGGATACAATTTTAAGGGGTGTCTTTGGAGGTAAATATGACGGGGAGGCAGGACAATGGAGGAAACTCCACCAGCACGAATTGGAAGAGCTATACCGCAAACATACAGTAGTGAGAGTAATCAGGTCGTGAAGAGTAAGATGGGCCGGTCATGTGGCGGGAATGGGCAACGCTGCCATTGCTCCATTGCTTGTCTGTTTGTATACTGCAGCTGTCTAGTTTATGATTGATTGACTGATTGACGTACGACGCCATTTGCAAGAATTATAACATCTTCCGATGGGGTGATTAATTTTGCGCCACCCTATATTTTGCCTTTTTATTTTATGTATTTGAAAAGCATGTATATGTATGTTTTCTCGGTGGGGCAAAGGTGGTGGCGGAGTTATTACGATACAAATTTCCATTTGCGCATACAAACTCTCAATTACATTTTCACATTCATAAAACAAAAACAAAACCATATCGGTTAAAATAAATCATACTATATAACGGTTATATGGTATGATTTGGTTTCTCAGCGGAAACGCGTTAAAAAAAAAATAACGTAAAGCCGGTGGTTTCGCATCTCACGAGAGGAGTGAGTCGAAATTGACAGGAGTCGAAAATAACAAGCCAAGTTAAAAAGTCGAGAGTAGGAGTTGATAGTCGAAAGTGGAGCCGATAGTAATCCAATATCGTAAATTTACAAAATATCGACTTAAATGGTGAATAGTGAAACAAAAATTATGTTTACCAGCACTAATACAATATCGTAAATTCACCAAATTTGGACTGAAATAGCGAATAGGATATTAAAGAACGAAGACAATTGTCCTCACACATGTGATTGTTAAAAAAAAAACAAATAAAATAAGTTTTTCATATTAAACAGTTATTAATCAAAACCGGACGAAAATCGGTTCAAAACAGAAAACAGTGAGAGTCAATTAACACACAGGAAGGAGCACCTCCATCGTCAGTTCAACGACGATACTAAGCAGAATTCCCAAGCAACCGTGAGAACATTGTTACATTCATTATTAATTTATATTGTGACGCATATGACAATCAATACTAGAATATTCGAGAAAGACCGAAACAAAGTACTAGAATATTCTAGAAAGTACTGGAAAACTGGAGACTATTAACAGTAGAACATTTAAGGCTATGGAACGGACGGAAACGAAACGCCGAATCAGAATGAGGAAACGGAATAAGTAAGAAAGTGAAGCAAGCGATGAGTAAGAAGTAAGAAGTAAGCAGTCAAAGACGCGATAAGTACGGAAGCGATAAGTCAAGAAATCGTTAAGTGTACGGTAAAAGTAACGGTTGTTATTAACGGACTAATAAAGTGTTATAATAATTCAAAATCGATTTAACGCCTCTTATTTATTAAAAATAATTAATCCAGCGAACCCTAAGCTCGCCATAATATTTTTGTGTGCACCCTCAATGGCTGAGTTGGCAAGGAGCCTGTGTTTGCGTTGTGCAAACCTAGGTTCAACTGATTTTCTTTCTATTGTGCAGCTCGGCACTATTACTGAGTGGTAAGTAGGGTCTCACAGCCCAGTCCCACGGTAAAATACTACCCTATTAAGCTTTAGGTTTCGTGAAATGGTTGGGATAAATCGTTAAGCATCTTTCGGAGTTTGGCTGATGGACCCGGCCGAGAAAAAAAAATAGCATCTCAAGGTGCTGACTCAGCGCTATAAGTTCGCTTTCCTGGGAGAAGTAAAGTAAAAAAAAACGTTCTATTGTGCAACATAGCTCCTCTTCGGGGAGAAAGTTTCCAGATATCTACAGTTTGCTACACGCCAACAGTTAAATAAGAAAATCTCAGTACTCAACTCAGCGCAGCAGGTTCGCTTAAATCCACTTTGCTTCCATTGTTTCCATAACATCCATAATTTATAAACCATCGTCAAACAAGTTACAGCAAACCTCTTGAAAGTTCTTTCACAATCGAAAATATTTCTTCCGTAAAATTGCCAGCCAATAGTCTTATCCTCCATACTATCCAAGATGATTGAAGTTATCAATTCCGAACTAATTACTTAGAAAGAAACAGATTAACTTTGCATATCGTCTACATAACACCTTCGATACAATTCAAAAACCGAAGTGAAACTACACTTCTCAAGACAATTACCATAGACAATCTTTTGCTCTTAAACACAAATCTTTTCAGCTGTTAAAACGACTAGGTCCCTAAATTCTATTTCATGCAGATTCCAATTGAAAAACTTTCTTAATCTTGCCAAAGTTCAAGGATGGTTGAGTTCTTAGCAGATCAAATAACTGACAACTTAAAAAGTCCTGTGATGGATGAAGATAACTCGCCTTTAAGACAAGACCCGATACTACAGTGACACTTAAGTTAAGCAAAAGCTAAACACATAAACGGAGACATTTTTCTTCACTAGATATTCCCGCAATCGGAGCTCTTCCTTTTCATCGTCTCTGTCGCAGAGAATCCTGAATGGAGTTTCGCTTGTTTTCCCAACATCACCAATCGTTATTTCTCCCACAAGACTCTAAAACGAAAGAAGAACTTTGGCATCGTCGTAATGTGAATTTCCCGACGATAATCATGAGAAACTTTTGAACGCAGACTTCGCGTCAGAAATCTTCATTCACATGACTGAGTTCTGGTGTACTTTATGCGCGGCAAATGTAACAGCAATCCATTATTCCCAATGCCATTTGCATACTCACCAAATCGTTTAATATCCTGTTTGGTGGGTTAACATCACTTTGCTATAATCCTGGTCGTATTTTCTGCCTCTTCTACGTTCACTTAATTTCCAACGAGTACGGTGCGCCATCTTTTCAATTGTTTAATTTTATACTGCAGCAGAAAACTTGGTTTTGTCGGGTATAAAGAAGAAAAATAAAGAATCCAAGGTTTAGTTGGAGAGATATAACCATCAGGACGAGCGAGGATTTAATGAGCTATTGTTTGATGAATACAATTAATGTAGACAGCCGACGCTTGAGCATAATTGTTCAACCACTACGCAAGGGCTCTATTCCCTTCTGACAATGCTCCATTTACCTGTGGTTGGTTTTTGAATGCATTCCAACTTCATCGGGGAATGGATGTGGTACATAGCGAAAATAGCAGAAGGATATCCACAGTTATTCAATCATATATGGCTTCCCCATAGCATTGAATTGATAATTAGTCCTTAATGTCACCAAGTCCATTCAGATACCACACTACCTTGCTATGGAAAGCACTGGCGTGGGCTACCACATTATCCATGACTGGATTGACTGACTGATGCAACAGTAAACTTGCAGAAATCATAAAACTACTTGAACATGTGAGCGGAGTATTTTCAAAGGATAAAAGTACACCCGATTGGTCTTTGTAACATTTCCAAATTGCATCACATACCGGGTCATGTTTTGGTTAGACGTTTTGGAAAACAAACACATATTGTTAGCCACAGATACAAGAGAATAACGCAATACAATGGGAAGATCCAAATAATGGTCCTCGTAGTCACATAACATGCTTTTTGCGTCGCACGCTCAAAAGCAGTTTTAATGGGTTTGGTTCTTCTCGAAGGATCCATTCGTTTTGAATTACATACAGAACATCCATGACTTTCGCTAACGAACCTGGAGAGCACTACAGAGGTATTCACAGACTTCGAGAAGTAATCCGATTTTAGCAGGATATGCTACCTAGTAACGGTTTCCGATGAAGCACGATGTCCCAATTAGCAAGCTGGATAGCATTTCTTATGTTTTTTTTTTCGTCTAGCATTTTCTAGAAAACGATGCGAAATCCTATTATAGCTGTATATATATTTTTGGCTTATGGAAAGCAATTCATTTTGATTGTGCTTAAAAACTTGATGATTTTTAAATAATGTTGGATCCGCAGTTTTTAAACATCTTATCGTAAGACGTGTTGGTTCAATACTAGCATTGGCAGGAAACTATCGTCCAGTATGTATTATAAGTTACGTTAAAATTGATATCATAGTTTCGACATATTGCAGTGCTCACTTAATTTCTGGGCAAAAGAGTAGAAGTAAAAACACTTTTTTAAATACTCCTTACATGAGAGGGCGAGTTTATAGTACTGATGAAGTACTATGAAAAGCCCTACCATTTCGTTCCCCCACACATACATCCAACCTTAGATTCATACAAATCAACCAAATTCAAAATTCGCGATATACGAATCAAATGTTCGTTTATCGCCCTTGCCCTCAATTCCCCATAACATCATCATCATCATCGGCACTACAACCGGGATCCGATCTTGGCCTTATTTAGCAAGTCTCTCCACAGGTATCCGGTACTGATCCGAGACTTGTTAAATTATCCATATTTTTCCGGGCAAGTCTATTAGCCTTGCAGCAACCTTACTTAGGATGTCGATGCTTGCACTAGTTCACTACTTGGCGGGTGCCAAAGTAGCTATCCACGAGTGACACGTGGAGACTGCATGTCAACTTGGATTGAACAGGGACAAGGATCGTCCTTTCCTTCGCCGGGTTGAAAGCAGAGACTTTGCCCTGTATGTTCGCTCCCACCCCCACAATTCCCCATAAAACCCCTAAACTTAAATCCACAAATACATTAAACCGATCCAGCAAAATTTCTAGTAAACGAATCAAATATTCGTCATCATCAACGTAAACTCCACAAATGCTGTCATTCGTCAAATTCAAGATAACATTATTAAGAAAGCTAATAAAATAAAGCTACTTTGGATCCCGGGCATTATAACATTAGTGGAAATGAAGCAGCCGATGCGACCGCAAAACTAGGGACAAAGTCGCCTCTCGTCTCCTTCTATTATTCTAACAAAACGGACATAAGAGGACAGGTAAAAAATGCCCTTAAGAACGTGGAGGACGAAGAATGGCACCACTACACCCACCTGTACAGCACTATTAAACAGGACATCAAACCCGTTATTTACCCAACAACAGTCTCAAATAGAAAAATAAAATGCTTCCTACGACTCCGGCTAGGACACACCAAAATCACACACCAACACATCCTTACAAAAACCAGCCCCCCACAATGCAGCAACTGCAACAATCAAATCCCACTTAGTCCACATCACATTGGACTGCCCAAAAGTACAAACCATCGCAAACCAACTATTTGGAAACGACCCTTTCAGCAACATTCTGGCAAAACCATCAGAACAGAATATCAACTACACATACAAATTACTAACACTTACTATCCTTCATAACAAAATTTAACCCATATGTCATTTCGTCGCAATTTCACGATTGCTCGGCCTAGTAGACGAATTTTGGTCCCATGTCTTAGATCATCTCCATTCAAACGTTTCTGAATGATAATTACGAAATTTCAATGAAAAAAAAATTTTTTTTTACTTTCAATTTGACATTTTAAAAAATTGTATTCTGAGCCACGACCGGGTACCCGGGTACCCCATTTAAAAAGCATTGAGAATATTGAAGAATGATGCAAAATTGAATGTTAAATAGTTAATTAATAATTAATTATTGATAATTAACTATTGAAATAACTAATAATTAATGAAAAACAATAAAAATGCATTTAAATTAACAAACAAATTTATTCAGAAGGACTTCTGTGACATGCATTACATTCAACCAACGTAGTTGCGTGTTCGTCGCAAACCGGCATTTCACATTGCCGACACGCCTTTCTTGTTTTTCGCCGCTTTTTCAGAGCCTGCGATAAACAAATGTGGCAACAACCAGTGACCTTTTTTTCTTCCTGTACTATCCAGGGGCGGACATGCTGTCTGGGTCGTCGGCACGAGCGGCCGAACCTTGCCGATGATGGACTCGATTGCAAGTTTTGTTGAGTAATGCCTCATGATTTGAACATTTTCCGAGCGTCCATGAATACTTGGCAGGGCAAGTTGTTCGCTTAATTGGAGCAAAAACATACGACGGGCGTTCGACTTTTTCGGCAGCATGGAGTTGTTCTCTTTATAAATGACGAACGCCGCGAGTGCGCTTACATCGAGGACATTGAAGAACATTGCCAAGGGCCACCTATTCGTCCGTCGGTGTGTCGTGTATCTGCCGGCCATTTGGTCCATTGTATTAACACCAGCTTTGTACCGATTATAGTGCAAAATAATCTCGGGTTTTTTCTGTGCGTGGTCAGCGACTGCCATGTTCGAGTGCATCGTCGAAAGCAGCATAACTGCTTTATTTTTCTTCGGCGCATACGAACAAATCGTCGTTTTGTCGTGAAAGCCGAACATTGTGGATAATTCTGCACGATCCTTTGATGCAGCCATCTCCTTTGGAATATAGGGTTTGTTTTTTGGTAAGGTTCCTACGACAGTCAAGTCCCACGACAATAAAAGCTTCGCGAGCGGTAACGTCGTGAAAAAATTGTCCATACAAATATTTCTTCCACTCCCTTTGTACGTGGTTTGCCTCTTATGTTTCGGGATTTGGCAACCCTAGTGTTGCAATCCTGCAATTGACAGCTCTGTCGTAAAGTTGGACATTTTGAGGTTATACGCACTCAGAGTGTTTTGACATACGAGCGCTATTTGTGTTGTTTACAGTAACTTAAAAGATTCATCTCGGCCCAAAAATGGAATTAAATTGTCAACATTTTCGTGCGATTATTTTTTAGAACTTTCGGCGTGGATTAACTCAGCAACAGTGCATGGATGAACTTAATTCAATTTTTGGCGATGAAGCTCCATCAAGGACCAGTGTTTATCGATGGTATGGTGAATTCAATCGTGGTCGTAGTTCACTCCAAGATGAATTTCGTGAAGGTCGTCCAAAATCAGTTGTTGTTCCGAAAACCATTGATGCTGTGCGCGAACTGATATTGGAAGATCGTCATGTGACCTATCGTGAGATTGAGACAACCTTAGGCGTTAGTGGGACCAGCATACATTCAATATTGCATAAACATTTGACTGTCAAAAAATTTGTTCACGTTGGATCCCACACAATTTGTCAATCGCCCAAAAAAAGGCCCGTGTCACTTGGTCGAAAGAAATGCTAAAAAAATACGGTCGCGGTGCTTCGAAACACGTCTATGACATCGCGCACGAAGCACTTCCAAGCAAATGGTCGCCTCCAAGATGAATTTCGTGAAGGTCGTCCAAAATCAGTTTATGTTCCGAAAACCATTGTTGCCGTGCGCGAACCGATATTGGAAGATCGTCATGTGACCTATCGTGAGATTGAGACAACCTTAGGCGTTAGTGGGACCAGCATACATTCAATATTGCATAAACATTTGACTGTCAAAAAATTTGTTCGCGTTGGATCCCACACAATTTGTCAATCGCCCAAAAAAGGCTCGTGTCAATTGGTCGAAAGAAATGCTCAAAAAATACGGTCGCGGTGCTTCGAAACACGTCTATGACATCGCGCACGAAGCACTTCCAAGCAAATGGTCGCCTGTTTTTTCGGAAAAACTGGACATGTCGCAACCGTACCACTAGAACAACGCAGAACAGTCAATTCTGAGTGGTACACAACCATTTGTTTGCCAGTTGTCTTCTAAGAAATCAGGAAAACCAACCGCCGAAGACGGATCACTCTTCACCACGACAATGCGAGCTCTCACACATCGGCTGTGACAACTGCATTTTTGAGGACCCAAAACATCGATTTGATGGGTCATCCGCCGTATAGTCCTGACTTGGCACCGAATGACTTCTTTTTATTCCCGTACGTAAAAAACAAACTGAGAGGTCAACGTTTTTCGACACCTGAAGAAGCGGATGCTGCATTCAGAATGCATGTGTTGGAGATACCTCAATCAGAGTGGCAAAAGTGCTTCGACAATTGGTTCAAACGCATGCAAAAGTGTATAGATCTTCATGGGGAATATTTTGAAAAACAATAAAGTGATTTTCGATGATCAATATTTGTTTTTGTTCTCTAATCCCGAAATATAAAAGGCAACCCTCGTACGGTGCTGCTAATTTTTTGATAACATTTTCACCTTGATTTTTTTCTTTAAAATTGCCACTTTTCCCGGTGTAAATAATCCCTTTCAGAGGATATGCATTTTCAGCATCACAAATCCACCACACTTTGATACCATACTTGGCTGGTTTTGATGGAATATACTGCGTAAATTTGGTTCGCCCATGGTACGGATACAGCTGCTCGTCGATGGTAAGTTCTGTGCCGGGCCGGTACAGAGCGGACAAATTTGCATTCAACATCGCCCAGATCTCACTAATTGGAGCTGCTTTGTCCTCTCTGGACCGTTCCTCTCGTGTCCGCGCATCATCAAATCTGATAAAACGTAAGATATTCCAAAAACGATTGATACTCATTGTGGCCCTGTATAAAGGGAATGATGACGTTTTCCATATCTCTGTAGTATGGTCTTTGTTCCCATTATTGACCCGTGCTGCAATTAGAATTGCAAAAAACGAATACATCTCTTGACGATTAACATTTTTCCACGTTCTCGACGGTCGATTTGAATTGTTTGCATTCCACTCTCGGATAACTAGATCTGCCTTCTGATTAGTGTAACGAGTAATCAAATCCACTATTTCGTGAGTAAGAATCCTTTTGAATGTTTCAGCCGCTGAGAGTTATTCGGTCTGGCGATGGGGACCAGCTCTTTGTCTCACAATATTGTAACGGAGAGTTTGCGTTGTGTTAGGAGGTGTTTTTTGCCATACAGTTTTATCTTTCGCGACAAACGTACGTCCAGTTGAATCTAGAAAAAAGAATAAAAATAATAAGAACGCGTTGTACATGAAAAATTAATAAATAAAACGAAAAGAATTATTTTTACCTGCAGTTGAAACTGCGTCGACATCTCCGTTCGTATCATTGTCATCTTCGCTTTCAGAATCGTCAATGGCTGCTTCAGTTGTATCATTTTCGTCCGCGCAATATTCTTCGTTATCAGATACCTCGTTTTCATTTCGCTCGTCAGGAATCCAATCATCGTCATCACTATCAGAAAGGTTTATGCTCTCGTCGTCAGATTCACCACACACGCTTTAAACTAGGCATCTCGTTGTGCATTACATAATCTAAAAACAAAAATACAACAACAAAATTATTTAATATTATTAAATACATTAACAATATTAATTTTAATATTATTACCTGTTGAATTGAGCACGTGTCAACAAAGTCGTCATTTTGAAGATGCTCAGATGCACAAAGGACGCTGACTGAACCACGCTTTCTCTAATGCCGGATTCGAATGGTTTCACCATAAACTCGCAAGTTATAAATAGAAAGTTGACCGTACAAGTTATTCGTCAACCGAATACTCGAGATACCTCTAGCAGGTATAACTGAATTTGTTAGACACATGCCGATCCTGACCTTGCTCTGCGCCGATTTCAATAGGCCTTTTGTAGCCGCAGATAGTCAAAATTCTTTATATTTATAAAAAAAAATTATATAAAATACATAAAATATTCACAATATATTTGTTTCTGATGAACAAATTAAAATCTATTGCAAAATATTTGTTTTAACATTGTTAAAACAATGTTTCTATATGTGGGTACCCGGATACCCGGTCATTGACTACTGTCGGTAAAGTTGGTCATTGACATAAGGGTTAAAGTAACTCGATATTAGCCGAAAGCCCTAGCAGCTAGCACTATTTAGAATTAAGTTATTGTGTAATTAATTACATTGTAATAAATAATAATAATAATAATAATAATAATAATCGTCATCATCATCCATACACCCAATTTCCCATGATCAATAGACAAAAACAAAGATATGGTAAGTTGAACCGGATGTTCAATTACCATATTCATACGCATATTTCCGGGAATTCGCCTAACCGAATCCTTATCTCAAATCACCAGCCGAAGTATCTTATCGAGATTTTACTTACATTTAGATCGCTTTGTGATGTAAAATCTCGATTTGGTTTTATATATCTATAAGGGGATACATCGTGATCGCGGGAGATGTTGTTGTTGAGTGCTGGTTGAGTATCAGTTGTGTATCTTTTAAATTCGATCTGTAAGTAAAAGTACGAGTGAAAGCAGTATAAACTATTGAACGTATCTTTTAAATTCGATCAGCGAGTGAAAGCATGAGTAAAAGCAGTATAAAAAAGGAGTCTGTGCTGGACCAGTAAAGAAAACAGACGCGTTACCTCTTGCCCTCAATATTTAAATCGCGCCGATTCACAACCGAAAGTCCTGCACCGATGTGTTTCTTAGTGTTGCGGTATTTTCCAACCATTTAAACCCATACCCGCAGTAAATAAACAAACAAATAATATAAACAAGACTGTTCCCACGAAATGAATAATCAATATACAAAAAACAAACTCACGAAAAACCCGGTAGGCGTAGGTGTGATGAGCCTACACTACCATAGGGCAACAAGTCATCAAGAAAACACCGACTCAGCAAAAAGAAGACGTAGGGAAGAAAGGAAAAAGCGGGATATACGCGTCGGCATGTAGAATGTTCGAACGTTATATAAACCAGGCGCGATACAGATGGTCGTAGAAAATGCGAAACAATATAAAATGGACATCATCGCGCTTCGGGAAGACCGACTCTCACATCAAGTAATCGAAACCAACGGGTTTACACTGGCGTGTGGAGGTACCGGCACACATAACCTCGGAATCGGCTTCATCATAAGCAAGAACCCCTTTGTAAAAAATGTGAAATTTATTAATGACCGAATATCGGTTCTAAAAATATAGGGACCATGGTACAATTATGTATTTATAAACATACACGCCCCAACAGAATCTGCGGACGAAGAAACGAAGGACACACTCTACGAGACCCTACAGAAAATATTTGATATGATCTCATCATTCGATGTTAACATCCCCCTCGGGGATCCCAATGCGAAAATTGGAAAGGAAGATATCTTTCAACTAACTATAGGTAAAGAAAGTCTACACGACGTTTCAAATGATAAAGGAATTCGAATTATTACGTTCGCAGACTCAAAAGATGTGGTAGTGAAAAACACGATGTTCAATCACAAGTAAATCCATAAAGCCACATGGATATCGCCCGATGGCGTAACGCATAACCAAATAGACCACTTAACTCATAGACAGAACACACCACTCGAATATCCTTGACGTAAGATAGAGGAGCAGATTGCGACTCCCATCATCTTCTAGTAATGGGCAAAATTAGGAGTGGGCTCGCAGCAAACCCACATGGGCAGTCACGGGACACGACCAAAAAGTTCGACATTGATAAACTAAAAGACCTGCGCAAAAGGGCTGAATATCAAGACGAACTAACAAATAGATTTAGTATCCTAGAAAATGGGAGCAGCGAGGAAGAGGAAATCAATAATGTGGACACTAAATGGGCATCGATCAGAGACGTAATTAAACAAACAGCCCAAAAGGTATGGGGATATAAGAAAACAATTAAGTCCAAACCTTGGTTTGACGATGAGGGCATGGCGAAGATCGAAAAACGTAAACTCCTCAGAGTGATCCACTTAGAAAGATATGTTGAAGTCAACGCAGAAACATACGCGACGATCCGGAAAGAGACAACGGGACTCTTCAAACGCAAAAAACGCGAATGGGAGAAGACTCGTATCAAAAAAATCCTAGAAAATGCCAGAGCAATGAACATCAGAAGTTTGTGTGCCGGCATAAATTCAATTGGAAATGGCTACTGAGGGAGAGCCAAAATAATTCGAGACGCAAACGGCTGTCTGGTCACAGAAACAAACAATATCGTGACAAGATGGAAGCAGTACTTTGAAAACCTGCTCAATGTGCGCACCCATCAACCACAAATACAATATCGTGACAAGATGGAAGCAGTACTTTGAAAACCTGCTCAACGTGCACACCCATCAACCACAAATAAACGCACCAGACGTACATATAGCAGAGCCTCAGGTCCCAGAGCGCCCTTTCAACGAAGTTGTAGACGCAATGAATCGATTGGAAAACAACAAAGCTCCCGGAGTCAACTACATACCGGCAGAGCTTGTGAAGCATGGAGGAGAGGCTATCGCTCGAAAGATCCACCAACAGATTAAAACTATATGGGATAAGGAACTCATTCCGTAAGATGGAAAACCCCAATAGTCGTCCCCATTTAAAAAAAAGGTGACAGATTTGACTGCGAAAACTACAGAGGAATATCATTGCTCCCAAGCACATACAAACTACTAACATAGGTCATACTGGCGAGAATCACACCCTACGCAGAAGAAATGCTGGGAGACTACCAATGCGAATTTCGTAGGAGCCGGTCTACAAGCGACCAAATGTTCACAATAGGGCAACTGCTGGAAAAGAAGTGGGAATACGGAGAGTCGGTTCACCAACTGTTCGTTGACTTCAAAAAAGCCTACAACTCAGTCGCAAGGCAAAGACTCTACCATATTGTGGTTGAGCTGGGAATCCCGAAAATATAGGCCGCCCTCATTCAAATTTGCATGAACGAAAACAAAGGGCGAGTTAGAATAGAAAACCACCTCTCAGAACAATTTGAAATCCGAGACGGACTAAAACAGGGCGATGGCCTCTCACCATGTCTCTTTAACCTTGTACTCGAGTATGTCATCAGAAAGGTACAAGACGGCAACATGGCCGGATCATACCTGAACGGAGTCACGCAACTGCTCGCATATGGGGATGACATCGCCGTTCTGAGCGATAATCTAAAAACTGTAAGTAAAAACAGTGAAATCATGCAAGCGGCAGAAGAGGTGGGCCTAGAAATAAATGAAGACAAAACAAAATACATGATTATGGCGACAGCATGTGGACCCCAGAGAACACACATAAACATCAGGGGCAAGATATATGAAAATGTCAAAGAATTTAAATACCTGGGAACAATACTGACGATCAGTAAGAAAATCTCGAGTTTACCGCGGTAGAACCGTTCACCACAACCAAGGCAAGAAGGGAAAACAGCTACCCTTCGTTTTGGTCGAATTAACATCCAGCAGTAGAATTGGTGGTCTAAGAAAAATTACAGTCTTGGATCATCAAATTGTCACCTGGGACAAATTAAAAAAAGGCAGAGACATCCTGCCAAATGTTTGGTCACGCGGCGGCGAACTGTGAAATGCAGCATCGTTGCGTAAAATGCGGAAGGGGCTGCAAGGCAGAAGAATGATCTTCATCGGCGCTACAACCGGGACCTTGTCCTGGCCTTATTTAACAAATCTCTCCGCCGGTACCCATTTCGAGCCGATGTATTCCAGTTTGGCACTCCCAGGCTCTGGGCGTCCTGGTCTACGCCATCCCCCTATCGCAGACAAGGTCTGCCGCGCTGTCTCCTTCCGTACATCCCACCACAAAGGATTTTCGGTGAGGCTCCTCTTCGCTCGAGTTAGGTGTCCCGCTTACCGCAGTCTACCGAACTTGGTTTTTCTAATAATATTAGATTCACGGTAGATCGCGTACAACTCATGGTTGTAGCGTCTCCGGAATCGTCCTCCCTCACATACGACGCCAACAATTCTCCTTAAGACCTTTCTCTCGAATGCGGCTAAGAGTTCAGATTGCCTTATATTGAGCACCCAGGTCTCGGATCCATATTTTCTGGATAAGTTTCGGAATGTTAGCAGCCTTGCTAGACCGTAGTAGGCTTTGTTGTATTTAATCAGCCGTTCACGTATTTCTTCTTCCATATTGTTATCGGCTGATACTATTGACCCAAGGTAGTTAAAGGATTGCACTACTTCAAATTCGTGCTCCACTACCCTGATAGTTTGACCAACGTTATGCCTTCTCTTCGCAGAAGTTGCCAGCATGTACTTAGTTTTCCCCTCATTAATGTGCAGTCCCATTTTTGGCGCCGCCTGGTCGATCTGGATGAAGGAGTCCGGTACAGACGATGCGGTTCTACCGATGATGTCGATGTCATCTGCGTAGGCAAGTATCTGGCAGGCCTTGGTGATAATAGTCCCTCTAGTTGTGATGCCAGAGTCACGGGTTGGTTTCTCCGACGCCAGGTTGAGGAGGAAGCAGGCCAGACCGTCCCCTTGTCGGAGTCCATTAAAGGTGTTTATTGGTTTGGACAGAAATCCCGATATTTTTACTGGACTAGTTACATTGGTCAACTTACAAAGTCGTATCAATTTGTTTGGAATGCCGAACTTTCTCATGTGATTACATAGTTCTACCCTGGCTATGGTGTCGTAGGCGGCGAGAGAGCGAGTCTTAACGCATAACCAAAGGTATTGCTGGTGCTCTCATTGCGTAAGGCAGCCGTTTTTATCCGAACCTGATCCCCGGATGCAATACGTCTCCGGAAGGCAATCCGCGCTCGGAAAACTGTACCAACAACATAGTGATCTGAGCCGACGTTGGCACCTGGGTACGTTCGTACCCTCATCAGGATCGAGGAGTGACGGCAATCTATCAACACGTGGTCAATTTGGTTGCGAGTGGCTCCATCAGGTGATACCCAGGTGGCTTTGTGGATATCTTTACGCGGAAACCTGGTACACGCAACGACCAAGTTCTTTGATGCTGCCAGTTCGTCGACTCGTAGTCCATTGTCATTAGTGTTCTCATGCAAACTATGGGAACCTGCGTAGAGCCTGAAAACCGGCTCCCGACTTATTTTCGCATTCAAATCACCAAGAACGATTTCACATCGTATTTTGGGGAGGTATTGAGGGCCCGTTCGACGTTCTCGTACTATTTTTCTTTTTCGTCGTCAGGGGACTCCTCTGTAGGTCCGAGAACGTTTATGATGCTTATGTTCTTAATCTTGCCTCGCACGCGAAGAGTGCATAGCCTTTCGTTTATTGCATTAAAGCCGATAATGGCAGGCTTCAGTTTTTGGCTGACTAGAAAGCCTACCCCGAGCATATGGTGTTTTGCATGACAGCTGTAATAAATGTCATACTCGTTTCTTTGAATAACACCACTCCCCGTCCATTTTATTTCTAGTAATGCTGTTTGTCAGCCTTATATTCGGACAGGGCATCGGCTAGGTGCTGTGCAGCTCGAGCTCTGTATAGTAAACGGACGTTCCGTGAGAAAATTCTCATATCGTTTAGCCATTTTGGATAAAGAGGGTAATCTGATCGCCGATCCTGATCCTGGAGCGATGGGAACCACACTTCAATGAATTGCTAAATGGTCAGCTCACAGAAAAATTGGAGGATACACCAATGCAAGATTAAGACCAAATGCTGCCGCCACCAAGCATTGAGAAAACATTAAAAGGCATAAGACAGCTCAAATCAAATAAAGCCCCCGACGATGATTGCATACCAGCTGAACTGACAAACAAGGAGGGACAGCGTTACATGACCCAATTCATATGATCGTGGTGCGCGTATGGGAGGAAGAGATGTCGAAAGATTGGCATCGCGGAATAATTTGCTTCATACATAAGAAGGGAGATATCACACTGTGCAGCAACTATAGGGGTATAACATTGCTGAGTACCGCCTATAAGATACTCTCCACTATCCTACAAGACCGGATAGCCTCATACGCTAAAGTCATAATTGGTCAATTTCAGTGTGATTTCATCCCAGGCAAATCAGCGATCGCTCAGATATTCACCTTTAGGCAGGCGATGGAAAAATGTCAGCAATTTAAGATTCCATTATATCATATATTTCCAGACTTCAAGGCCGCCTAGGACAGCATAGCCAGGGTAGAACTATATAGTGACATGGGAGAGTTCGGCATTCCAAACAAATTTATACGTCTTTGTAAGTTGACCAATGTAACTAGTCCAGTAAAAATATCGGGATTTCTGTCCAAACCAATACACACCTTAGGCAGGTGATGACAGAAACTTACTATAATATCCCATTATATCATCTATTAATAGACTTTAAGGCCACCTAAGACAGCAAAGCCAGGGTAGAACTATATAATACCTTCAGAGAGTTCGGCATTTTAAACGAGTTGATACGACTTTGTAGGTTGAACATGACCAATGTAACTACTCAAGTAAAAATAGAGGGATTGCTGTCGATACCATCAAATATCTTGAATGGACTCCGACAAGGGGACGGTTTGGCCTGCCTTCTCTTCAACCTGGCGTTGGAGAAAGCAATCCGTGATTCTGGTGTTACAACTAGAGGGACTATTGTCATCAAGTCCAGCCAGATTCTTGCCTGCGCAGATGACATCGACATCATCAGTAGATCCGATTCGGCTGTACAAGACTCCTGCACCCAGATGGAGCAGGCAGCACAAAAACTGGGACTGCACATTAATGAGGGAAAAACTAAGTACATGGTAGCAACATCTGCGAAGAGAAGACATAACGTTGGTCAAACTATCAGGGTAGTGGAGCACGAATTTGAAGTAGTGCAATCCTTTAACTACCTTGGGTCAATAGTATCAGCCGATAACAATTTGGAAGAAGAAACACGCGAACGGCTGATCAAATCCAACAAAGCCTACTACTACTATGGTCTATCAAGGCTCTTTAAATCCCGAAAGCTACTACTATACAAGACCATGGTCTTACGAGTACCAGTACTCATGTATGGATCTGAGACCTGGGTGATCTATAAAAACAACGCGGCAGACCTTGTCTGCGATTGAAGGATGGCGTAGACTAGAACGCCCAGAGTCTGGGAGTGCCAACTGGATGACATCGGCTCGAAATCGGGATCGGTGGAGAGATTTGTTAAATAAGGCCAAGACCGGATCCCGCTTGTAGTGCCGATGATGATGATAAACCGTTAGTACACTTTGAACTAATCTATCCCGGAATCCCGGATGTGCCAAGAGACCTCGAATGTATCGAACATATTGCATTTCATCACAATCACGATAACTTAAATGAAAAATGATTTATTATTATCACTTCCCATTTCAGTTTAGTAATAGAAGCCGAAAGGCTAAGGGCTAAAGGTTAATAGGTGTGCATGTAAAAACTCGGCTCTGAAGTTGGTTGCATTAAAAATATACTTGAACGCACCCAATACGGTCGCCATTTTGGATATATGTAGCTTAGTTATTGCTGTTTTTATGACTAAACTTTAATCATTTACAAGTTGTCATTCCGTATGCATCAGTTGTACAAGTGATAGATGTCGATAACCAACATTTACGACATTGTATTCAAATGAAAAAAAAGAGTGCTCAAGCTATGGAATTGATTAATTCCACTTTGGGTGAACATTCTGTGAGTCATTAAACAGTAAAAAAGTGGTTTGCGAGATTTCGTCAAAGAAATTTTAGTCTTGAGGAGGCTCCACGTCCAGGTGCAATAAAAAAGTTTGACGACGAAGATCGTCAAGTTTTACTGGATGACAATCTATGCCAAATTCAAGAAGAGCTTGAAGAACAGTTAGGAGTTTCTCACCAAGCAATATAACTCGACCTTTCTATAAGTACCTGTGGGGGTTCTTTTAAGCTTACCCGAAGAACCCCCCATAATTGCAACCCAACTCCCATTGTTTTTCGCCAATGCAATTATATTGGCACCTGAAAACATTTCCTTTTCCAAGGCCATTTAATGCATACAACACGCATTATCTAAAATTCCTAAAAAGAATTCTTTAATGTGCATATGCATTATAAATCCCAAACCATTCGGCACCCTTTGCCATTATTAAAATCCTATGTCGGACAGCTTGTTTTTACAGCTGCAACAAACCGACCAGCGATTCGTTTGTTCAATCGACAAAGAATTATCGCCTCTCCAGCATTTCCTAAATACAAACAATCACCAATTTCGTGCTTTGCCACAAACGATTTACCCTGCATATACAAATGGGGACAAGGGATCCGTTTCTTCCACCGACCCAAGATACGATATACAACTTTCATTGTATAAAGTATCCCAATCCATTAGCACCTTTTTCTAATGGCTATGCGTCTATTTACGCAAGGGCATCACTCATGGTGAATATCCTCAGCCGAGAGGATATTCACCACACCATTAATTGAGGATTGAATTCAAGACAGAGTTCTATCCTCGAAGAGTCTTTTTCCATCACCCGACCGAGCCGGTCGGGTCTTGGACTTCGCCCCCGTAGCGCTGTGGGACGCGAAATTCTACCGCGGGATGAGTAATAAACGTTTACCCACCTAATCGTGAATCGTGTACGTTGGAAAGATTCCAAGTGACTTTAATTCATGTTTTTTTTCAATTAATTAATCAATAAAGTAACTTTTTAATTAATAAACGGCAATAGCAATGTGTTTCGATTAATTGCTTCTGTGTGTGATGTTTTCTCTTGGCGAACATTTTGCCGCGGTGTTCGGTGCGCGACCGTCGGATACTTGTTGACTATTTACAGCGGTATTATGATGGAGGAAGAAGGAAAAACGGGTCCAGTACGCCTGCACACCATACTTCTTCCCCACATACCTTTTCCAATAAAGTTGAATTTGACAAAAAAGGCGAGTTTTTATTGTACTTGCACAGCTATTAATCCTTTATCAATTGATAGTAATGAACGTTTTGCATTTCATAATCATGATTAATGAACGAACACTTTACATTACCATCGCCTTAATTTGTTGACCCTGAGATAAGAAGAAGGGATAAAGAAAAATGAAATGATCAGTCTGTTGATGACCTCCAAGTAGAAAAAAAGGCTGTGAACTTGTAATAATTGTTTTTCACCAATTTGACTAAATAACGAAACAGAAAGAAGGTTGTGAATTTGCATTAATTTTTAGCCGATATAATTAAATTTAGAGACACAAAGACGTTTCTGAATTCAGACTACCAATCATATAAGGATATTTTCCGGTGTAACTTTTCCGTTTGCCTTTTTATTTGTTGACTGGAAAATTTTGTCTGTGAACAAAAAGTCTTTACACTGCATTTTTTTTTTAAATTCGTGCGCTATAGATACCGACGTTAGAAAATCGTTGACCACAATTCTCATCGAATACAAAGAACAATGTAATATCCAACCCAACAGAGCAAATGTCATGACAATCTGTGAAAGGCACACGAATACCTCTTGCCAAATGTTTAAATTATGAGATACTACTGTCAATAAATTGTGTCTTGATATGACGTCACTTTCATTCATGCCCGGAATCAATTTGCTCTGACAATAAGGTCATTCTAACAATCCAGATGGGTTTAATCAACAACATATTTTATGCTCTTCAACCAACGCATTCAGGCGCAATCCTCCCAAAAGCTACTCTCCTCAATAGAACCTCCTATAAAATGCCCCATAAATATTCTAACCACTTATCACATTTATTCGTCTCCTGCCAGCACTAATGTCATTAAATAAATTGTCACTGCTACACACAAGTGGCTATAAAAAGCGTACATGGGTCCCCCAGCACCAGCGGATATAGTCGGCACCTTCGTCAGGCCTATTACCACCTACTCAGTGGGACTCTGGCACGTATCCTGGCATTATGTTCATTAACAACGCCAGTTCGTATTTGCCAGAATTTGCTCGTTCTGTCGCTGTTTACCATCAAAAGCAGATGTTGGTAACGGGAAGGAATGCAAAATGAACCATCAATAAGCCATCAACACATTTGCGCGGGAAGTCAACACGGCTGTATCCATACTTGAAAAGTTCCGATCCTTTGATAAACAGACTACTCTTGGGATACACAAAGTGTTGTATCTGCACATAGTACTTTATACCAAATTGTGGTACAAAATCACATCATAAAATACACAAGTACCACACAAAGGAGTTCGCCTGCATGCGGCGCAACAATAAATATAGGAAGGGCAGGCAAAAGGATCAAAAAATGGAGAAGAGGAACAAAAAAAAAGAAACAAGAATAATCCATCCAAATGCAATTTGTCATTCTAATACCTGGGCATTATTAAAAGTAATTTGTCTTCCTCATGAGGATCGAAGCTACATTGCATCCTGCCCACAGCTACTCTATGCTCACCACCGTCACAGCACTCAACAGACCCTTGAAAAGGATCGCTAAACGGCAACAAAGTAGCTAAATTGAGAAGTTTGGCGTCGTCACTGCACTTCAACCAGTCGCTAGACTAAAGGGAAAGGATTGTTCTCCTTGGAGAAAAGGATATGAATGACTTTGGGTAGACACGAAACAGGCCAACCTCGAGAAAAGTGCTCGAATAAATGAGAGCAAAATTAATGATACCAAACAAAACAATTTATTACCCCATGCGGTTAGCGTACCTGTCAGAGGTGTTAGAACTCGCTGAGTGCACGCTCTCAAGGATACACGAAGCAACCACCAGTAAGAAGATTTCGCAGCTTTGTTGAGACGAATTTCCTTTCAGGACTCGTTGCAGTTGTGGTGGTTAATAAACAAAGGAATCATAGTATCAGGTGTTCTGCTGTCTCGAGAATAGATTTACACCGCAACTCTAGACAAAGGGACTGCGGATGATATAGACGGCGCCACCCTCTCGATATCGGACTACAGAAGTAGAACCAATGAATTGAATTTGGCTTATAGAGACTTTTGGCCTTTCTTGTGGTTACGAATTCCATCGCCTGTCAAATTTGCACAGAGAGACCACATGCCCTAAGAGTTTGGGGGATTGTCTGGATGTGATAGGCGGCTAATGAAATTAGTGAAATGATGAGAGTGGCTTGTGTTTAATTAAAACACAGGCCGTGTACAGGCATATGAATTAGTTGAACAACAAATAACGTTGTACATGTGTGTTGATATCTCTCGAAAGTATTAAATAGATGGTACAATAAGGAGCTTTAATTTAGGTTCAAGCATGGGTTAACTCTCCAGAAAACGACGTTTAACACGGTATGAAATGATAACGTGGAAGAATTGATGCGATGTGTATAAGAAAATTCCCTACTTCAACTACAACACCAATTAGACAGCCATTTGTTTGATCACAAGAAATTCGGAAATTTCGCATTCAACGGAAGAACCTCCTCGAGCGAGAGATAGTTAATTAGTGCTGTGCAACCGGTGGCAATGAAGGAGGATTTGGCGAGGGATAGAGAGAAAACATCACAGGGACTGTAAATTAGTTAAATCAGATATTTCCAGGAATTGTTCAGATATTTCGAATACATCAGTAAATCAAGTAAAGTTCCGAATAAGTGGTGTAAAACCAACGGGAAATCTGATAATGTTAGAGATGCAATACCAACGTAGAAGTATTGATATTGCGCTCGAAAATTCACAGGTTACGATTGGAAAGTGATGAAAGGTAAAATGTAGCATAAAGCATATCGAGCATTTAATAAAACAATGTAGTGAACATGGGATATACCATAGTAGTCGATAATCCGGGATGAATGAACGAAATAAACGGAAGGTTGATCTTAAAAAGGCTGTTGAAGGTTTAGAAGAAAAAAGGGTGGTCAACATTGCGCCTAACTATTCCATTACTACTATGTTATGACCATTTCGGAGTCCCTCCTTGGCGATTTTAACATTGTGCCGCTAACACGAAGTGAACATTTGTTTTGTTTACACAATATATTTTTTATTGTTATTATTATAAATCAAAAGACGTTATAGATATCGCGCTCATCGCCACACATTGAATACACAAAAAAAAAACTGAAAATAAATAAACGCGTACGCGGGTTCTCTATCAATAGTGCTACGTGAATAGTGTAAACCACAAAAAAAGTGTAAAAACAACAACAAAAAACGTGTAAAAAATAAAACAAAAAACGTGTAATAATAATAAATAATACATAATAATAATAATGGATACTACATCATTCAACCAACAAAATATCCAGATAAGTTATACGAATAACGGCAACATTATGACGTAGAACAGCTAGCAGCAGCATACCAACAACAAGCAGCTATGTGCCAACAACAACAAGCGATGATAAACCAATTGCTCCACAAAATCAACACAATGGAAAACCAAATGCAATCGCAGGTATGTGCCACTATCCCTTTACCAATAGAATACCATACAGACGAAGAAGAGCTGGGAAGGGAAACCTCTGCAGTTTATAAGAAAAGAAAAACTGATAAAAGTCGTAAACAAAATACAATACCGACTGTAAACAACAGTGCCGGATTGAGCCAATCGGGGGCCATAGGCAATTCAAATTTTGGGGCCCTCTTTTTTTTAATAATCGTAAAATTAATCGTTATTGATGCATTTGTATAATTTAAACAACTAAATCATATCATTTTAAGGTTTTCAAATACAATAAAATAAAGGAAATCATTTTTTTTCGGTTGAATTATATATTTTTTGATTAAAAATAATTAACAGTATATTAAATTATAAAATAATCCTTGGATATATCTGTAGTGCTCTAAAAAGCCCTACCACCTTTTTCCCCATCCATACATCCTAATCCCAGAAATCCTACATCAAAACATTAAATCCTATCAAAATCCTGAAAAACCAAAACCAAATCCAAAATTCGCAATAAACGAATCAAAATATTCGTTTATCGCTTTGCATTTGCCCCCACGGCATAATTTAATCAAAAAACCAAAACTAAAATCAAAATTCGCAATAAACGAATCAAAATATTCGTTTATAGCTTTGCATTTGCCCCACGGCATAATCTCTATTCAAAATCCAGAAATACATTTCAATCTGGTAATTTCCCTAGAAAATTAAACAAACCAAATCCATGGCAAATCACACCAGATGTTCGAATTTGCCACAAGCAAACAATACCCAAATACCATTTCAAATCCTCACATGCAAATAGATTGATGAAGATTCAGAAAACTGAATCTTATCTAAAACAAACATTGAGCATCGCACGAAATGTATTGAAAATCGAGATTGTTGCACGAAAATGTGTATCTTTGGGATACAATTTTCGATTCCTTTTCCTTTATAAAGGAATAGTATAGTGATCTCCGGGCCGCAGTTAAATATCATCCGTTGTCCCTGAAGGAAAATATCCTGGAGAAGGGCGAAGTTCAAATTAGAAATAAATCAAATACAAAAAGGAAAAACGAGCCTTCTTTTTCATTTTTCTGGTGAGTAAAGTATAGGTACTCCCTCAAAGAGAATACTTCTGAAGATCTGGAGTATCACCTGGCCCCCCACGGAAACCAGCGGACTTGCGAAGACTGAGGCCAAACTAAAAGGACGTTACTCTTCCCTCTGGATCAGAGGAAGCACGGTTAACGACCCCTTGTAGGACAAGATTTCAGGAGCGGTCTGTTTTAAGAGATCGCCTTGTCCTTTTAAGGATCAGGAGACTCGCGTCCTGAAACAAACCCCTACAGAACACAACAAAAAATTTTGGTGGCAGCGGTGGGATACCCAAAATCCCCTACCAAAGAAGAGTCGGGGATTATCCAACAATCCCCTACCAAAGAGAACACTGGAAAAATTATCCACGAAGGAGTCCCGATAATGCAGAATTTCAAAATCCTCTATAACTGATTCCTGAAGACATCAAAGACACGCACTCCAGGCGCTTGAAGGAAGACATTTAAAACTGGCGGGATAATACTTGCGATATCCCCTAACAACAAAAACAAAAAAGCAAAATTTCTTCTAAAGCGTATTCCGGGGCTAACACCGGAACAGTAACATTAAAACCTTTTTTTTAAATTTTTAAAGCGTATACCGGGGCTGACACCGGAAAGATATTGAAATTTAAAAGCGTTGCCTGGGGCTTGGATACCGGCAAAGTAGATAAAATCAAAGTGCTACGAAAACTGCCACGAGTTCCGTGGAAAAGAGGAAACATCTTTTTCCTTATACACCAGCACAACATAATCATCAGGAAATTTGCTGCTAGATCCTGACGATAGTGATTAGGACCAGAGAAGAATAAAATAATACATCCAGTGGAGCGAACCCCAGTCAGCAGAAAAACCGATTCCTGTCGCAGCTACAACAACCACAGGTAAAAGAAAATTTTATTATTTAAGTGAAAAGTGAAACAGAAAGTGAACTAAATTTGATAATTAAAATAAAGATAAAATTCATGTAAGTTTGTCATTTTTGCGTAGTAATCGGCCTCCAAAATAAATAAATTTTTTTTTTTATTTTAAATTTTCGAAATCATTAACTAAAGGAGACGCCAAGAATAATGTTCAAATACTTTTTTCAAAATTGTTCTTTTCACATGAGGATCAAGAAAAACCCTCTAAAATTTGATTTTTTCTTTTAAATGCAATTAGTTTATATATTTTTTCCTCTCCGAATGGGAATATCCATATAAGTGCCCAGAAGGGATAAAATTATAGTGAAGCAATCAAGGGAACTATAGAAAATATGTTCACCTTTATAGACGAAATTTAAATAAACGTACACTAAAATTTATCAAAAATTTTACACATATTTCAATTTACAGAGGCAAAATCTAAATTAAACAAACATAAAAATTTTCATAAAATTGATACGAATACATTTTTCTTAATAAACATATATTTTTAAACGCATATCTTTAACAATTTTCTAAAAATTTTACACATATATATATATATACATATACACATTTGCTTTTCGGAACTATTTCAACTTCTTTGGGGAAGATTTTCTATCGTTTCTGAGTGATAGCTGAAGGAAAACGGAAAGTTAAAGTCCTTTGCACTTAACTTTGACGTTGTTTTGGACTTTTTTGTGTGTTGATTTTCTTTTTACGTTCCTGCGGAAAAACCTATTTCAGGGTCCTTTTCTCTTTTTGCCCGTGACACTTTAGGCCTTGCTCCCCTCGAACGAAAGGAAAATTGTTTCTCTCACAATTAGGAGTAAAATACACTTTACCCAATAGGATCTAACTAACTAAGTTGGAGGATATATTATTCTTGTTGTTTTCGTCTTTTCTCTTGATTATCGTATCACGATAAAATGAAAATTACATCTCTTTGTTCTCTACCCCTTTTCACCATCATTTGGGAAGGTCTGTTTCACAAATACGTCGTGAGCGACAAAAATAAACCGGGTACGCGTTCGAGACCTGAGCCCGAGCTCATACAAAATCGCGAGGACGAAATATCGGAAACCGTACGTATGGAAACACGCGAACAGAGTTCTAGAATGAACCTACCAATAGGATTAAGTGACATACTGGGACTCGTGCCGGTATTTAACGGTAATCCTGATGAATTAGAGGGTTTCGTCTCTTGTGGAGACATTTTGTTCTCACAAGCACAAGAAGACAACCAGAAATCCTTTATTCTAAGGGTAGTAAAGACCAGATTACAGGGACCGGCGCGAGACTGCATCAAACATAAAATTATTTCTACATGGGAAGATTTGGTATCTGAATTGGAGGGAGAATTTAAAGCTCTAATCTCTAGGTCTGCTGCTCAAAATAATTTGGTGGCAACAAAACAGGATAGCAAGGAGGGTGTGAAGGAATTTTCAAATAGACTCACACACCACCTGCATGAATTGGACAGCGCCACATACGCTAGTTCATCTGATCCTGCAGTCAGAACTTATCTTCTGGCTGAAAATCAGAGACTCGCGTTGAATACGTTTGAGGATGGGATACGAAATTCCAGCCTCAAAATCTTAGTAAAAGCACATAGGGCTTCAAATCTCAAAGCGGCCATTAGCTACGCTTTGGAACAATCTCAAAGATTGAACAGCGATAACTCATTGCAAACTTCCACTAACCATTTTAGGAGAAACCAACTAATTGTTTGCCAAACATGCAACAAGAGGGGACATACTTCTGCGACTTGTTATCGCAACACAAATTTTCCAAATCTCGTCCCCCAACGCATTAAGACAGAGGTTGAACGTCTCCAATGCACATACTGTCGGAAGTATAATCACACTCAGGCAGAGTGCAGAACCAGGTTAGCTCATATGCGAAACCAGGACCAACCTTCAACGAGTCGAAATCCTTTTAGAACTCAGCCCAATCAATCTCAAAACAGGACAATGAGAAACTCGCCCCAGATTGAAAATCGAAATACACGACAAAATCAAAATATTAACAGGGTATCCAATTCACAACAGGGAAACGAACTCACTCGGGCAGCGAGCAACGGCAATCCTTCTCGAGTACAGACAATCGCCGATATACACCCCATCCCGATGTAAATTTTCAAATGCGCGTATTTTTCTGCCCTGAATTTAAGGAGCCAGTAATACGTGTAAAATTTAATCCATCGGATAAAAAATACTCCACTTTCCTCATTGACACAGGCGCCGACATCAGTCTTATCAAATTAGACAACTTATATATTGAACGATCTGTAGATAATTCAGACTCAGTGACTATATCCACCATTGCAGGGAAAACGGTCAGCACATGCGGAAAGGTATTGGGGGAGTTCGAATTCAGAACTGATAGGCACTCCATACCCTTTAAGCATAACCTTTTTGTAGTGGGAAGCAATGTAGAATTTCAACACGATGGCATACTGGGAAGCGATTTCCTTGCGAAGCACCAATGCCACATTAACTTTGAAAAGGGATTCCTTAAATTCGCTGTGAAGAAGAGAACCATGGTAGAACTCGAGCAGCCTTTAGGAAACAAAAATGAGGTCAAGGAAAATACTCAGAATGCCACGCCTTACGAGGTGTCTTCCACGGAAAATACAGGCATTCATGAAAAATTGGATAACACCGTTCGTGAGTCAACATCCGAATCCGTTTGTCTACGGGCCGGATCTGATGCTGTGACAAACACAACGAAACCAACCAGCCTTGAATCTTCCTCTCCCCATTTAAATAAAGTTTGTGGTAACAGAAAAGGTAAGGAAACTGCCGAAAAACTGAGTTCAGGAAAACATGAACCTGAAACTCCAATATCCCCAGTAAATTTAAAACGAAATGCCAAAATCGATCTCATAAAATTGCATTCACGATCTCAACAAATAATGGAGATTCCATTTAAAGGAAAACTCAGTCAAGAACTGATTATAAAAAAATCCGAGATCATGCCAGGGATATATCTGGGTAATAGTTTGACAACACCACAGGACAACAAAATAAAGGTACTATTAATGAACACATTAGACACCGATCAGGAAATAAGCACCAACGACATAGAAGTCGGATGGGAAGATCTGGATGACTACAATGTGTTAAGGGCGGACGAAACCCAAAATCTTCTAAAAAATAGGCTTGAACGGCTAGAATCACTCCTAGAGTTGCGTCATTGTAACCAGGAGGAAAGGAAATCTATCCTGAATATCTGTCGCACTTATAATAACCTATTTCTTCTCGAGGGTGACTACCTCACATATACTGACGCCATAGAGCATCAGATCATCACTGAGGAAGGAAAGCCCCCACTTTATATAAAACCGTATCGCCTACCAGATAGCTCCAAGCAAGAAATTCACAAACAGGTGAATGAAATGCTTCAGGACGAAGTAGTACAACAAAGTTTCAGTCCTTGGAATTCCCCTCTCTTACTAGTACCCAAGAAGGCAGGACCTGATGGGACAAAACGGTGGAGAGTGGTTGTCGACTTTAGAGCCTTAAATAAAATAACAGTCGGAGATGCATATCCATTGCCCAATATTACTGATATCTTGGACCAGCTAGGAAAAGCTAAATATTTTAGCACTTTAGACTTAGCAAATGGTTTCCACCAAATACGCATGGACAATAGAGACAAGGCAAAAACAGCGTTTAGCACACCCTTCGGATATTACGAATATAATCGAATGCCCTTCGGACTTAAAAACGCACCCGCCACATTCCAAAGGCTTATGAATAATGTACTCATGGGTCTCCAAGGAATAGAATGTTTCGTCTATGTAGATGATATTGTAATTTACGGATACGATCTGAACGATCACAATTCCCGACTTACCAGAGTTTTCGAGCGATTACAAAGGCACAATCTGAAAATACAACCAGAAAAGTGTCACTTCATAAGGAAAGAGCTCACCTACTTGGGGCATATTATTTCAAAGGAAGGTATAAAACCAGATCCAGAAAAAACTAAAGCGGTAAAAACGTTTCCAACGCCCAAGAAACAAAAGGACGTAAAATCTTTTCTCGGTTTTGTAGGCTACTATAGAAAATTTATCCCTAATTTCGCCGAACTGGCAAAACCTTTAAGCAGATTACTTCGGAAGAATGTTCCATTTTATTGGGATGCCTTTTGTGACGAGGCATTCACAACTCTAAAAAGAAAGGTTATTACCCCACCAATACTGGCTTATCCAGACTTTAACCGGGAGTTTATAATAACTACGGATGCTAGCAATGTTGCGTTAGGAGCAGTGCTATCTCAAGGTTCAATAGGACAAGATAAACCTATTGCTTTCACTAGCCGAACCCTAAACGACGCCGAAACACGGTATACAACGTCTGAAAAGGAATTACTAGCAATCGTTTTTGCATTAGCACAGTTCCGACCATATGTCTACGGACGAAAGTTCACAATAGTAACTGACCATAGCTCTCTACAGTGGCTTATAGGACGAAAAGATCCTACATCCAGACTTATGCGATGGAGAATTCTACTCGAAGAGTATGAGTACACAATCGTCCATAGAAAAGGAAAGCAAAATGCAAATGCTGATGCTCTCAGCCGTATAACAATGACTACCCCAGTCGATTCCATCAAAAATAATATCCTCGTCACCACACGAAGTAAAGCCAAACTCAAAGAAGATGTGGCTGCACAATCATACAAAGATACTACCAATCTTGTATGGCAAGAACAAACAGGGTCCATCTATACCAAGAAGAAACTTGGACTACGTATTATAATCCTCCCATTGATAGACTCTGCTGAGGAAGAAAACCTGGCAGGAAGAATCCCAAACTTCACCAAGCCAGACGTAGGTAAAATTACGTTTCATGAGCAAGATGGGTTATGCGCCATAACATTGCCATTGCCTTTCAGAAACCTAAGCGACCAGGAAACCGCTAAGAGTTCCCTTATTGATCTGAAGAAGATTTGCAAAGACCGGAATTTCAATTCCATTGGAATTTTAGTCCCCTTCATAGAAAACGAATCAAAAGTAGCACTCAATAACTTGCTAAAAGAAACTTTTGCTCACCTCAACGTGACAATGTACGTTTTCTCCAATAAAAAGAAGCTTCTAACAGATCCTAACGAAATACAAAAGTTACTCGCGGAATACCATAACTCACCTTTCGGAGGACACCAAGGAGCCACCCGAACAATCAAAAGATTGAAACAAAAATATTACTGGCGCACAATGACCGCTGACGTTGCAGCGTATATTAGAAAATGTGCCTCCTGCCAGATAAACAAAAGTGGAAGGAATCCTAGAATTCCTATGAAGATAACCACAACAAGCTCCAAACCTTTTGAAAGAGTTGCTTTAGATATAGTAGGACCATTACCAGTCAGCTATAATGGAAATAAATACCTACTAACGTTTCAAGACGATTTGACTAAATTTTCAGGAGCTTACGCACTGGCCAGCGCCGAAACCAAGGACGTGGCCAGGACTTTCGTTGAAAACATCGTCTGCCAGCACGGCATACCATCTTCTCTATTAACTGACCGAGGTGCTAATTTTCTCAGCGCACTTTTTAAGGACATTTGTTCCTTACTTAAAATGAGAAAACTAAACACAGCACCCTACCATCCACAAACGAATGGAGCACTAGAACGGAGCCATAGAACTCTGGTGGAATACCTCCGCCACTATGTAAACCAGGATCCTCTCACCTGGGACACCTGGATACCGTACGCAATGTTTGTGTATAATACTACACCCCACAGTAATACAGGCTACACGCCGCATGAATTACTATATGGTTTCCCAGCCGAAATACCCAGTTCTCTCGGACAAAACCCCGAAAGCTCTTATAACTACGACCATTACGCAAATGAATTAAAAATGCGATTACAACATGGTTATCGTACAGCTAAGGGAATACTGATAGAGAAAAAACAAAAATCTAAGGCATACTACGACCAAAAAGTAGGCCGTAAGAAATTTAATGTTGGCGACAAGGTTCTATTAAAGAATCACTCAAGACCTAACAAACTAACCTCCCTGTGGAAAGGCCCCTATGAAGTTGTAAAGATCCTATCCGAAGAAAATTCAATCCTCAAAATAGGAAAAGGAACCCGAATAGTCCACAACAACAATATAAAACCATTTGTGGATTAGGCAATCACGAATGAGAAACTCCAAAAAGGAAAAAATAAAAGTCGAGGGAAAAAAAAATGTATATATGTATAGACAACCTTACAAAAAAAAAAAGAAATAAATAAATGCATATACGTGTAGTAAACCTAAAAGAAAAAAAAAAAATCATAAAGTAACACTACCAAAATACCACGATAATGAATTTAAAATTTGCCTCAACATTTTCCTTTTCAAATACTTGTAAACAAATAACAAATAACTTTGTAAATATTGTACAAACATTTTAAATAACCAAAATAAACAAACAAAACAAAAAAAAAATTATATATGAAGACAAATAGTAACTCACTTAATAAAATAAGTTTATAAATATCAGACAATATGACTGAATTTTTGTAATAATAAATAATCTTAAGTTATAAAAGGAAAAACACAATATATATATACGAAGAAAAAAAAAAAACGAAAATACAAAAACGAAACTTACGAAACAATGTTAAAATAAGAATTTCTAATATTTATATAAGTTCAAAACAATTTTCAACTAAGATATACTAAGAAAGTAAGAACATTTTTGTATAACTCAAAACAAAAAAAAGGAAAAGTTATAGAATTAAATTGTACGTTCAAATACATGAAAAAAAATTATATATATAAATAAACGCACGACAAATAAGGACAATGAAAAGTCCTCAAAAAAAAAAAAGAGATAAAATATGTAAATAATAAAAATTTATTGTAATACACCAAAACAAAAAAAAAAAAACCCAAAAATTACAATACGAAATAATGTTAAAATAATGAATTCAAATACTTATATAATTATAAAACAGTATACAATTAAAACGTATACTCAGAAAATAAGAAAATATTTACTTTAAATCAAAACGAAAATATTTAGAATCAAATGTTTCCTTCTAATACAATATTTAACCAACATGAAAAAAAAAATTCTATTGTACATACAACCAAAACCGAACTAAACGAATATACCCTTAACTCAAAATAAAATAAAATCAAATAAAAACTTTATTTTTGGATAACCAACAACTACTATTAAGCACATTTATACTAAGAAAATTCAAACCTAAAAAACCAAATTATATTTGTACAAAATTTCAAAAGAAAATATTCTAATTATATAAATAACCATCGTGGAAACTTCGATACACGAATACATTCATAATAAGAAAGAAACAAACTACAAAAATTACACATTTATAATAAATATTGTATACATAAAGCTACTATGTTAGAAAATATCAGGCCTATGCAACGGAATCACGATACTATCATCCTTTATCCTCAACCACACCATTTTCCAGAAAATTAATCTCATAAAGATCAATTTTCTTTTTTTCAAGGAGGGGAGGATGTAGTGCTCTAAAAAGCCCTACCACCTTTTTCCCCATCCATACATCCTAATCCCAGAAATCCTACATCAAAACATTAAATCCTATCAAAATCCTGAAAAACCAAAACCAAATCCAAAATTCGCAATAAACGAATCAAAATATTCGTTTATCGCTTTGCATTTGCCCCCACGGCATAATTTAATCAAAAAACCAAAACTAAAATCAAAATTCGCAATAAACGAATCAAAATATTCGTTTATAGCTTTGCATTTGCCCCACGGCATAATCTCTATTCAAAATCCAGAAATACATTTCAATCTGGTAATTTCCCTAGAAAATTAAACAAACCAAATCCATGGCAAATCACACCAGATGTTCGAATTTGCCACAAGCAAACAATACCCAAATACCATTTCAAATCCTCACATGCAAATAGATTGATGAAGATTCAGAAAACTGAATCTTATCTAAAACAAACATTGAGCATCGCACGAAATGTATTGAAAATCGAGATTGTTGCACGAAAATGTGTATCTTTGGGATACAATTTTCGATTCCTTTTCCTTTATAAAGGAATAGTATAGTGATCTCCGGGCCGCAGTTAAATATCATCCGTTGTCCCTGAAGGAAAATATCCTGGAGAAGGGCGAAGTTCAAATTAGAAATAAATCAAATACAAAAAGGAAAAACGAGCCTTCTTTTTCATTTTTCTGGTGAGTAAAGTATAGGTACTCCCTCAAAGAGAATACTTCTGAAGATCTGGAGTATCACCTGGCCCCCCACGGAAACCAGCGGACTTGCGAAGACTGAGGCCAAACTAAAAGGACGTTACTCTTCCCTCTGGATCAGAGGAAGCACGGTTAACGACCCCTTGTAGGACAAGATTTCAGGAGCGGTCTGTTTTAAGAGATCGCCTTGTCCTTTTAAGGATCAGGAGACTCGCGTCCTGAAACAAACCCCTACAGAACACAACATATCTTTGGAAGATGAAAGCGACGCTCGTTTTCAACAAACTTTTTTTCTACATTTTTGATCAACAAAATCATTGATGATTTCTTCAAAATCAATTTGACGAAGAATGTCCGATTCAATGGACATCAGACTTAGCATGTCTAATCGTTCTTGACGCATAACACTTCTTTGCTCGTTTTTGATGCGTTTCAATTTTGAAAAAGAGCGCTCTGTCGAACAATTCGTGATCATAAGAGTTAAAAAAATGCGAAGAGCAATTTCAACGTTCGGAAAAACTAATTCAAGATGATCTTGAATCAAACTTTCGTAGAGGTCAGAGTGAGTGAACTTAAGTTTCATTGGGAATTTTGATTTAATGAAAGCGTGAAACTGTATGAGTTCAGGGTAAAATTCTTCTAAATCGTCAGAGTAAAAGTCAACTAAATCGGAAATCTTTTTGGAATACACATTTTCGGTCAAATCAAAATCATCCAAAAACGAAAATCTCTCCGAAACCTCTAAGTAAACTTTGCTTCGTCTGTTGATTTCAATCTTGAGCGTATCGATGATTACCAAAAAACCGTTTACACGAAAATAGTCGCGCGGACTTAATGCAACCTCTGGAGCATCGCCATCGTTTGGCTTTCTTGTTCTTCGTCGAACTCACGATGCAACATTCGCATAATCTGTCTCAGGTAAAATGGATCTGGCTTTGTTTTCAAACACTTCGAACTTATCTCTCATCTCATCTAACAAATTTTCTACTGACGAGTACATTAACGCGCAGGTTTTCAGATCAATTTCTACTGACTGCAATGCTTTGCTCGTTGCCCGAAAATTGTTCAAAATATCGCTCCACAAAACAAGCATGAAAACAAATTCGAAGGTTTGAATTTTATTCGCGATACATTCAGCTTCGTGTCTACAGTCACTTTTTTGTGTTAAATCGTAAGCAATTTCATACAATGCTGCTACGATTTCGTTGAAAGATTTTTGAATTGCCGCAGTGGCGTTCGTATTACTTCAGACTAACATCACGCTGCGAGTTTGATCCATCATCTTGATCCAAAGATTCAGAGGTTTTGAGATGATCGACTTGCTCTGTTTCAGATTGAATCTGCAAATTTGATAAAACAATTTTGAATTCAAAAGTTTTAAGAATTACATTTGCTCTAAAAACACTTTAATTTATATTTTATAAGAAAGTTATAATTTATAAATATCAACAGTGAATTATATTTCGATTCTTACATCTTCATTACTAGATTCGATCTGTTCACTAGCTGATGAAGAAGCATGTGCAGTGGAACTTTGGAAGAATGACGTCAATTTTGGTAGTTTCGATAAATCTGTCGCAATTCGTTTTTTCTTCCGATATCAGTTCGCGCATAGCATCAATGGTTTTCGGAACAACAACTGATTTTGGACGACCTTCACGAAATTATCTTGGAGTGAACTACGACCACGATTGAATTCACCATACCATCGATAAACACTGGTCCTTGATGGAGGTTCATCGCCAAAAATTGAATTAAGTTCATCCATGCACTGTTGCCGAGTTAATCCACGCCGAAAGTTGTAAAAAATAATCGCACGAAAATGTTGACGATTTAATTCCATTTTTGGGCCGAGATGAATCTTTTAAGTTACTGTAAACAACACAAATAGCGCTCGTATGTCAAAACGTTCTGAGTGCGTATAACCTCAAAAATGTCCAACTTTACGACAGAGCTGTCAATTGCCGGATTGCAACACTAGGGTTGCCAAATCCCGAAACATAAGAGGCAACCCTCGTATAAACAAGCTCGAGTTTGCAAGCGCTGTTTCGGTTATTTAGCGCGCGATTTGAAATTCAAATTGTAGCTTAAAATAACAATCAAAAGAATAAATCAATTAAGATTTTTAAATATTTTTGTTTGAAAATACATTTGTATAATCAATTACATAAGATAAATGAATTGTCTTTAAAAAAATTTTTGTTTACAAAATTCCAAAAAATATAAAAAAATTTAATCAAAATTAAAAATAAATTAAAAACAATCATGACAAATCTTCTTGGGGGCCCTTGCTCGCCAGGGGCCCCAGGCCATGGCCTAGTCCGGCCTAATGGGTAATCCAGCACTGGTAAACAATATGACGTCAGTTCGTGAATCAACAAATGAGATTACCAAAGAAGGGAAAATTCCCCTGCCACCACCAATCAATGTGAGGAATATAAGGGATTTTAATGCATTTAGAAATGCCATTTTGTCTGTAGTGAAAGACAAAATTTAATTCAAAGCATTATCTAATAATGACATAAAAATAACATGCGAAACAGAAAATGCGTACAGAGCAGTTAAAGAGAAATTACAATCCCTTAAGGCGGATGTAAGAACCCAAGACTTAGAGTATCAACCTACCAACTAAAAAATGAGAGACTATTTAGATTCGTAATCAGTGGACTTCCAGCTTCAATGTCCATAGCTATGATTGCAAATGAATTATGCTCACTAAATCATACAGTGGTAAAGGTAATAAACATCAGAAAAAGCACGACGTCAGATAATGGAGAAAAAATCTTTAAAGCCTTTCCATTGTTTTATGTCGATATAGTTCAAAAAGAGAATAACAAATCAGTTTATGAAATCCAAGAATTATTATGGTGCAAAGTATCGATTGAACCACCCAAAAAGGTCAGATCGATACCTCAATGTAATAATTGCCAACAGCTTGGTAATACCAAAAATGTCTGCAACTATAATTCAAGATGTGTTAAGTGTGCTGGGCCGTGTGTAATCCAGCGCCGTGCTTCCTCGTTAGAGGGAAGAGCGTGGACCTTTTATTTTTAATCTTAATTGAAAACGCAGGATTTAAATCTTCTCTCCGAATTTTTCTGTTTATTCTTTTCTTCTCTTTTTACAACTCAGTTCTGTGCTTTTATTGTCTTTATTGTTTCTGAACTAATAACTTCTGACTTTATCTTTTTCTGAACTTCTTTTTGTCTTTACTGAACTGTCTGAACTCAACTAACTGAACTGAACTTTTTTTACAATGAATTTTTCTCTCTTCTTATACAACTTAGTGTTCTAATCTACTGTAAATTATTACTTGAACAAAATCAATTTTATCAAAGTATTACTTAATCTACTGTGACTTTTAATTTTGAACAAACTTTGAACGAAAATCAAAGAGCTATGTTTCGAATGAAAAAAGGGGCATGTTATGAAAAAGGGGCATGTATGAAGTGGACTGAAACTGACTTGATATAGAATATTGTGGATGTTTATTTAGGATATATATTAAATGAGAATGTTAGATATGTTAGGAGAATGTTTTAAGGATGTGTTAGATGAATAATGAGATTCAGTGTTAAAGTTAATAATTATAAGGACAGTAGTATTCTGGAATACTACATCCCACCCTTCTTCGAGAAAGAAAATTATCCTTGAAGAGAATAATTTTCTTTGTAACTATAGTTTAATTAAAGAGTTGGGTTTTCGTTCAATTACAATTGGTTTTCAAAATTAATTTTCCATCAAAGGTTACAATAATTAAATTTCAAAACGTTGTTAACACTAGAAAAATTGTCTATTTACATTATATATATTAACTAAAATTAAATATTTCTCCTTGGAACTTTTTCTTTTCTCATCCAAAAATTTTTTAATATTTTAAAAAGTATGTTTCCTGTACGTTCAAAATTCTCTTTTTCATTCGAATATATATTTCAAATTTCAAATATATGTATATATATCTCTGTTAAAAATTTCAATATATATATTAACTCTATCAACATTTTCTTTCTTTCTTCCCCCTCTTTAACTTTTGTTTTTTTTTTTATTTTCCATTTCCTACAATTGTTTGATTTTTCCATATATATTGAATAAAAAAAACAAAGGCCATTTGTTAGGTGTGTACCTTTTCTTTAAATTTATGGAAAATTTTCCAAAACCGTTTTGGGCCTATTACTAAGATGAATAAATAAATATTACAAAAAATCTTCTTAAAAAATAATCTCAAATATCTTAAATGACTGTGTAACTTTTTATTTTTTTGTATTTTGTGTTTGAATAAATGTTTATTGTTGTTAAAAAAATTTTGTAATGTATTTATATGGTTTTTCTTTTCAATACTTATTTTAGTTGAATTATTATTTTCATTTTTTATTATTTTGTGTTTGCATAACCTCGGAACCGGCTTCATCATAAGCAAGAAGATTACGCCCCATGTAAAAGATGTGAAATTTTTTAATGACCGAATGTCTGTGCTAAAAATACAGGGACGATGGTATAATTATGTATTTATAAACGTACACGCCCCAACAGAATCTGCGGACGAAGAAACGAAGGACACGTTCTACGAGACCCTAGAGGATGTATTTCATGGGATCTCATCATTCGATGTTAAAATGTTAAAAGATATCTTCCAACCAACTGTAGGTAAAGAAAGCCTACACGACGTTTCAAATGATAATGGAATTCGAATTATCACGTTCGCATCGTCAAAATATCTGTTAGTAAAAAGCACGATGTTCAAGCACAACGAAATTCATAAAGCCACATGGATATCACCCGACGGCGTAATGCGTAACCAAATAGACCACTTCTTCATAGACAAAACACACCACTCGAATATCCTTGACGTAAGATCATATAGAGGAGCAGATTGCGACTCCGATCATCTTCTAGTGATTGGCAAAATCAGGAGTCGCCTCGCAGCAATCCCACATGGGCAGTCACGGGAGACAAGCAAAAAGTTCGACACTGATAAACTGAAAGACCTACGCAAAAGGGCTGAATATCAAGACGAACTAACGAATAGGTTTAGCATTCTAGAGAATGTGAGCAGTGAGGAAGAGGAAGCCAATAGTGTGAACACTAAATGGACATCGATCAGAGACGTAATCAAACTAACAGCCCAAAAGGTATTAGGATTTAAGAAAACAATTAAGTCCAAACCTTGGTTTGACGATGAGTGCAGGGCGAAGATCGAAGAACGTAAACGCCTCAGAGTGATCCACTTAGAAAGATATGATGAAGTCAACGCAGAAAGATACGCGACAATTCGGTGAGAGACAATGAGACTCTTCAAACGCAAAAAACGCGAATGGGAGAAGACTCGGATCGAAAAAATCCTAGAAAATTCTAGGGCAAAGAACATCAGAGGTATGTATGTCGGCATAAATTCAAATAGAAGTGGCTACCGAGGAAGAGCCAAAATAATTCGAGACGCAAACGGCTGTCTGGGCACAGAAACAAACAATGTCGTAACAGGATGGAAGCAGTACTTTGAAAATCTGCTCAATGTACGCACCCATCAACCACAGATAAATGCACCAAGCCTACATACAGCCGAGCCTCAGATCCCAGAGCCGTCTCTCAACGAAGTTGTAGACGCAATAAATCGATTGAAAAACAACAAGGCTCCCGGAGTCGACTGCATACCGGCAGAGCTTGTGAAGCATGGAGGAGAGGCAACCGCTCGAAAGATCCACCAGCTCATCCAAACAATATGGGATAAGGAAGTCACTCCGGAAGAATGGAAAACCTCAATAGTCATCCCCATTTTCAAAAAAAGCGACAGATCTGACTGCGAAAACTACAGAGGAATATCATTGCTCCTAACCGCATACAAAATATTAACAAATGTCATTCTGGCGAGAATCACACCGTACGCAGAAGAGATACTGGGAGACTACCAATGTGGATTCCGTAGGAACCGGTCAACAAGCGACCAAATGTTCACAATAAGACAACTGCTGGAAAAGAAGTGGGAATACAGAGAGACGGTTCACCAACTGTTCATTGACTTCAAAAAGCCTACGACTCAGTCGCAAGGCAGAGACTCTACCATATTCTAGTTGAGCTGGGGGTCCCAAAAAAATATGCCGCCCTCATTCAAATTTGCATGAACGAAAACAAAGGGCGAGTCAGTATAGAAAACCACCTCTCACAACCATTTGAAATCCGGGACGGACTAAAGCAGGAAGATGGTCTATCACCGTGTCTCTTTAACCTTGTGCTCCAGTATGTCATCAGAAAGGTACAAGACGACAACATGGCCGGATCATCCCTGAACGGAGTCACACAAGTACTCGCATATGCGGATGACATCGCCGTTCTGGGCGATACTCTAGAGACTGTTAGTAAAAACTGTGAAATCATCATGCAAGCGGCAGAAGAGGTGGGCCTAGATATAAATGAAGACAAAACAAAATACATGATTACGGCGAGAGCAGGTGGACCTCAGATAACACATATAAACGTCAGAGGTAAGATATTTGAAAAAGTTGAAGAATTTAAATATCTGGGAACGATACTGACGGCCAGTAATGAAATGTCGAAGGAAATTAACAAGAGACTGCATTCCGGCAACGCGAGTTGGCATGCAGTCAGTAAACTGCTGAAATCCAGACTGCTATCACGTAACATAAAGATCCGTGTCTATAGAACCATAATCATGCCGATTGTTCTATATGGATGCGAAACATGGGGTCGCACAAAACGGGAAGAAAACAAATTCCGCGTATTCGAGAATAAAGTTTTGAGGGGCATCTTTGGAGGTAAATATGACGAGGAGGCAGGACAATGGAGGAGACTCCATAACCACGAATTGGAAGAGCTATATCGCAAACCTACAATAGTGAGAGTAATCAAGTCGCGAAGATTAAGATGGGCCGGACACGTGGCGCGAATGGGGGACGATAGGACCGTGCATAGAATTCTTGACGGTAGACCAACGGGAAAGAGACCGGTAGGACGGCCGCGACGGAGATGGGAGGACAATGTTAGGTTTGACCTTGAGGAGATCAGATCGAAAGGTCAAGTGTGGAAGGAGAGTGCACAGAACAGGGAACGATGGCGAAGCCGAGTCGGTGAGGCCATGAACTTCCGGGTTCTTACAGGCCAATAAGCAATAATAATAATAATAATAATTATTATTTTGTGTTTGAGTAAGTGTTTGTGTTTATTATCGTTATTTGAAATATTTAATGTTTTTGGCTTAATGTCTTTATTTTCCATAGCCTTAACTGCTGTCAGAACGTTTACATTTTCAGTTTTACCCACTGTTGTTGGACCATTTAGTTTCTCAGTCTTATTTACTGTTTCGCATAGTTCTTCAGACTTATTAGCACTTATTAGAACATCTTGGTTCCCAGTCTTATTTGCTGTTTGAACTATTTCTTCAGTTTTATCTGCTGTAGAAACATTCAGTCCTTCAGTCTTTGCTGCTGAATTATTTTCCAGAATTGTGTTTAGTTTATCTTCTTTTATATCTATAGCTTTATTAGAACTAGTCATATGGTTAGGATAATCACATGCGGGCTCAAGGTAAATTTGGCTAGGAGCTTCATTCCTAGAGTTATATGAATAAAATGCAGTTTGTCTTCTATAAAATTTGGTTGGCGTTAGGCCTCGTTTTCCGACTCTTGCACCCGAGAAAAGTGAACATTTTGCCTATCATTTTGTCTATTTGTGGTCCTAGAAATTTCACCAAAACGATTTTCGGTGTTTGCAGGATTATTTCGGAATGGGTTACTCATTGTACCTTGATGGTAATTTGGCAATGACGATCCATTCCTAGATAACCTGTATCTACACTCGTTATCTGTGTGATTATTCTGTCCACAGAAATTGCAGGTAATGTTGTATTCCCTTTTTATGGGTTGTCTATTCGGAAAAGTGTTGGACTGCATGTTCCGATAACATGTGTCCTGAGAATGCCCTGGCTTACCACAGGTTTGGCAGATTATTCGATTAAATCTATGGGGATTTTCATTATAATGGTACGACCTGGGAGAGTTATCCATTCGAGCAGCACGCGCTACTACATGGGCAATCGACTGCTTTAAATTGTTTCCCCCATGGACTTTAGCTATTATCTTCAGTTGTTCGTTCTGTTGACGTCCGGCGCCGTGCTTCCTCGGAATGAGGGAAGAGCGTGGACCTTTTATCAATCTCAGACTTCGAATTTAATTTATATCCTATTTATATAGGGCTTTCCGTCCGTCTTCTTTATTGAATAATAGTAATTTGTTTGTAAAATTTGAACGAAAATCAAAGTGCTCTGTTTTGAAATAAAAAGGGGCAAGTTATGAAAAGGGGCAAGTTATGAAAAGGGGCATGTTATTAAATGTGCTGTAACTGGCAATATTGTGAATGTTTATGAATGGTATGTATTAAGTGAGAATGTAATATATGTTAAAGGAAGTTTTTAAGGATGTGTAAGGAGATTCAGTGTTAAATTTAATAAGGGTAGTATTCTGGAATACAACATCCCACCCTTCTTCGAGAAAGAAAATTATCCCTGAAGAGAATAATTTTCTAGTAACTATATGTTAGCTTATGATTAATTAAAGACTTGGATTTTCGTTCAATTACATTACAATGGTTTTCAAAATTAATCTTTCATCAAAGGTTACAATAATCAAAAAGTTCTTAATACTATTTACATTATATATTAACTAAATTTTTCCAATAATCAAAAAGTTCTTAACACTAGAAAAATAGTCCAAAATCGTCTATTTACATTATATATTAACTAAATTTAAATATTTCTCCTTGGAACCTTTTCTTTTCTTATCCAAAAGTTATTATTACTTATTATATTAATTATATAATATTAATATTATTGTTTCAAAATTCTCATTTCCGTATATATATTAATTCCAAAATTTCCAATATATATATTACCAATAAAATTTTCTTTCTTTACTTTTCCGTTCTAATATATATTAACTCCAAAATTTCCAATACATATTACCTCTAAAATTTTCTTTCGTTATTCCCCCTCGTTAACTTTTTTTTTTTTTTTTTTTGTCTTTCGTTTTCGTCAATTCCTACAATTGTTTGATTAGTTCATATATATTGAATAAAAAAACAAATGCCATTTGTTATGTGTTTATCTTTTCCTTAAATTTATGGAAAATTTTCCAAAACTGTGTTGGGTCCTAATTTTAAGATAATTGTTAAAAACTGGGTTATGTTGTGTGTATAGGTTATTTATTTATTCCGAAAATAGTTTTATATTATTATTGTGTAAAATTTTTAATTTATTTCCTATTTTGATTTCTGAGTTCTCATCGGATACTATGTTTCGTAAGGACCCTCCCATAAAGAAGCAAACTTATTTTTACGGGTATGATTTTTTATGAGGACCTTGTCGCCAACGTTGAATGTTTTATGGCTTGTTCCTTTGTCATAACACGCTTTAGCTTTTTCCTTTTTGTCCTGCAATATGTTTTTAGCAATTTTGTAGCCGTACTGTAGGCGGGCTTTTAGCTCGTTAGCGTAGTTCTCATAGTTGTATGAGGTTTGGGGATTTGTGCTGATAGAATTCGGTATCCGTGCAGGAAAACCATAAAGTAATTCAAAAGAGCTAAATGCGGTGCTACTACGAGGTGTGGTATTATACACAAACATTGAATATGGTAGCCAGGTATCCCATGAAAGTTGGTCCTTGTTAACGTAGTGTCTGAGATATTCGGCCAACGTTCGGTGGCTACGTTCTAAGGCTCCATTTATTTGGGGATGATAAGGTGTTGTCTGTATCTTTTTGATTTTCAGAATCTTGCATATTTCCTTAAAAAGGTGGCTCAGGAAGTTGGTGCCTTGGTCAGTTAATACCGTGTCTGGTATTCCGAAACGACATATAAATTTCTCCACAAAACTTCGAGCTGTGGTGGGTGCTTCCGCATTAGGTAGTGGAATAGCTTCAGTGAATTTTGTTAAATCATCTTGGAAAGTTAAGATGTACTTATTATCTTCGTAACTAGTTGGGAGTGGGCCAACAATATCCAAAGCTACGCGTTCGAAGGGGGTCGTACTTGTTGTGGTGATTTTTATGGGGATTTTTCTGTTTAGAGTTAGGTTATTCCTTTGGCATGAGTCGCATTTGCGAATGAATTCTTTCGTATCTTTTATGAGTGTTGGCCAAAAGTACCTTGTTTTAAGACGTTTAATTGTGTGGGAGATTCCCTGGTGCCCTCCAAAAGGTGAATTGTGGAAGTCACGGAGAATTTTATCGATATCCTGCCGGTCTTTGATATAGATTCTTTTGTCAGAGTAGAGATACTCTGTGAATTTTGTTAAATCAAAGAGCTATGTTTCGAATGGAAAAAGGGGCATGTTATGAAAAAGGGGCATGTATGAAGTGTACTGAAACTGACTTGATATAGAATATTGTGGATGTTTTTTTAGGATATATATTAAATGAGAATGTTAGATATGTTAGGAGAACGTTTTAAGGATGTGTTAGATAAATAATGATATTCAGTGTTAAAGTTAATAATTATAAGGACAGTAGTATTCTGGAATACTATAGCCTCACCACACAACCCAATGCTCGAAATAACGCAACAGCATAGCAACATGTGCGCTTTGCCACGAGAATGGCCATCCAGCTAGTTACAAGGAATGCTCAGTGTATCAAAAAAAAAAACTAAAAGCACAGCATCGAAAGAAAACTACAGTCACTCAAAGACTGCAATCAAAAAATACAGAGCGAGCGGGGCCAACCACAACCGGTACTAACAACACACAAATGAACAACAAACCAAATGAGAAAACACGAATAATCACTTGGAACACAAATGGGCTCAACCAAAATGCTCAAGAATTAGAAATATTTATAAGACAGCACAACATAGATATTGCGTTGATATCAGAAACACACTTTTCTCATATGAGCTTCATAAAAATCAGGGGTTATATGGCCTATTGGACTACGCACCCCAGCGACCGTGCCCGTGGAGGTACAGCCCTGATAATAAAACAAAATATACATCACTTCCAACAAGAAGAAATAAAAGAAACTTTTATTCAAGCCTCCATTGTTACAATCAACCTTAATGGATCTGATTTAAATGTAGGTGCTGTATATTGCCCACCTAGACACACAATCTCAAAACAACAATTCACGGATATCTTCAAGAAGCTCGGACCAAGGTTTATAATTGGTGGGGATTTCAATGTCAAGCACACTGCTTGGGGGTCAAGGTTTATTACTGCAAGCAAGGGAAAAGAATTGCTTACAGCCATCAAAGAAGCAAAGTGCGAATTTCATTCGTCTTGTTCACCAACATACTGGCCTACTGATAGCAACAAAACTCCTGACCTGATCGATTTCTTTATTTCGAAAGGAGTGTCATCGAATTATATTGAAACGGATAGTTGAGTTGATTTAACGTCTGACCACACTCCAGTACTACTAAAACTGAATGCAGTTGTTCCCAGAAAGAACAGAAAACTAAATCTTACAAACAAATATACAGATTGGGAAAAATTCCGAACAGAGCTTGACAATCAGATTGAATTAAACGTTAATCTTCAAGATTGTGAAGAATTGGAACAACAAGTACAACAATTTATCGAAACATTGAAAAGCGCAGCCGCAACAGCAACTCCGGTGCCAAGTGATAAACCAGAACCACCAACCACATACCCTATTGAGATTAGAGATCTAATCAAAGACAGGCGCAAAGATAGACGAACCTGGCATAGATCCAGACACCCTAATGATAAGAAAATATTCAACAAGGTGAGCAATCTAGTTAACAAATTAATTAAAGACCATAAACAGAGTTGTATAGATGAGTATCTAAGTGAACTAAGTCCGTCAGCGGATACGGATTACTCTCTCTGGAAGGCAACACGTAAATTTAAACCCCCCCTCATCCAAGTGCCACCTATAAAAGATACGCAGGGACAGTGGGTACGCAGAACTGAAGATAAAGTTGAAATATTTGCACAACACCTGGCTTCAGTGTTCAAACCACACAACATCCACAGTAGCATTGATCCTTCACCCAGGTATCAAACTGAGCAAACAATCAAACCAGTGACCCCAATGGAGATTGCCCAAGAAATCGACAAAAGTTTGAACCACAAAAAAAGCACCAGGTATCGATGAAATATCACCTGGCGTGTACAAGGAATTACCTCGAAAAGCCGTCATTATGCTAACATATCTGTTTAATGCTTGCTTTCGACTAAGATGCATTCCAAATTCATTTAAAACAGCCCAGATAATAATGCTCAAGAAACCAGAGAAACTAGCAGAAGAACTAACGTCTTATAGACCCATATCGCTATTGCCATCCATTTCAAAACTGTTTGAGAAAATACTCCTCAAGCGACTCAAGCCACTCATCAATATTCCAGACTTTCAATTTGGCTTTAGGAATAAACACTCAACTATTGAACAGGTTCACCGCGTGACCACAGCAATAGAAAAGGTTTTCGAAGAAAAGAAATATTGCCCAGCTGTCTTTCTTGATGTCCCCCAAGCATTCGACAGAGTATGGCATGAAGGTCTTATATATAAAATGAGTAAACTGTTTCCAGCAAACTATTGCCATCTACTCGAATCATACTTGTCTGATCGATTTTTTTTTTTTTTTTACATTTCTGTATTTATTGACCATAAATAATTTTTACAATAAGCAATACAGATAACTTATGATACCTTAGCTATAATTGTTTACATATACTTACTAGTACATTTTTCAAACAATATGATAAAAGTTATATATTGGTTATGGATTAAGATTTTAGTGAGAAGAGCTTCCTGGAAAAGGTCAGAAAATCAGGATATAGTTATTTACTTAACCTATGCTAATTTACTTAACTTAACTTAACTTATATTAACTTAGTCTAGTTACCTAATTATTATTGAAATAAGTTAGTGTGGTGTGGAAGGGGGTAGCATAGTGATCAATGGGTTAGTGAGGATATTGTCAGTCAGGGATGTGGGTTGGGGAACTACTTTCCGTTTGTTCGTTGAAACGCAAAATATTGGAGAAGGGTTGAATATTACTATATTTAAATTGGTGAGGTGAAAGTTCTGTATTGTGGTATACAATCTCATTAGAGTTATTAACCAACCTGCCAGAGGTGAAGAACGTTCTGATGTGGAGACAGTTCGGGTAGGCAGTTCGGTTATCTGACGGAGTCGATGTGAGCGCATTTATTATCGAGTTGGGATTATTGGGAAGATTTTCGATAAATTTGATGGACAGTTCGAGGAAGCGTCCATCTATACGTTCAATATTAGCGGCATAGTAGAGCGAACTACTGTTATAATATTTGTGGGAGTTGGGATGTCGGTTGAGGCCAGTGATAAGTCTGAAGCATTTCCTTTCGAAGATGCGTAGCTTCTCCATTTGGACGGGTGTGATATGGTACCATATCGGGCATGCATATGTGAGAGTGGGTCTGATTATCTGTTTGTAGATAAGTGATTTAACTTTGGGAGAGAGACCATTCGGCTTGTACATCACTTTTCTGCAGAGATTAATTTGAATTGCGGCTTTGCGAATCGAGTTTTTGGTGTGGGCGGAGAAGGACAGATTGTTGGTGAAGGTTATTCCCAGGTACTTTAAGGTTTTGGAGGGTTTAATTATATTGTTATTTAACTTGATTCTGATTTTGTTATGGCAGCGTATGGTGTTGTTAATACAATTCGCATTTCTGCCTTTAAACACTATGAGTTGAGTTTTGGCTGGGTTGAGTCGGATTTTCCACTTAGTAAAATATGCAGAGAGATTCGGGAGATAGCTGTTAATACAGTTTCTTGCCTCCTTGACAAACTTGTTGCTTGAATAAATTAAAGTGTCATCGGCATAATTCAGCATTACTGTATTAGGTGACAGTGGCTGCGGGGTGTCTGAAGTATAAACGAGGTATAATAATGGTCCGAGAATGGAACCTTGAGGAACACCCGCGGTTATACTGTATGGTGTCGAAAGAGTTGAATTTATTTTCATCATGAACTTTCTATCAGAAAGGTAGGAGGCGAGAAGTTTTATGGTGTGGGTGTTTAATCCGAACATTGATTGTAGCTTATAGAGCAGTCCTGCAACCCAAACGCAATCGAATGCTTTTGCTATGTCGAGAGAGACGCATATTGTAGGGGATTGGTTTTGGAGATTCATTGTCACATCATGTGTCAGTTTTAGCAGAGCATGACAAGTTGAGTGTTGTGGACGAAAGCCAAATTGAGAATTCGGGATAAGGGAGTTGTCTCTAGCAAATGAGAGAAGATTTTTGTATATCTTACATTCCAAAACCTTACTAAGCGAATTTAGCTGTGATATGGGACGGAAGTTAGCCGGGTTGTTGGAAGAACCGGATTTACTAATAGGGACTATCACCGCTGTTTTCCAACATTTTGGGAAATGTGAAGCGTTTATTATGTGGTTGAGAAGAACGAGAATGGGGAGTAAGTTTTCCGGGTGAAGCCTTTTAAATAGAAGGTTAGGGATTCTATCCAAGCCTGTAGATTTTTTATTGTTACGCGAAGTAAGCAATTCAGATAATTCTGTAAAGCTTAGGAATGTGTTGGTTCCCATGGGATGTGACGCTTTATTGGTTTCGTTGAATTCAGTAATGAATGGTGGGAAGGATGGCTCAAGTGTGCCTGAGATGAATTCATTCACGGTGTCGTGGAAATTAGCGACTGGGAGGGAATCGTTTTGTTCATGAATTTTAAAGAAGTGTTCAGCGAGACAGTTTGCTATATCAGTGTCCGATTGGGCGATGTTACTGTTAGTTGGTTGGATGAGATAATCTATTCGAGGCTTGAATTTACGACCAGTTAGTCGATTTATATTTTTGAATAGGTCACGGTTTGGTTTGATACTGTTTAGAGTAGACGTGTAGGTCTGATCGGTGAAATTTTTAAGTTGTCCATTTATCAGGGTGGTCAAAAGCTGTATCTGTTGTTTAATAAAGGGTGAGTAGCTAATATGCAATTTACGTCGGAGTTGTTTTTTTATGCGCAATAATTTTGTGAGGAGGTTGGGTAATGGTTTTCCTAAGTGGTTATGAGGGACGGTCGTAGGGGTATGGCTGAAGAGAGCATTTCCCAGTATTTGCTCTATTTTTACAGCTGCCTGGTCAATTTCAGTAGGGAATAGGTTTGAAGATACCGGTAAAGAATAATTTGAAAAACTGGCAGCAATATCGTTATTGACTTTTTTCCAGTTTGTTTTGGAAAAATTTGGGATAGGATTCACTGTGTAGAGTGGTTCGAGCGAAGGGATTTGTACCGTGGAGTGGACGGACCCATGATCGGATGGGAATGTAAAGGACACTGTAGGGGGATTAGATGAATAGATATCTGTGGATTTTAGGAAGAAATCGATTGTTGATTTGGTTGTACTACAAATTCGAGTAGGCTGCAATGGACAGTCTGCGTAAACATATGGGTGAAGTGGGAGGAGATCTAGGAGTTAGTAGCCATATTTGTTGCACTTGATGTCATTAAATGATGTATGTCGAGCATTCCAGTCTCCCCCTATGATGAAAGGTGCCGGCAGAGACTGTTGGATTATTTGAGAAATTGTCTGATAGAACCATCAAAGTAACACACGAAGGAGCACACTCTAGTTTCTATCCAATAGAAGCAGGCTACCACAAGGAAGTGTACTGGGACCTTTCCTCTGCTTACTATACACAGCAGACATCCCAACAACCAAGAACACATTCATAGGCACCTTTGCAGATTATACAGTTATAATATCAGCTGACGATAGTCAAAAAAAGTTACACAACAATTGCAACAGGCACTCAACGAAATTAGCCAATGGGCCACTGATTGGAAAATTAAGCTCAACGAGATGAAATCTATTCACGTAACATTTACATTGCGACGATCAGATAACAATATTTCTACATATCTCAACGGAATTCCAGTTCCCACAGCAGATTCAGCGACATATCTCGGTATACATTTGGATAGCAGACTAAACTGGAGACATCATGTGAAACAAAAATCTGAACAAATAAAGCTGAAACGTAGCCTGTTTCGCCAGTTGGGAACGCAACTCCGTTGTTGCCGATGGTTCGCCAACTGGGAAACAGCAAAGGTTGTTTTCAGCGTCGAGTTCCTCCTCGACGGGACAGCAAACTATATTTGGCGTTAGAAGCCAGCGAATGACTGCCGCATTGGGCAGTAATTAAACACAATTTTTGCACATACATTACACAAAATTTAACTTTATTTTTATTATTAAATTAAATGGACAATGTCAGGCAAGAGATGCTGAAAGCACCGTCCAAAAACGCTTTTCTATCACGTCTATACATTAAAGCACAGGTGCCGAAGCCTCCGTATCATTTCAATTCTCTAACGTTAATAAAACATACAGGTACTGCAAACACCGTATACAAAATTGCACCGAACCGCAAACTTCAAAACAAAACTGTGTTAGAAAAACAATAAACAAGCACTGTGTGTAAACAGTAACCTGGAAAACGTCACATGAATAGACAATTTTGCTTTTGTCTATTCAGCAATAGGTGGCGTTCCGTGTGGTATGTTTTTTCCGGAATGGTATCATGTGATACATGTTGCGGAACTGCAACATCTTCCCGGGCCGCGACGATGGACCCAGTAGTCCTCTTAGTTGGCGTCACCACCTGGTGTCAGCGCCGTGGGAAGTGGCGGTTGGTATGGTAGGAGAGCTCAGAGACCTTAATGCTCGTATTGCTCATACACCGGTACGGTAAAACGGTAGGGTGGCAAAATTAATTATATTGTTATACTATATATGTATTCTATTAGTTGATTAAGTTATAGAGTATACTTGGTTATGGGGCCGTAGTATTATTTATAGTATCAGTGTGTGTGGTGTGTGTGTGTGGGTCGTTGTTTATTGTTGATAGTCTCCGACATGTTGTGGAGAAGTGCCTAGCAGGCGATATTTGCCGCATCAGCTGCGGCAGCGATGTGATTTGTGTTTAATGTTAAATGTTCGTTGGATCGTAAATCCGTACGTAGAATTATATGTGTTGGACGTAGTCCCATGTCGGATTGTAAATCCATATGTAGAATAAAATATGTTGGACGTAGTCCCATGTCGGATCGTGAATCCGTAAGTAGAGTTTAAATAGTTTGGACGTAGTCCTATGTTGGATCGTGGATCCATGAATAGTCATTGAGCGATGTGGTCGTCAATATGTTGAATTGTTTGTGTTTGTTCCTGGTTGGAAATGTGGCCATTTAGATTTAGTTGAAATCTAGGTGCACTAGATGGAGCTGTCAATTAAGTCCAAAGACCGATTAGTTGCGTTAAAGTCGGCCGTGCAATGTTGGTTTTCTATCATCTTCTGAATATGGCCAGCCTGTGCCGATATTAGAAGTATTAGAGTTGCCGCCAACTGCATATGATCATCTGCGTCTTGAATCCAAGGTGATTGCTGTGGCTGATGCTGTTGCAGTTGGGGATGTGTCCCATCTACGCCGCTAAACCAATGCTCGGCGTTGGGCGAATTTCTTGATGGGAGCTGAGATTGACGTTGGCCACATTGCCTGGCGGAGTATTTGATCCACTGGTTGAGTGATTGTTCTCCAAATGATAATTATGATGATGGCCACCATAGAAATAATGATATGTTCCTTGAATTCAGCGAATTTGCTGAACTTCCCATAAGATCAAAAGGGATTGTATTGTTCCCTTCATGGTAGTTCGTGGAAATTGTTTCGCCGGTATTGTTGGATGCTCTGGCATTTGAACTGTAGTTAACATCAGCCGATTCGCATATCCGACGTTGAAGTCGCTGAGCGTAACTCTTAAAAGCTGAATCGGGACTGCGGTCATACGGTGCAGTCATTGTCTGTGAACCACCATCATCTTCATAATAATTGTCATCATAATGTCTATGCTGCTGCTGCAATTGTTGTTGTGGGTGCTGTGACCGCTTATGATTCCCTTTTGAAACAGCATAGTTGTTCAGGTTCTGATGGTGTTGTGGTTGAACACCTTGCGGCATATCTTGTTGAATTAGACTGGCACTTGATTGAGCCAGAGAGGTTGCGCATCCGGGTTGCTATTAAGAAGATTACTCTGTTTAATTGTGTCGCAGGATAAACTAGTCCCAATGCTAGGCGCTTTTCTTCATTGACTGGTGGCTGGACCTTGTGTACACCGTTCGCCTTCCGTTGGTCTGATTTCCTGAAGGGTGCCGGCATCTTTCCTGTTCTTCTCCTTCTATCTTCCCTAATCTTGGCACCGAAAGCCTATCTTAGACACCGACTCCGTTGGAGTGATGCCCCCGTGGCAGCTACGTGCAATGGACGGTGTTAAGAGGGTGCCCCTAGAGCATTTCGTCCAGGCGGCGAAAAGCGAAGAACCCCAGACACGTGACAGCGATGTGCCTGAGTGGCGAGAGCGGTAAATTCAGGCTGCTCGAACAGTGAATCCAGATGATGAGAAGCAGTGTACTCTAAACGGTGACAGCTTTCCGTTGACATGCTTTTCCGAGGGGTGCCGGCATCTTTCCTTGTTCCTCGTTATCTTGTCCCTTAGTCTTATAACCGAAAGCTTATCTTAGACACCGACTCCGTTGGGGTGGTGCCCCCAGAGCATTTCGTCCAGGCGGCGAAAAGCGAAGAACCCCAGACACTTGACAGCGTGCCAGGGTGGCGAGAAGCGACAAATCCTGGATGCATAAACGATGCGCCCAGATTTCGAAGAGCGGTGCCCCAGGAACGGATGTAAATGAGATGGTAAAATTCGCAATTCCCGGTGTTCTTGGACTTATTCATCTGCAAGTTCGATGTTTGAGATGATACTTGCAGGTATAGGACTGGATGTGTCTTTGTTGACGAACTTTGTCTTAGTACTGACCGCTTCGATTTCATTGCATTGTCCTCTTGACTATTTTGTCCGATGGGTCATCGTCCTTTTCTTGAGATTCCTTGAATGTACGCGGGGCGTATCTGAGTTATGTATCGTGGTCGTGCCAAGTACCTGAAACTTCATTAAAACAGGAGCCGAATGATGTCCTCAACCTGGTACTGGGATCGATTTGAAATCTGCTTGATTTACCTGCGGTGACTTCTGCAGAATTAAATAAATGAAACAACCTCGGATGTCGAACAGTGGACTGTACCTTGTATTTGATTAATAATAGTAGTTTGTGGACTGTAAATTGTATTTGATTAATAAGAGTCATTTGTGCACTGTAAATTATATTTGGTAGAATTACTAGCTTTGATGTTGACCTATGTTAAAGTTGAAATATTATTTAAATTGCTAAATAATAGTAATTTGGTAGAATTACCAGCTTTTCGTTTATTAATGATGAGATCAGTATTCTTATTCAGGTTGTTGTTCGACCCTTGTTAACGTTAAAGTGTAAGTTGGATCGTAAATCCATCTATATCATCGATGACTTCTTGGAGGTAGTCCTCTTTTGGATCGTGAATCCTTCTATGTCATCGATGAACCTTTCGACGTAGTCCTAATTTGATCGTAAATTCATACGCGTTCCACTCGAATGAAACGCAAAAATGTTGTTTTATTTATATTGGAGGTTTCTAACATTGGTAAAATAGGAAATATCTATTAATTTATTCTATTTACCGTCGATTACAGTAGAAAAATTATTAAAATAAATAGGCAGGTGTTAGTTTGTTTTGCAAACCAGTACGGCTAGTATATGTCAGTCCGAATTAAAACTCTGGAAATAGATATGTGGTAAGCATATTCCACTGGACCACGGCGTCGTCGTTTTTCAGAAGCACATCTGCCAGAGTTCCAATTATATGAAGTGCTCCATCCCTTTGATTATAATCAGCGCTTGGTGATGTAATAACCTGCTTCATGTTTCCCATTGCTTTCGGTAGAATTTCTTTCTACGTTCTACCTGATGTTGAAATATTTGTTCTGCAGGACCTGGACAATTAAAATCCGCAAAAAGGCTGAAAATTAGTCGAATAAGTTCATGCGGGTCGTTTTCCCAGAGGTCTTGATCAGACTCCGCGAACAACATTATTTGAAATATCACATCTTAAATAATTGCAACCATGTGATGTTTAATTAACTTCCGGGAATACATGAAGCACAACATTTTAGGTATACCAGAATATGTGTTACGATTCGCGGTGACACACAAACGCGATTACGATATTGGTTGAAAACCCCAATTAAAACATCCAGAACACCTGACATGAACGTAGGAAGATAGCTCTAACTTGTCAAACTGGTAGTTTAACATTGTTCTTCATATCCTGTAGAATAGTTGGAGAAATTCCCAGAATTCTATGACTCTGGGATAGTTGTTTTTCGGCGAACTTTCGTTGTTCAGGAACAACAGCTATTGTGGCACGTATCAATTCCCTCCGTTTGTTCAGGTTCATTTTCAATCGTTGTCATCAGGTTCCAATTGAAAAGCTTCGTATAAGCGTCTATGGCTTCATCGTACTTTCCTGCATTGAGATATACATCTCCCATTGGTCATATGCTATGTTGTAAATTGGATTGTCGAACAACGCCGAGTTGCAGTCTTTAATCGCACTATCATTTTCTGTTACACGGATATATGCTGCAGCTCGATTACAGTAGAATGTTGGATTTTTCGGATCGAAAATAATGGCCCGATTGATTAAAGTACCACTTCTTCATATTTGCATTCCTTCATCAGGCGGTTGCCTTCATTATTAATCTGTTCGGCTGTTTCAAGGAATTGTTGATTGCGTTTGATAAACATTGATTGGCACTTCGAATAAATCTAACTTTGCGGCCTTGTTTGTAATTGCCGTTCTTGTTTCCAAATCAATGTCGACACTCAGTTCATGTTAGAAACTAGAATAGTCCCGAATCACTGCACGATCCTGTTCTTGATATACGAAGGTGATTGTTTCCCGTTTCACGATTTCTTTGTTTAAAATTATTATTGAATTCATTTGCTTTTGTTTGTTCTGCGTATGTCCATTCATTGGAAATTCAGCAACAATTATTAAGCTTAACCTTAGTTTCCGTCCTTTTGTTGTTTAATTAATACTTTATTTAGTTTTGATGATGAAAATAGTGTGACGTCAACGTAGATTTAATCACAAAGCACGACACAGCACAACACTCCTTAAGTTGGGATACATTCGGATCGCTAATTAATTTGTATATATTATTATTAAATTATTGCCACCTACCTGATTTCGGCGATATTTCCTTGTTGGTTTCGTCTTCCTTTGTTAACGTTGTCCATAGGTTGGCGCTTTCTTACGGATGTAAGAATCCGGAACACTGCACACTTCAAGCCATCTGGCGATCCCCATCGCTTTGGTTGGTGGAAGGTTGTGTCCAACCACAAGGCGCCTTGCAATTGAATGCGCGATCACCATATCGTTGGTGATTGGCGCACCAAGGCAGAGTAACGGCATTATCAGATATATTCTGCCTATTGGTATTGCCGTTACGGGGAGGTCGAGCCGGGGCTCGCTGAGAATTGGCCCGGTGAGGGCCATTTTGAGGGATATAAGCCCTCTGAGGGGCAGTTTGGAAGGAATTCTGCCGATTGAGAGGACGGCTCGGCATGGCACGATTCTGGGCGCCTCGAGGATTGTTCCTCACCTCCGCGCGAAATTGACTTATCTCGCGGAGGAGTGAGGTTTGGAGCGCCCGAAGGTCAGCAGGAGTTAAATGTGGTGGCGAACTTCTTTGATTAAATACGTTGGGGCCTGCCTCTGGATTCCCCTGTGGGAAATTGGTTGAGGCGGGCCTTCTATGTGGTAATTGGGTTTGAGGAGGAAGGTGAATTGGAGCCAATTGAGGGGCTGTAAAAGGTAGACGGGGGTGCCGTGTAGGCTGGGCGGCGTGTTGAGAAACCGCCGCTACCTGGTACGCAGGAGGCTCAGAATACTGATCTGAGCTTTCCATAATTGCGTCCGCAATTTTGGATAAATAGTCCAAACTCTGGTTGGGTTGGGCTATAAGTGCCGAACGGGCATGTTGGGGAAGACACCTCAAAAAGTGAGGCCTTATTAGGTCGTCCCCGATCCCGGTCCCCGCTATAGAGCGTAAATGGGTCAGGAAAAGAGATGGTCTCATCACAGAAAGGTTGGCTACAGCAGCTAAGCGTTGTTGCCGCACATTTCCGGGCTCATCCAAAGCGTCGAGCAGAGCTTGACGCATGTTGCTGTAAGCGTTGCGGTCGGCCGACCTAATGATGTGGGCAACATGCGGTCGCTGAGTGCGGTCAAGCACTTTCAACAGCTCGACTGCACGAAGTTGTTTGTCGTGCAAGTCAGAGGCCAGGAAGATGCGGTCTGCTACTGCAAACCAAAGGTCTGGGTCCTCCTCATCGAAAGGGGGAAGCCCTATATTTGAAGGACGAGTCCCATTCCCGAGGCTGAAAGCATCGTGGAACTCTTGGGGCTCTGGTTGCCTATGGGCTTGTTGAGAGGTACCGGCACAAGTTGTGGGCATTAAAATGCCGGAATTCAACAAAGGGCCGGTACCAGCGGCGCTAGAAGCAGTCGGGGGTTGCAATCTGACTCCAATGTTTGATTTGATCTTCTTTACTTAAGGTAAGATAGATCGTAGACATGCCGTTGGAAATCTGGCTTGCAGCTGTGCAAGCAACCCGAAATAATGCTAGGTCAATGAATGGGTACGAAAATAACACACGGAAAGATCAGCGTGTGTTGGTGGATATGTGCCATCCATTGTTCGGTCGCGGAAGCTCGGTTGATGAATTGATGTCATGGCAAGATGATAATCTTGCCGTGAATTATGCTTTTAGGAATGACCGTGGGGAAGAGGTTTGGAAAAACCCCAAAAAAGGTAAGCTGCCTAATATAGATTTATGTCGGTTATCCTTGGGGATAACCGAATTAATTCCAGCGAATTGGTTGGCGGTTAATGCCGTAGCAAGGTTGCATAATCTTGCTGAAAATTCGACTTCAAGGTAAGTCGCATCGCTGGGAATGGTGGGGATCGAGCGATGCATGGCCCTTCGGGCCCTGAAAAGCCCCACAGGGCTGCACAAAGCAATCCAATAGAGATATAATTCAACGAAGCCAGAATAAATTCCTTCGTATTATCACGAATGCCTACCGTTTTGTGACAAATCAGGAAATTCATGATGACCTAGAGATCAAATGGATTTATGAAGTTATCCAAGAATATGCTGTCAAACACGGAAGACGCCTACATAATCATACCAACGTAGAAGCTATTCAGCTCTTGGATATAACCCACGAATTGAGACAACTAAAACGGACGAAACCTTATGAATTAATATGTTAAAATCTAACATACTAAAATCGAATTGGGAGCTGAACACTGGTCCAGTAAACCCTTACACGTTTTACTTAATTAAACTAAATTAAGTACAATTTAAACCTAGTATTAAATTAAAAAAAAAATTGTCAAGATTGTACTATTCATATCCAATAAAGGATGTTATTAAAAAAAAAAATATGTATATAAATTTTAAAACCAATTTGCCCTACACATAAACATGTTGAATTGATTCACAATTATTTACCGCATATGACGGCACTGCACCACAACATCTTGTGAGTAGTCGAAGCTAAAGAACTTGACAAAAAAAAAACCGACTTTGTTGCAGTGTTCTCTCACTCTCCCAGTCTACTCCATGAGTATTGTCAAATTGTCGATAAACTACGTGTGCCTCCATTTCGGAAGTGTATTCTGTAACTTTACGATGGCGTGAAATTGTGACTTACCGCTTTAAATTTTAATGACGGCTGATTTAGAGCCAGTTCATAACATAGGTCTAAAAACCCAGTTTATAACTATCCACCCACAACTTTCTATTACTTTACTTCAACTTTAAGTTTCACTGCTCGTTTCTGCATCCTATCGAGGACGTGTAGCGCAGTTTTGGATGCGCCTGACCAAATATGGGAGTTGAACTTTATTTTAGGATGAATGTACACTTTGTACATAGCGGCCAGGTGCGATGGGGTGAAGTGTTTTTTGCATCTCTTAATGAACCTCATACTTTTCGCAGTTTCATGTATGTGGACGTTTTGATTTTAGAGTCGATTTAATTCGAATGCCTGGGATTGATAGTTCTTTGGCGTCGACAATGAAATGATGCCGTTAATCAACAATATATATGCTTTTGTGTTCGCCTTTGACGACAAGAGACAGCACTGGGTTTTAAAGCATTGAATTCTACTCGATTAGATGATCCCCATTGATATATGTATCTTGTTGAGCTCGAAATTCATTGTATTACCCACAACCTTAAACCCTTCTGATTGTTAATAAAATTCATGAATGTTAGTATCAATATGAGAACCTCAACCAGTCATCATCGGCACGTCAAAGAGAAGAGACGCACATTTGGCAGCAGGGGAAAAAAAATTCCTCGCCCGATCGAGGACAGTGAGTGTAAGTGTGCAGGTGTGGATTACACAGTGTGGCCGCCACTGAGAGCGGTTGTTTTGAAAAATTGTAGAAACAAACATATAGTGTTAAAGGGTTCGTCACCTTTCATGAAAAAAGGCCAAGCAGATTATAAAACGACGACACGGAGCCGACTCGAGCGATAGCCGAGTCTTATAACAAAGCGGCGCAAGCCAAATACAGACGGCGAAAAAAATTTAAAAGGAAAGAAAAGTGAATACACAGGAGCAGGCAACCAATTCAACGGATTGGTTGACCTTGACCCAAGTGAAATTGAATTACCTGCTGATGAAGAAAACAATATCACAGATACTAAAACAGATCCGGCGGAACTAGAAAAATTCCTTGCGGATATCTACACCAAAAAAGAGGAACTGAATAAACAAAAAGAAGCAATCCTCAAATTAAAAGACCTGATGCAGCAACAACACAACGAAAAAATCAGGAAAAACAACATCAGGCAGCAAACAAAGGAGATGCAGCAGCAGCAAAGAACCACCAAAACGTAACCAACAGAAAGGAAAAAGGTGCCGCCTATAATAATTACTTCCATGGAAACAAAGGTCGTTATAAAATTAGGCGAATTAAGATGCAAACATTTTAAAACGAAAAAAATAAATAATTCTAAAAAAGAATTAATGTGCGACGATATTGAAGGTTATCGCAAAGTAATGGCTTGCCCTGTGAGTAGGGCGTTAGAATATACTCACAGCTGGGCCGGCTTGTCGTAAGAGGCGACTAAAGGCCGAGTGGTAGCCGCTTTAGGTTTCGTGAATTGGTCGGTCAAAATCCCTGGCCATCTTTCGGGGCTTAGCTGATGCACCGGTTCGAGAAGTGGTTGGTTAAGGTGGTAGTCTGTCCCATGGTGAGATATCATCCCGTCACGCTGTACATACCGCGATATCGTCGAGAGAAATCTTCGACGGTGTTTCGGATGTGTGGTTGATGGCCCGGACTGACACGGGGATGTCATGATGGTACTTTCTGATATAAAAAATTCCGGAGGTAAACTAGTCTCCCATTCGGATCTCCGGGGGGGACTATGTCAGGGGGAACATCATGCAGATATCATGATAAATAACCAAACTTTAAGAAGTTCGTCATCGCATAATCGGGCTCGCTCTCGAGGCTCTGCCCACGCTCGACTGGTGAAGGCATTTTGTAACACCAGGGGCATCGGTTTCACCAATACGAATGTAAATGCCGTCCATCAATATTTGCAAACAGCGAAACCGGATATCCTTGCCCTAACTGAGACCCAGGTCGATTCGTCAACTGATTCGACATATCCTCGTTGCTAAGGATACGACTTACATTCGAGTATTCGTTTTAAGGGTAGAGTCTGCGTCTTCACGTGGTCCGACCTGGCTTGCCAGTAGATGGAGGCGTTGGAACCCAATAATATGGACATCATACAGTTAAGGATCGTGCCGAGGAATTCTGTTAAATTTCTTTGTTGTCTTTACCGCTCCCCGAAAGACGATCGACCAGCGACATTTTTCGAACATCTTTCACATACCGTCGACTGGATATAGATCAACCACCCAGCTTCTGAAATTGTTGTTCTTGGCGATTTTAATGTGCACAATTCCGGCTGGTTGGTACATGCTAACAGAACCGACGAGGCTAGGAGGCTGGCGGAAATGTTTGCTGTTAGCGACAACTTGACTCAACTCGTGGAGGAAACAACGCGAGTGCCGGATGCCCGAGACGATTATGCGAACACCCTGGATCTGTTTTTGACATCCGAACCGAATATTTATACCGTAGAGATTTCTGCGCCACTGGGAAACTCAGATCACTGCTTGTTATCTGTCGCGCAAGCACTTGCATAACAAGCGAATAACCGGCCTAGGCAGCTTCGCCACGTATGGAAATATGGGGCTGCCAACTGGGAAGGTTTGGGAGATTTCTTCGCATCCTCTCCTTGGTCGGAGGTGTGCTTCGGAGACTCGGATGTTAACGCTTGCGCGGAGTCGGTCACAGAAATTATTCTCCTCGGAATGGATATCTACATTCCACATTTCATCAAACGAAGTTCAATTGATAAGCCGTGATTTGAAAAAAAAAATGGGAGCAGATTACAGCGGCAAAAAATAGAGCTTTTAAGCAATGGCGCTTCAATCCCACCGATGTTAACAGAACGAATTTTGTTAGAATCAGAAACGCGTGCAACCAGGCCATTGATACCGCGAAGAAAGCTCACAACGACAGAGCGATCAATAAGCTCCTTCGGAGCCCGACCAGTTCGCGTTCCTTTTGGTCAATGGTAAGAGCTGTCAGCAGTAACTTCGCTTCCTCCTCTCCCCCGAATTCAAAGGATAAAGCTAATGTGTTCGCGAATTTATTTTCCGCGAATTCAAACCTCGATCCCGGCCTTTTGGAGTCACTTGTGATCGCGCCGGTACGGTCTTCCATGCGGGATGTGAGATTTCGTCCGCGCACTATTCAACGCATTCTACGTGAACTGGATTGTAGGAAGGCAACCGCCCCGGACGGAAGACCAGCAATAGTCCTTAAGAACTGTGCTCCAGAACTATTGCCGGTCACGACTTCCGCATAGAGCACCGGCGCACTCGCCTGCTCCGACGATCTCTCACTCGCTCGTTCCTCGCTCTGTCGTTCGCACATAAACCTGATCGTAACAAAGTTACTGAGGAGGCGTTTCTAACAGATACGCACACAATACACAAACAACTAGTAAAGAACACCGAACGAAAATCGAATAAGAGTATGCGTCAGAGCGGTATAACATAGCGATAACATAACAAATCCACATCAGTCGAATGTACTTGAGTTAGAAATCGAGTTCATACACACGGCGGGGGCCTGATGGGTTGTGCGTTGGTTTAATTTTTTGGTGATTCTAACTGTCATAGCGTCAGTTCGAATCACACGTTCTTCACTATCATCTCAAACCCTATTGACCTTTCCTGCCTGCTGGAAAATCGCTCGAGTTCAGCCAATACCAGGGACGGGGAAAAAGTGTCTCCCATAAAATTACCGTCCGATAGCATTACTGTCTATTTTACCTAAGGTGATGCAAAAAGTCATCGATACTGAGTTAGTTAAGTATTTGGAGTGCAACGGACGACCGATCGTCAATACGACTTCCGTGGCAGGCGGTACACGGGAGACCTTTTGACACTTTAAACCGATATATGGACATCTACGATTGAGCGCCATGGAGAGTCAAGGGCCGTCGCATTGGATATCTCCAAGGCTTTTGACCGCGTCTGGCACGGGGCATTGCTGAGCAAACTTCGTTCACATGGACTTTCCCAAAAGCTTGCGACTGGACGAGGAGCTTCCTTGAGAATCGACCGATCCGGGTTGTTGTGGACGGCGATTGTTCGGATCTGTATCCTGTTAATTCGGGGGTGCTTCAAGGTTCTATTTTGGCCCCAACTTTGTTTTTGCTTCACATAAATGATTTGTTGGAGACAACGGATAACAAAGTGTTCAATTTTGCGGATGACAGTACGCTTGTTTCGTCCTTTTCCAGTGTGCGGCCGATTGGTGCATCTGCGTCGCATCAGCTGAGATGTAGACAGATTAACTCTCTGAATCAGGATCTAGATAAGGTCCTGCAGTAGGGAAGGGCCAATCTCGTCGACTTCAACGCAACGAAGACCCAGTATACAACATTCACAAAGAAAAGTGGATCATCGGTTCCACAGCTGATGATGAATGTCCGACCCCCCGAGGGTGGGGAAAGCTTGAAAGTACTTGGCGTCACGGTCTGTGGGAATGTATCATGGCATAAACAAGTGGCGAGCATCGCCAGGTCTGCTTCAGGAAAACTGAGTTATCTTTTTAGAGCCAAGAAATATTTTACTCCGGCCCAACTTCTTCTCCTATATAAATCCCAAATTAGACCCGCGCTCGAATATTTCTCTTATGTTTCGAACTCGGCTCCTAAACATACCCTCGACCTACTTGAGAGCATACAGAGACGAGCAATCCGCCTGATCGGGACTACAGTCGCTTTCACATCGAAGGCGCGTAGCCGACCTCTGTCTGTTTTACAGATATTATCACGGGTACTGTTCTTCGGAGGTTCGTGTTATTGTTCCACCCAATTCGGTTTATATGCGCTTCACAAGGCAATCCGACGATCGCACCAGTTTGTGGTTCATCCCCCGACGGCGCGAACATCGCTGCATCAGTACTCGTTCTGTTACAGAGCGCGGAAGCTGTGGAACTCCCTTGCCACGCGAGTGCTCCCGGAGCGTTACAACCTGCAACTGATCAAAAAGAACTGCAACAGTTATTTGGTGGCATCTAGGGGCGCCCACTCGGCGCTATAGGTTCGCCTCTCCCGAGAGAAGTGTAATTAAAAAAAAGTTTTGTTTAGCTGATAACTGGTGAGCAGAGCTGTGGCACACCCACAAAAACACTCCTTTTTAGTTTCGCTGTTCCTTAGTATAGCCTGCCCTCACCGAAGCCAGCGGAGGTTGTAGCGTCTCTAGCAGATACACACACAATACCACAAGCAAATAGTGAAGAACACCGAACGAAGATTGATTAAGAAATTACATCAGAGCCGTATACCATAGCGATAACAAAACAATTCACATCAGTGGAATATACTTGAGTTTAAAAATCGAATTCTAAACACGGCCAGTAGCCTGATGTGTTACGCTTAGATTCAATTTTTTGTGATTCTAACTGTCATTGCGTCAGTTCGAATCACACGTTCTGCACTCTCATTTCAAACGCTATAAGGTCGCTGGGGTCTCCCTGAAAACGGCGGCGTTAATTCCACGAACGATCGATCGCTAATCTTTCCTCAGGTCTGGGGACGCATGGCGGCGACCCCAGCGAGTCTTCTCAGCAGCGGTCTATTAAGGGGTCTTTTGTCCTTATAAGGATAAGGAGACGCGCTCCCTGAGAGCAAGGCTTCCTATAACAACATGATGCAGCAGTTGCGACGCGATGAGCGGAGTAACAGGTAAAATCCATTCCGCCCCGCAATGGAATACCTAAAAAAAAGTTCGACGGGGATATGCAAAAGTATTTATTTAAAATAATTAAACTTTTTAAAACAAAATGTTTTACTCATTTCAATTACCACATCCTCTAAAATACTGAATTGGGCCATAAGTTCCCATGTTCCTCCTTAATCGCATGCAGTAACACTCATCCCTCTACGATAAGTGGATGCCTAAAGTATTGAAAGACCATTTATATTATCCGTCCAGGTTACTCGTGTATTTGGGGATTTAGGAATTTATTGCCAGGAACCAGCGAACCAAAACAAGGTTACGCATTGGCGAAATTGATTTCTAAATTAAAATTTTGTTCACTGGGTCGTCCAGAATGTTACATTTTGCTTATTATTGGTTTTCGCGTAATGCTATCCATTTTAGCGCGTAAACCACCTTTCAATTCTGGTTCGCTGGAGCAGCTTAGTTTACCAATTACATAGGATCACTTAATAGAGTGGAATTATTCATTTAATTAACCAATTTGAACCTACAGCATTCGTGGGCTGTCACTGGAACCACGTTCGTGCTCTTTGTAGTCCTGAAATGAATTATAGCTCTACCGACTACTATTTGATAAGATTACATGATTTAATTTAATCACAAAGTTCTATGGGACAATGCGTCAGCGTTCCTAACATGACATGCGAGGATATGTAGCATTGTTTTGGTTTGAGAAGAATCATTAGTTTTCCATAGTATTTGACATGTTGTCCAGACTACGGAAATTTTCCCCGGACATTATGAATTGGATACGGAGGGAAAATTCATTTTGTTGGCTTTAAAGGAGACGATATTTCCACTGTGAATTTAATACCGGTAGATAGACAGTAATGGACAATTCTCAGCCGGGATTATGAGGATATATTTGTCAAGCTGCTAAGTAGTCAACGGGCTAACAAAGTTAATAATTAATCTAATTTCAATCCATTTTTTCTCTCTTGGGAGCACTGTGACAGAGAGCTGTGTCAAACTTCGTGTCATTACGCTTGTGTTTTGTGAGCAAAAAAAGTGAAATTGGCAACTCGTGCTATGTCTAAATTTATTGAGGAAAGAATTAGCATTAAATTTTGTGTGTTTAATTAATTTTCTGCTCCAGAAACCCGAGAACTGTGCGGAAGGTTGTGGGGGTTCTCTACACCACATGGAGAACCAACACACAATTCTAACCAACCTTGACCGCTAACAGCGCGTCACCTCAACTCAACTTCCCATGCAAAATCCGCAATAGCATACATTCCTAACCTTGCAATAAACACACTCCAAAACCCGCAACAGAATACAATTCAACAGAATATATTCTAGATCATCCCCGCATTCATTTTCCCAAAATTGCTTCGGTCAATTCCTTACTGAATTCATATTCCCTCCTTGCGACCAAGCAATCTCAATTTCCCCGGAAATTCATAAGCTGTAATAAAACGCATATTCCAACCTACAATGGAATACCAATCATCTCCCTCAATTATATCACCCCACATACATTTTCCCAAAATTGCTTCGGTCAACTCTCTACTTAAGTTATATTCTTTCCTTGTGACCAAGCAATCTTAATTTCTCCGAAATTCATATGTTGTAATGAAACGCTTATTCAAATCCATAACGGGACATTAACCATCACCACCAATTATACCGAGACGCATACGTTTCCCCGAAATTACTTCGGTTAATATCTTATCTAAACGATATTCCTTGCTTGCACCCAAGCAATTCCAACTTCCCCCGAAAATTCATGCCCATTCTTGCTCGCGTTCCCAAAGCCAATTTCCCGGTACACACAACCAACGAATCCAAGTCACCTTATACGGCGAGGATACGCTGGAACTGAATTCCTATGCAAGCATAGCAATTCTACTCGAAATTCCTCGTAAGTGGCAGCGAGTCTATTTTTGCTATGACTCAACCGCCACCGGGGGCACACACAGGAGTCGGAGTTCTAAAACCCCAACAGTCGAGATTCAACCGTCACCGGGGCTGCACATAAAGTGTCGAATTTAATCTGCGAAAGGGGTCAGTGGTTGTCGTCTGAGTGCATAGGTTGCCGTACGAAGAATAAAAAAGACTACGCGCGTTAAGCCAATTAAAGTAATTATTAAAACCAAAGTATTTGCGTTAAGTTAAATGGACGGTACCATTAAGAGCTACATGTGTTAAACAAAAATAAAAGAAAACCTATATTTGATTACTCGGCATGTTTTATTCCTCCTTCCCTTCGTCGGTGGTATATCGTTGTAGGCCGTTGTTCGTGGACGACGCATCTGCGCTCATTGTTCCCTTTCACTCGTATTAACATTGTCAGTAGAAGAATTAAAGTTAACCAAAATATATAAGAACAACAATAGTTAAAGTTAGAAACAATAGTTATCGTCAAATAAAGTATTAAGAAGACAAGCAATAGCTCGTGTTGTGTTTAAAAAAAAAAAAGGGGGGGTTGTTCGAGATCCTTTTGCAGAAAGGAAAAGGAAAAGAAAGATAGCAGAAGGTAGCGAAAAACTAACCAGCATTAAGAATAATTGTTTACCATAAAAAATATAACACGTTGCTAATCGTCCCCCCATTGACTCCACGGCAGGTGGTGCTCATAGCCATTCAAAGTAACCATGACTCAATCCTCGTCGCTATCTCCTCCTCGCCCAAGCTTGATTATGTCTCTGTCAAAATAAAATTAAATCGCAAATCGATATATGTACGAACTAGGAATTAAAGCTATCGACCACATAATCGAGATAAGTGACTCTCACGATGACGTCGTTGTTTTTGGCGACTTGATCGCTCTACATTACTTTCACTCTCTTATTGAATACGGTAGCCAGGTTTGGTCTCCATATCAAGTATCCCATATCCGCAGAATTGGAAGCATTCAACGACGGTTCTTGCGTTTTGCCTTCCGAGGACTGTGTTGGGAGAACCCCCCCCCCCCCCCCCCCCTTGCGCACAAGTCGTCTCAAGCTAATAAACCTAACCACTCTAGAAGAGCGAAGAATTCACACTGACATCCTCTTCATCCACCTTCTTCCGTCAGGATTCATCGACTGTCCTAGCCTTCTCGCTACCATACCGTTCTATACGAATCCCCATGACCTACGAAACCCTCGCCTGTTTTATCTACCAGCCGACCACTCTGTTACATTTCATTACCGACCTCTATATCTTTGCAATACATCACCCCAATGATGCATCTTCGCCACCCATTCCATATCAATAAGATTTCCTCTCAATAAAATTCAACTATCCATTCAAATCCTCATTCTGTTTACAAGCAATATCCCAAAACGTTCAAATCAAATCACGATATTCTGCAGGCAATGCAATACTCGCTTTCATTCACAAGCAAAGTCTTCCAATTGGGTCATATCGCAAGCTATACCATAATTCCCCATTAAATCGGTTAACCGTATATTCTGCTGCGTGGAACAAAAAGCAGGCTAGCACCTGTTCCCAGTCGACGCGGTCTCATATTACAAAAACATATGTCCACAAGTGTAAACACAATGCGGCATCCGTAAAAGACCGTCAACGGTAAAACGAGTCAACTGCAGTAAACTGTCAACGCAGGCGAAATGGACATACGGAATTCATCGTACGGAGCGAGTGGCTTGCGGGGTCATGTACTAAATTTAGTTCAGTCATTGCCACCGCAAATCAATTAAGTAATTGATTTGAGGAAACTGCACTTTAGGCAGGAAAACCGATTGAGAAATTGGTAAATTATATGTCGCTGCAGTTTGGCGGAAACGAACAATTGAGTTATGACAAGCGAATGACCGCTAAATGGGTTATTTGTTTGGAAGGTGAATATGCATCATCCGCGGTATTAGCAATTTTAAAACGATATATAAAGTGGTTGCAAGTGAGTTGCAAGATATAAAGTAATTGAAAGCAAGAAGACTGCGGCCATCCGCAAGTAGAGCGGGTCTCCTTGCAAGTAAATTACTATAGGGTAGTGTGATTGCAGTGTAAAGGTAGTGCAGTATAGAAATAAATCACTCTTACCAAAAACTGGAAGTGTTAGTCTTAATATTAAAAGTAAAGACTAGAAGTGTTAAACCTAATGTTAAAGTAGAGTTTTAGTTTGAACAATAAAAGTTTAAGTAAAAGAAAACGTGCTGTTTGAATTGCATTAACCGATCCAAACCATAGGGAAGCAATAGTCGAAGAAACCTTAACCCAGGAAGGCAAGTTCCCGTTTGAATAACAGGCCAATCCGGAAGGAAGACCACTACCTCAAAACCCAAGTAAGCAACCTTTAACAAATATTAAAGCTAAACATGTTATTCGCAATATCAAAACTAAAGCTAAGCATTCACCTGAGTAAACGTCCAATCAAAACCAAGCAATCACATAAATAAATATTAAAGCTAAATATGTTATTCACAATATCAAAACTAAAGCTGAGCATTCACCTGAATAAACGTCCAATTAAAACCAAGCAATCACATAAATAAATATTAAAGCTAAATATGTTATTCACAATATCAAAACTAAAGCTAAGCATTCACCTGAATAAATGTCCAATCACATAAACAAATGATAAGGTTAAATGTGGTGTGTTCAATAAGAACCTGCCAAACCGTTTGGCACCCAACGTGGGGCAATAATAAAAGGGGGAACACCCATAAACTTAAAACTCTCTGATAAGCTAAACTATTAAATGTTAATATCTGGGGTTTATACACAGAGGTTACATTTTGGCGCCCGAACAGGGACTGATAATAAAAAACCTACTAACATCCTTAAATTAATCACCTCGGAGGAGTTTCCCCCGAGAGATAACTAAATATTAAATGTCAATGTTAGAGTTTACTACTTTAATGTTACAAGTCCTCGTATGGCCTTAACGAACCGATCTCACGTATGCTACGCAACGTTAACTCATACCCCACCTCCTTTGATTTCAACGTCAACTTTCCTACTCTCAAACCCCGTCTGCTTACTTTCTCCTCTTGTTATATAATTAAAGTTCAATTAATTATCACTCCCCCTTTGAATTATTAACATCTCGTGTCTTCACGCACATATCCTTCATCATCATCATCATCGGCACTACAACCGGGATCCGGTCTTGGCCTTATTTAACAAATCTCTCCAACGGTCCCGTTTTCGAGCCGATGTCATCCAGTTTGGCACTCCCAGGCTCTGGGCGTCCTGCTCTACGCCATCCCTCCTTCCCAGACAAGGTCTGCCGCGCTGTCTCCTTCCATACATCCTGCCACAAAGGACTTTCCGAGCAGGCTCCTCTTCGCTCATTCGAGCTAGGTGTCCCGCCAACCGGAGTCTACCGAGCTTGATTTTTCTTACAATATTAGCTTCAAGGTAGATTGCGTACAACTCATGGTTGTAGCGTCCCCGGAATCGTCCTCCCTCACACACGGGGCCAACAATTCTCCTTAAGACCTTTCTCTCGAACGCGGCTAAGAGTTCAGAGTGCCTTTTATTAAGCACCCAGGTCTCGGATCCATACATGAGTACTGGTAAGACCATGGTCTTGTACAGTAGTAGCTTGGATGTTCTGGATAAATTTCGGGATTTAAAGAGCCTTGATAGACCATAGTAGGCTTTGTTGGATTTAATCAGCCGTTCGCGTATTTCTTCTTCCATATTGTTATCGGCTGATACTATTGACCCAAGGTAGTTAAAGGATTGCACTACTTCAAATTCGTGCTCCACTACCCTGATAGTTTGACCAACGTTAGGTCTTCTCTTCGCAGAAGTTGCCATCATGTACTTGGTTTTTCCCTCATTAATGTGCAGTCCCAGTTTTTGTGCCACCTGCTCGATCTGGGTGAAGGATTCCTGTACCGCCGATTCGGTTCTACCGATGATGTCGATGTCATCTGCGTAGGCAAGTATCTGGCTGGACTTGGTGACAATAGTCCCTCTTGTTGTAACGCCAGAGTCACGGATTGCTTTCTCCAACGCCAGGTTGAAGAGGAGGCAGGCCAGACCGTCCCCTTGTCGGAGTCCATTATAGATGTTTATTGGTTGGACAACAATCCCGCTACTTTTACTTGACTAGTTACGTTGGTCATGGCCAACCTACAAAATCGTATCAATTTATTTGGAATGCCGAATTCTCTCATGGCATTATATAGTTCTACCCTGGCTATGCTGTCGTAGGCGGCCTTGAAGTCTATAAACAGATGATATAGTGGAATCTTAAATTCCAGACATTTTTCCATCGCCTGCCTAAGGGTGAATATCTGATCAATTGCTGATTTGCCTGGGATGAAGCCACACTGATATTGACCAATGATGGCTTTAGCTTTTATGGGGATATCCGGTCTTGTAGGATAGTGGAGAGTATCTTATAGGCGGTACTCAGCAATGTTATACCCCTATAGTTGCTGCACAGTGTGATATCTCCTTTCTTATGTATGGGGCAAATTATACCACGACGCCAATCTTCCGGCATCTCCTCTTGCTCCCATACGTGCACCACAATCTCGTGAATTGCGTGATGTAACGCTGTCCCTCCTTGTTTGATCAGCTCAGCTGGTATGCCATCAGCTCCAGAGGCTTTATTTGATTTTAGCTGTCTAATGGCTTTTAATGTTTCCTCAATGCTTGGTGGCGGCAGCATTTGGCCTTGGTCTTGCATTGGTGGAGCCTCCAATTCTTCTGTGAGCTGACCATTTAGCAATTCATTGAAGTGCACTTCCCATCGCTCCAGAATGCCTTCAGGATCGGTGATGAGATTACCCTCTTTATCCTTGCAGTAAGTGCAGCGTGGTGTGTACCACGTCATACTGTGGATTATTTGATAGAACTTCCGCGCCTGGTACGGACCTCGCTCTCTACTTTTCTCTATTTCACAGACAAGGTTTTTTTCCCAGGCACTTTCTTTTTCTCTGTGAACCCCTTTTTTCAGATCTTCTGAGCTCTTTGTATTTCTCCTCGCGTACCCGTGTCCTATGAGACTGCTGCATTGCTCGGTATGCAGCATTGTTACGTTCAGTCGCTAGTTTGCACTCATCATTAAATCAGTCTTTCCGATCTCTACGACTACTGCCTACGATGGAGTTGGCAGTACTAATGACAGTATTCTTACGGCGTGTCCATTTCTCTCCTACGCCCGGCATTCTGGCCCCAGGACTTACTCTCCCTCCATCGTGCTCTTCGAGGGCGAGCCTTAGGGGATGACCAACGGTGTTACTGGTGTTCTCAATGCGTAAGACAGCCGTGTTGATCCGAATCCGATCCGCGAATGCAATACATCTCCGTAGGGCAATCTGCGCCTGGAAAGCTATACCAACAAGACAGTGATCCGAGTCGACGTTGGCACCTCGGTAGGTTCGTACCGTCTTCACGCTCGAGGAGTTGCGGCGATCTATCAACACGTGGCCAATTTGGTTGCCAGTGGCTCCATCAGGTGATACCCAGGTGGCTTTGTGGATGTCTTTACCCGGAAACCTGGTACTCGCAACAACCAAGTTCCTTGATGCTGCCAGTTCGATGACTTGTAGTCCATTGTCATTAGTGTTCTCGTGCAAACTATGGGAACCTGCGTAGAGCCTGAAAACCGGCTCCCGACATATTTTCGCGTTCAAATCACTAAGAACGATTTTCACATCGTATCTTGGGCAGGCATTGAGGGCCCGTTCGACGTTCTCATAGTATTCTTCGTTTTCGTCGTCAGGGGACTCCTCTGTAGGTCCGTGAACGTTTATGAAGCTTATGTTCTTAAATTTGCCTCGCACGCGAAGAGTGCATAGCCTTTCATTTATTGCATTAAAGCCGATGATGGCAGGCTTCAGTTTTTGGTTGACTAGAAAGCCTACCCCGAGCACATGGTGTTTTGCGTGACAGCTGTAATAAATGTCATACTCTTTTCTTTGAAAAACACCACTCCCCGTTCATCTTATTTCTTGTAATGCTGTTATGTCAGTCTTATATTCGGACAGGGCATCGGCTAGCTGCTGTGCAGCTCGAGCTCTGTATAGTGAGCGTATTTTCCATGAAAAAATTCTTAAATCATTTAGCCGTTTTCGTGTATCCGGTCCATATCCGAGGGTTGTTAAATTTGCCATAATAATTCATTTTTACGGGCCTGGTTATTAGCCTTGCGCCAACCTTTCTCAGGATGTCGCTGCATGCATTGTTTCACTACTTGGCGGGTGTCAAAGTAGATATCCAGGGGTGTCACGTGGAGACTGCATGTCAACTTGGATTGAACAGGGACAAGGATCGTCCTGGCCTTCGCCGGGTTGAAGGCAATCACAGACTTTGCCCTGTATATCCGCACATATCCTTCCCTTCCCTCCAAATTACTGATTTCCTATTCCCTTTACAATAGAATATCCCTTTTACAATAGAATATAATTTAAATAAAAGTAAACCCCCATTTCAAACTCCATTCACATTGCAATAGTCATCTTCTTTTTATTAGCCATAGCCGCCCCCTATGCGGCGGTTCCTAGAAATAACTCGTGGAAGCGGAACAAAAAAGGATATATGCCGAAAAGACACGAGATATTCTTTCTTGTTTAATTCGTGAGTTCATGGCGTGTGGTCGTCGCTCAATTTTCGAATCGAGTCGTGTGTGCGGGCGAAATTCTTAATGAATAACTAAACTTAAATGTGTTACGTGTAAATATTGAGTACCTTTATAGTTAATGTGTTAAATATTGACTACCTTTAATAAATAAATAACCTTACGTGTTAAATATTGACAACCTTTATAGTTAATGTGTTAAATATTGACTGTGTAAATACTGTTAATTACAAATAAATAATTATAAATACCATTAAACGCTTAATAGCTGTCAACAATTAATTTAAAGATTTAATTAATGAAGGAATGTAAATGGTTTAAACCTCGACAAATGAAAGGTACTGAATCCTGAGTGATGAAAAATGACAATATCTGGGTAGGTTCGGTTAAAAACCAGAGAAATAATTATATTCAATTGTTGTAGAAGAAATATATAACAATTTGGCGCAGTCGGCACCCACTATTTGGCTGTGTACGAAAGATCAACTTTAAATCCTTTGGAAGTACACAAACTGGGGAGAGTCCAGAGGCTCTATACGCACTTACGCTCCCACAGCAAAAGAAAATAAATTTAGATTTGCTTGTGGGTCGGTAATAAAATAAATAAATTTCACAAAAAAAAAAAAAAAACAAAAAAAAAGTTTAAAAAATCAGAAATAAAAAGAAAAAATTTCAAAAAATTAAAAATTTAACAAAAATTTCAAAAAATTAAAAATTTAACAAAAATTTCAAAAAATTAAAAATTTAACAAAAAATTCAAAAATTAAAAATTTAACACAAATTTCAAAAAAATTACAAATTTAACAAAAATCTCAAAAAATTAAAAATTTAACAAAAAATTCAAAAAATTAAAAATTTAACAAAAAATTTCAAAAAATTAATAATTTAACAAAAATTAGCAAAATTAAAAATATTCAAAAATTTTCAAAGATCAAAAAATTTCAAGAATTAAAAAGCAAATAAAAGTTCAAATAAACTAGTCGTAACAAAAATACAACAAAAGTGAAAGTCTTACAAATATATTTACAAAAATTATAAAAGTTTAAAAATCAAAAATAGAGAAAATTCCAAAGAACAAAATTTAACAAAAATACAGTCAGAAAACTTTTTACAAATAAAAACAAGAAGAAAAGAAAATAGATTATCAAACTAAAACAGATATTAAACAAAAATTTGTTTCAAAAAAAAAAAAGTTTTTAAATTCCAAAAATTCCCAAAAAGCAATAATTGAAAAAATAAAACTAAAACAGACATTAAACAAAAAATTGTTTCAAAAATTAAACAAAAAATACAAAACTTACCAAAAAATTAACTTTTCAAAAATATTTTTCAAAAATTAAAACAAAACAAATAAATCATACAAAAAGAAAAGGAAAACAGAAATTAGGCGAAATCAAACAAAACCAAACATTTATAAAAGAAAACAGAAAAACAAATAGACACAAAGAAGACCTCAACAGGAAACAGATCAAAAAGAACACCAGTAAGCGGATTTTTATTTTAAGTTATTATTAAGATACTAAGAAAAATAAATAAAGTTAAAGTTTTGTCACTTGAAAATAACAAATATATTATAAAAATTTAAATTAGTTTAAACAATATTGTTCAACATTTGTGCTTCATAGGTTCACTGATTTCGGTTAGCCCATCCCATATACTGATAGTTGGCCTTCTTTTGAGAATAGTGATTGTACGTTTTCTTTCTGGTATCGCTGTTTGGTCTACTCTTTGAACTTAAACACAGGTATCGGATCGAACATTCCATTTTAAAAATAGAATCCGTTTTCCGTTGTCCCGTGAGGTTTCACTTACAGTTAATTATATTGCACTGTGGGTTTTAAGACCAATCCGCTGAGGGATAAGCACGTCTTAACCCTGAGATGTCGCGGGAAGAAAACAACTCTTCGGCCGAAAGACCAGACACCAGGGAAGAGAGAAATGCTTCCTCTCCTAAATCGGACAAATCTAAGTACAGGCTAGGTATTAGCCAAATCATGGACCTGGTACGAACATCAATACCAGTGTACAATGGTTCGCGGGGTCCCACTGTAGCTATGGAACTAGAGAAGTTCGTAGATACGTGTAGGAGGACCCTGAGATGTTTGTCCGAAAGTGAGGAGAGGACAGCCATACAGTGGTTGCCCATGCAATTAGGCGGAGAAGCCTAATGAATATTTCATGAGGCAAACCCAGCATTGTTCTGGGAGTACGAACAACAACTCCGGAACAAACTATTACCACAGTCATCATACGAAGACGTGTACGAAAAGCTCTCCGAGATGCGACAATTCCGAACAGACAACATCACAGGTTTCGTTTCCCGAGTGAAACAGGCTGTGGTGCTCTGCAAGGAAGCTGCCGCGCGTTCATACGGAAAGGCAAGCAGCGGCATTTGCGCTGCACAAATAGAAAAATTAGCCAAATCCGTATTGATGCGCGGAATACGAGAGGAACCCTTTCGAAGCCAGTTATTGGCTATAAAGGAGGAAACTCTCGAAGGCATCATGTCGCAACTTCTCTGGATGGTAACTAGACAAAAAGAACATGAGGGTAAGAGAAATGCGTACGATATGGGAGACATATCAAGGGCAATTGAAAACCCCGAACCACAGAGGGAAGAAAATCACAGTCGCCCAGAGTACTACAGAATTAGGGAAATAACACCCGAAAGATATACCTACCGTTATAGTTAATGTGTTAAATATTGACTGTGTAAATACTGTTAATTACAAATAAATAATTATAAATACCATTAAACGTTTAATAGCTGTCAACAATTAATTTAAACAGTTATTAATTAATGAAGGAATGTAAATGGTTTAAACCTCGACAAATCAAAGGTACTGAATCCTGAGTGATGAAAACTACAAAATCGGGGTAAGTTCGGTTAAAAACCAGAGAAATAATCATATTCAATTGTTGTAGAAGAAATATATAACACTCTTAGCCCATACCTAAGTTATGTGAATAACGCTCGGATTGGGCTGAATGAATGAGGACTTTGACCTCACTTAAACCTGTGGGGCTTTTCAGGGCCCGAAGAGCCATACATCATTCGATCCCCACTATTCCAGGCGAACGACTCACCTCTAAGACGAACTTCAGCAAGGTTGCGTAACCTTGCTACGGCATTTACCCCCAGCCAAATCGCCGGAATTAATACAGTTACCCAATCGGATAACTGTTATGAATATCCGTTAGGCAGCTTACCCACTCTGTGGGGGGTTTTCCTTCCAAACCCCCCCTTTTTCTCCAACACCATCCCTGAAAAACATTAAGTCCACGGCAAAGCTTATCACTTAGCCGTGGCACCGAAAATTTATCCCCGAGCAGGCATTGATCCCTGAAAAACATTAAGTCCACGGCAAAGCTTATCACTTAGCCGTGGCATCGAAAATTCACCCTCGGGCAGGCATTGATTCCTAAAAAAAACATTAAGTCCACGGCAAAGCTTATCACTTAGCCGTGGCATCAAAAATTTATCCTCGGGCAGGCATCGATTCCTAAAAAAACATTAAGTCCACGGCAAAGATTATCACATTGCCGTGGCATTTGAAATCCCATCCTTAGGCATACATTCTACCCAGGGCACCTCGTTTCCATAGCCTTATGCTATGGAAACAACATCAACAAAGAATTCCTTATTGACTCGTTTCCTTGTTTGCCCATGGCACTCCTTGCATGCGGCTATTAGGTCCCATTGGTTTGCCACCGCCGACAAGGTTTCGGCTGAGGCAAACCAAACATTTCCCTAATTACCAGCAATAGCTGGTTTCCTATTATCGGTCCCCACCGATCAGGGACCGCAAACAAGCAACGAATTGGATGCAGCCAGCAAGTGTTTACTTTCAACATCTGGCAATGGCTGCACCCTATATTCGTTGCAATATCTAAACATCGCATTGGCACCACAGAATGCTATGCATACACAATCCCCTAATAACGGCCGCCACCCGTCGGCGGACCAAAGGAAATTCACATCGTCAACCGAAATGTTGATTTATGGCCTCCCATAGGATGGCCAGATCTTCGGTTCGTGTCTTTTTCACCCCAGATGTTATTGTTTGCATTCGTGGAAGATGCAGTAGCGATGTTGGCCTCCATCCACGGTCGCCGAACGATCGTATGCGAGGCGTACACACATATGCGTAATGTATGCCTATTTCCCCCGGTCCAATCACGATTAACTACCTCGAGTAAATCGTGTAGCTCCTCCCCTTTTGCAGTTTCCCTTTAGGTGTCCCTTTTCTTATTGTGAGCGTAAAATACCGGCAGTCAGATTTCATATTTCGCGAAGTGCGATTCGGTGTCGGAGCTCCGAGCTGTGCCTTATCTTTCTTTGCACTATAGTTCCTTCTAAATATATAATAAGAGAGCCGGTGATGTATTTTAAGCAAAACGTTCGCTCGTACGGATTGACTATGAGCATAAGTAAAAAAAACATTATCATTTCAATTAAAATAAAAATATAAACGGAGTGAATCGAAGTTGTCGAAATAAAGAAAACCTTATTTTGAACCTTAAAAATAAATATATAAACGGAGTGCATCGAAGTTGTTGAAATAAAGAAAACCTTATTTTGAACCTTAAAAATAGAAATATAAACGGAGTGAATCGAAGTTGTCGAAATAAAGAAAACCTTATTTGAACCTTAAAAATAAATATATAAACGGAGTGAATCGAAGTTGTTGAAATAAAAAAAACTTTATACGAACCAAAACATACTGGAGTTTCTTTATTTGTTTCATCCTTCGTCGGAAAATTGTTCGAATCCGTGGGTGTTTTGCTGAAACCGCGCCCGTGTAGGTGCACTAAACAAAACTACTCCACAAACCCTAAGCCCATCCTCATTCCCCTTTCCAAACTTCCGGCTTATTTTTATACCCTGTCTTGCCACTTACACCACCCTCTCTCTTTCCTCTTTAAATTAGTTATAATTAATTTATTGTTAATCCCTAGTTTTTAAGTTGGTTCATAAGTTTATTTTTATATTTATGTGCCGCTTGTACTAAGCGTAATAAATGAGGGTTCTGCCCTCACCAAATCAAAAAAATTAACCGTGAGGAGATCGGATCAGATGGTCAAGCACGGAAGGAGGGTGCACAGGACAGGGAACGTTGGCGCAGCTGAGTCGGTGAGGTCATGAAGCTCCGGGTTCATATAAGCCAATAAATAGTAGTAATAATAATAGTACATCACAAAAATGTTATAAACATGAAATGAGAATTTTAAGAGTTTTTTTAACCAAATGAATGTAGTCAGCGGTGGGTAAAACACGAAAAATTGTGAGTGAACAATTTCAAATTAATTGTTGACTGTGCGGAATGGGGACAGACTAAGTTTAGAAAATGTCTCAAAGCTAGCAAAATCATATTTCTCCTTTAACACTACTTTTTTACGGGTCGAATTGTAAAGGTTAATTTGTAACATGAACTGATTGGGAGTGTTATAAATAAGCAGCCAAACAGAATTGCCAATATTATATCTCTTGTTCATTATAAAATTGATAAGTAGGTATGGTCAGTAATTATCGTTTGATATTCCTAGAATACAATTGTAATATCGGTTATTTTATTATACAGGATTTAGTGTGTGCTGTGGATGGTGAAGTCCTGGACAATTGTGTGGAGTAGTCAATGGAAACAGAAGCCTATGTAAATACGTTACAACTCAATGGGAATATTTGGCTTTCATCGCCCGAAAACTTTATTAAAAACATTTCTATAATTGCACCCAACTTCTCTCCCACTAGTCTAAGAATTATTGGAATCTGTACATAAGATTACTCTAATATATAAAGCTTAACAATAAATAACAAAATCCTTAAGAGTCGGCAGGAAGCGAAACGTGATATATATACTAAATTATTTTATAAAATGTATATGCAAATATAAGATTTACTCACCATTTTATAAAATTTCCTTATGCTGATCGATTATTGGATTAATTTTCAGTTATCATTTTCGCTTCAGTAAATTCAACTTATTTCCATAGAAAATTATTGCTGTTACATTTTTAAACTTTTGTTCACGATTAAAATAGAACTAACTGATCTCAAGTGAGATTACCACAAAACAAAAGACAGAATAAAATTATATCACAGATGCATGATGCAACAACTCCTTGCGGAAATGAAACGCAATAGATTTTCGCCCCACTAATCGGTATTCAAATGCGTTATTGTATCCTGAGAGACAACTATCCCGTCGATAAGTTGTGATCTGCACCAATAATGAGTGTGAGTGGAACAGTCGCATTAGTGTCGAAGTTCATTTCTCGAGTATTCCAACAAAGTTCATGCAAAATGACACTAAAAAAAATAAAAAATTATAATGCAGATATTTTACATGATGCAATATTTCCCTAGAAGGATGCAACGCAACAACTTTGGCGCCACTAATCGATATCCAAATGCGATATTGTTTCCTGCAAGCCAACTATCCGATCGATAAGTTGTGAGTGTGAGTGCGAGAGTCAGGTTAGTGCCGAAGTTTATTTTCTGAGCATTCCAAGAAAAGTTTATGGAAAATGATACTAAAAAATCAAAAGAAATTATAACACAGATGTTTTGCTGTCCGCCTTACAGGGATGAAACCTAAGAGACCTTCCCAGCAATAATCGATATCCAAGTGCGGTCTTGTATAGTAATAACCATCCAGTCGATAATTTGCGAGTGTGAGTGGGAGAGTCAGATTAGTGCCAACGTTTATTGTCCGAGTATTCCTACAAAAGTTTATGGAAAATGTACTAAAAAAACAAAAAAAAATTATAACAGATGTTTTGCATGATGCAATAACTCCTTGCAGGGATGAAACCTAAGAAACCGTCGCATCATTAATCGACATTCTAGTGCGTTGTTGTGTACTAGGAGACAACCATTCAGTCGATAAGTTGTGATCTGCACAAATCATGAGTGTGAGTGGGATAGGTGCAATGGTGCTAAAGTTTATTTTCCGAATATCTCAACAAAGTTTATGCAAAGTAGCATTAGTTGTGTGGATTCGGAATACCATGGGGGCGTCTGAAGGAGAGTTTTGAGCGATAATGCACCGCAAAAGGAGTTGCTACCAAATGAAATAGTCAATTAGTTCTTCGGTAAGATCAGAAAATATTGATCATAATTTGCTTTTTTAATAGAATCCTTATTTTATTTAAGTAGGAAACATGTCAAAAATTAACTTAAACAAACGGATGCTGTGCTCAACTAGAATTCCTGCGATGAATGGCGGCTGTATAAAGTGACCAACGTACCAGCGACAGTGATCTAACGTAAATTCTAAATTTGAGTATAATGCGTAATTTAAAAGTGTTTGCAATTACTTAGAAGTGTTCTTTAGTCATTTTTATATTAATTGTAGTGTGTGATTGTTTAAATGTTGACTGATCGCAAAATAAAGAAGACCAACTCCACCACCAGAGATGGATTGAATGGAAAGGTCAGTGCTGTTTTTTGTTTTTTGTTTTATATCCACATTTATTTAACAAATGAATTACATATTTTACTTCAGACTAAAATGAAATTCCGTCTTTTTTTGCGGATTTTACTTGTTTTTTTTTATGTTTGTTTTATATCCACCTTTATTTAACATTTCAATTACATATTTTACTTAAGACTAAATGTTAACTTCTGTTTTACAAATATCATTCTTACATTAACTTACTGGCACTTCGCAAGCACTCTAAATTATACATTATTATTTTTCTTATGCCTTTCGGCGTACAAGGAAAGGTCAGTGCACTTAATGTCTTATTCTCATTAGATCTGCATGCAAATTTGGGTTTAATTTTATATACTAAATATAGAATTTGTAGACATTGAGAATTCACTGTATGATTATAATAGTTTCCTTATACAATGTGGCGCAAGATGTTATAATTTTTGCAAATGGCGTGGTACGTCAATCAAATTAACATTTGTGAATTAGAAAGCGGCAGTATACAAACAGACAAGCAATTGAGCGATGGAGGTCCAAATAAAGATTTCCAACACTCAAAATAATTTTTTTTTATCTAGTAAAAAAGTAATTCAAAAACACAATTGGATGATTAATTTTGCGCCGCCCTGTATTTCTATTGCATTTGTCACAAGGGAGTATGTTGTCTTCAATTGCCTCGGTAGTTTCCCGATGACATGCAACATAAGAAAGGTGATATTTTCGGACTGCTTTGCTTTCGTATTTAATTTTATTTAAATGAAATTTATTACATGAAATAAGAAAAAGAGAAAATCCATCTTTATTACAAATTGCAACAGGTTTTGTGGAGGATCGAAGTCTGGGCGCCAATGTATGGTCTCACCCACCAACGATTTCTGCACAAAATTGTCTTCCCAAAAGGAAACCGAGCGCCGAATGAAAGGACGAATAAAAGACACTGAATGATTTCCACGTTAATGTTCTTCATTCCTTCGATATTTTACACAGCATGAAATATCGCGCCGTTACCACAATTTACAAATCAGTACCACTTAGGTATATGGGGTATATGAGTAGCTTAGTACACTAGCCTCCGCGTAGGAAGTTATCGATCTCCGTTACTTCCCGGCTTTTCTTTACCCGCTGAGTTACGAGGCTGCGGCGACGTGTTATATTGTTCATTAAGTTCTCCGTGGTCGCGATAGTTTACTTTATAACTCCCGTCCGCGTGTACGTTCCTTTTATTTTCTTTCTTTTGCTTAATACAGTGGCGCGGACTTCCTACTCGACTCGGGGTGATGGGGCGAGATGCGCTCGGCGGTGATTGTGACTCGACTTCGTTGTGGCGGATAAATTGCGACCGGTCGTGAATGAAAATAATTCATTCATTGCGTCGAGGCGGTGCGTCATAGCAAAGTTAGGCTCGCTGCGAATTACGAGGAATTGTGGACGAGTTGCTATGCTTGCATAAGAACTCAGTTCCAACGAATTCTGGCCGTACAGGCTGGGTTGACTTCGTTGGTTGGGTGTACCGGGAAATTGGCTTTGGCGACGCGGGCGAGTATGGGCATGCATTTTCGGTGGAAATTGGAATGGCTTGGGTGCAAGCAAGGGATATCATTTAGATAGAAATGTTAACCGAAATAATTTCGGGGAAATGTGCGCGGTTTAGTTGGTTGGTAATGTTCCGTTGAGGATTTGGATATACGCTTTGTTAAGGCATATGAACTTCGGGGAAATGTGTGCGGCTTGGTATACTTGCTAATGTTCCGTTGAGGATTTGAATATGCGTTTGCTATGGCATACGAATTTCGGGGAAATGTGGATTGCTTGGTTGCGTTGAGGAAATATAGACAATTGACTGACGCAGTTTTGGGGAAATGCATGTGGTGGTGATTAGAATATATTCGGTTGAATTATATTCTCTTGGGGGTTTGGAAAGTATTTTATTGCAGATTTGGGAGTATATGCTATTCGGTAATGTTCCGTTGAGGATTTGATTTTTGCATGGCAGGTTAGGGTTGTGGGTTGGTTCTCCGTGTGATGTAGAGAACCCCCACAGTACTCCCCGCCCAGTGACGTAGTCACGAAATAAGGGAAGGCGAAAGGAGTAGGTTGGTGTGTGGCGGGAGGGATGTTAGGTAGCTAGGGGTCTGGTGGGTTGGGTTTGTCGCTGAAGGCGCGGTGGTAGGGATTGGGTCGTCGTTGGGAGTGGACCTGGTTGTAGGTGCCGCGTGCGTTGCCAGCAAGGGCAAGGGGGTTGCGGTGGTGCGTTGTGGCCTGCGTTGACCAGCAGGTATGATGGCTGGGTAAGTGGTGGCCTGTCGGTAGCTCTCTCACATTTGCCGTGACGAAATTGCGTGTGTGGGATGGAGGAGCTTGGAGGCCGGAGTTTATTCTTCCCCGCAGTGACGGGGTGCCGTGTGCGGGATGGAGGAGATTCGGTTTAAGGGTCGGTAGTTTGGGCCCATTTGTTGGTATGGAGAGGGGTTTGCCGCCCTTGGTAGGGGTGCTGTTTCCTGGGCGTTGGCACCGACGTGGAGTCTTAGCCTTACGGGTTGGTGTTGGGGTAGGAGTTGCTGGGGAATTCCTGGTTTTTTTCCCTTGTCCTTTTTTCGCATTGATCCCATGTGTGGTCCGTACGGCCACATACCCCGCATCCGATTGGGCCGCTAGTCACTCGGATGGTTGATATAGTAGGGTATTCGGGGGTAGAGGGTTGGTGGGGTCCCGGGTGTGTTTTCCTCGGGGACTGCCTCTGCTGGCGCGGTGACCTATTCTGTGGGAGTGGGATATGGTGCGCACGGCATTCTACAATGTCGTGGCCATACTGCCAGCACTCCCGGCAGAATGGCGTGTTTCGCCTTTTTGGGCACTCGTCGTACACGTAGCCTTTTTTATGGCAGAAGCTGCACGTGATGCGTGCGGTCACCGAGTATAACCGATGAGTGCCTTGGTCCCCCGTGGGTTGAGCCGTTGGTGTGCTGCTCTGAGGGGGCGACGATCGACCTGCCCATTGGGTGTACGCGGTTCGATGGGCGCTTCGTATTTCCGCGCGAATTTGGTTTAGTTCGCGGCGGAGAGAGGCATGTAACGCGCGGAGGTCGGACATAGTGACGGTTGCCGAGGGGTAGTCGGTGTTGGGTTCGCCAGGTCTAGGTATTTGGGTGCTCCGTTGACCCGGAAAGCTGTTGGGAGTCGTAGCTCTTGCGGAGGGCAGATGTGGTTGTGGGGGTGGATGTGGGGGTGAGTGTGGTGGCGGGGGATGGGAGTTGACTGCGTTTACGTGGTAAGCGGGGAGTTCAGCCTGTGGTGGTTGGATCGCCTGAATGTCGTCAGTTCTAAAATGATTGCTACTCCCATGTAAACAAACGCAGACCACCGTTTCCAGTCGCACTTCATCGATTCTTGATAATCCCACTCTGGGACGGATTGAAAGTGCTCGCTTGAGAATGGAGGCTAGTCACCAACGGAATGATACGTGAGTAACCTGTCCATTTCATTTGGTCTAAGTGATTTTAAACGTGACAAAATCTTATTACAAAATTTCATGAAAACTTTGATGTGACCTTATGGCTTTCGGACAACACCCTCTCCCAAGGAGGATGCCACATTTTCAACGCAGACCTGACCATGTTAAGTTTTTTCATCTCTAATTTACCATTCGCTCTAGACCCTCCCACCCCACCCCTTTTAGAGTATATTTTGGTCAACAGAATATAAATAAATTATTAAATATTATTGGTGTGGGCTACTCACAGTTTTGATGATGGAGATGGGTGATTGCTTTGGCGGTCACGGTTGGTAATTTTTGAATCTATTGCTGGTTCTCTGTTTCTGCAATTTTTAATGGATTACGAAATCTATTTCCGCTTCTATGTGAACTGGATTCGCGATTATTCGGTTTGGAATCCATATAATGTGCCACTGCCGCCTCCTTAGCAAATCAATGATAAAATTGAATGAAAATAACGCAATGTAACGAATAGTCGATTTCACAAGTTGTGGGACCTTCCCAAAAAGTACAACTTCACATTTGTTTTTATGTCATTTCATTTATTTTACATTCACTTTTGTTTTACATTCAATTTTGCTTTTATGCCATTTAATTTATTTTACATTCACTTTTGTTGTACATTCAATTTTGCTTTTATGCCATTTAATTTAATTTACATTCAATTTTGCTTTAACATCATCGCGCTACTTGGGTCACCGTTTTTCATCGACGCCTTTTTAAAATTGCTAACCACCACGGATTGTTTTTACCAGACTACAACAGGTTCTCTGCTCATTCGCGCCCTTTTATATCGCTTGCCTATTGCCGATCGCACACTCATCCTCATTTTCCCGGGCTGGACTAAACTGTCTCGATATATAGAAACGGCGTCGTCTGTCAATGTTTTTCTCTTGTTAAACAGCATGACGGGTGATGGTGGATAATGTAGGGTTAACTATGTAACACACCTCAACACTTCATAATCGAACTTCTATTATTAAAATTTTAGAGGTCTTTGCTCTACAACTTAAGCAGTTCTGCAAAGATCCGGTTGCGTCTTTTCGAACCTCCCTCATATCACTTGGAAAGCTTCATACCCTTTGCCCAGCAAAATTGAGTCGTACATACTTCCGTCCTACGTCCGGCGTTATATTCAAATACATGGGTCGCATTCCTATAATAATCCCTGATCTATTGCAGGGCACAGGCCTATAAAACCTAGATTTTGTAGCGATCAATTTGCTCAGTGAATATAAGTGGCCCACCTCTGGGTCGGCAGATGCCGTCATCCACCAGAAATTGCAGGCTATAATAGCGCGGCCAAGTGAACATAAACAATCTCAACAATCCCTTTTCGAATCAGCGATTGCGGTTTCCTTTCAGAAATTATTCTAGTAGGACCAGCAAAATAAACAATATAAATCAACGGTGTTCCTTCTATGGGGTACTCTACCCACGCTAAATTATTCCATATAAGGAGGTAGCTCGTTCTTGTTTTTTCTCCAGAACTTACATTTTCAAATTATCCGCATCCGGCTTTTACACCTCCAAGTAATGTTTCCAGATTATGACTATTATTCAGTACACCAATTGAATTGGACAATATTTCTGTGTATAAAATTAAAAATAAAATAATAATAACAAGTCTCCATGGGATCGACTTCTGTTTAAGAAAGCAGGCTCTACCCTGCTGAAACTTTACCCAAACGAGTATTCAAATATTTAATATTCCCTTCTTCAGATACGAATTCGATGTTCCTTGAAAGGAATACAAAACTTTTCACCACACAGCCACAAAACATTAAAAACAACCAACTACAAGCAAAAGAATGAACATATTTTATTTCCCAACTCTTAATTGAACAGCGAGTAGTTGCCCTCTGTAAACTTTAAGCCAAACTCGTAGCACGTAGCACACGTCACTCGTTACGCAAATTATATAAAATTACAAGTTACACCATCGAACAAGGGCATCACCGTACCACTCCTCCCAACGTCGGCAAATTATCAAATCGTAAACTAAACGGAAAAATGAAGACATTTCTCAAGTTTCGTTAAAGGAAGGAGGACGAGCGCGAAAAAAACCGTGAAGGAAAGTTACTTCAACTTCATCCTTCGAAGCAAGAAGAAAACTCATTTCGTTTTTTTTCGAAGGGATAGCTTGTTTAAAGGTGCTCTTGCGAATTTCTCTGTTCTATAAGCTGGAAAATTATTTTCGCCGTGTTTACGTAATTTGTCCTTTTGTTAAAGGAGGGCTAGTCAAGAGGTCAGAGTGCTTTTTAATATCAATAACGAATTGAAGCCCAACACCGTAGCACGTCTCACCATTCAGGTTTTGTTGAAGAGTACGTGTTCAAAGGATAAAGATTTCATTAAGGTTCTAGAGTTGAGAAAGCGATTATAGAATAAAGCTGTATTATGAGTACCGTTACACGTTCGAAGAATTGCCATTTGAAAGATGATTATACAGTCAGACGGATGCACTAAGCTCATCGAAGGCAGTCAATCAAATGAAGAGCACAGCATTAGAGGAGAAGGAGGCGTTAACTTGAATAGCTGACCGTCATCATCTTTAGATTGCCTTCCACGATTGGAGGTATCTAGACGAATTTGAGGTTTCTCCTACATTTTATGATTTATCGTGGCCGACTAGCCAATTGATGGTGGGTATTATTCGAATATTAAAGTATGCTGAGAGAGTTTTGGACTGGTTATTTGGACATCTCGCTTCTTTTTCTGGACTGCGAGAGTGGCCAAATGAAAGAACTATGTTAATCAATCATCGCAAGCTACAGGTTCTAAAAAGTTCGATGTATTGCAAACACATAAGAAAAAAATCTCGCACACCAAAGACACGGTGACCCCCTTAAACTCGGCAAAGTACAAAAGGAAAACCTAACGATACTTTGAAGAAGATAAAGCCCACGAACAATTCATGCTTTTTAGAAGCCCAACTGCACCGCGAAAGGGCATGCCCGGTTAAATCAAAACCTAACTGTTATTATTACTCTTTATTGGGCTAAAGGAAGCTGGAAGTTCATGACCCCACTGACCTGACTGTGCCATCGTTCCATATCCTGTGCACCCTCCTTCCACGCTTGACCATCAGATCCGATCTCCGCAATGTCAAACCCTACACTGTTCTCCCATCTCCGTCGCCGCCATTCTACCGGTCTCTTTCCCGTTGATCTTCCGTCAAGAATTCTACGTACGGTCCTATCATTGCCCATTTTCACTGCAAGTCCGGCTCATCTTAATCTTCGCGACTTGATTATTCCCCTATTGTAGGTTTGCGGTCAAGCTCTTCCAATTCGTGGTTGTGGAGTTTCGTCCATTGTCCTGCCTCTTCATCATATTTACCGCCAAAGATACTTTTTAAAACTTTATTCTCGAATACGCGAAATTTGCTTTCTTCCCATTTTGTGAGAGGCCATGTTTCGCATCCGTATAGAACAATCGGCATGATTACGGTTGTATAAACACGCAGCTTTTTATTACGTGATAACTGATTTCAGCAGTTTACTGACTGCGTGCCAACTAGCGTTGCCGGGATATGCAGTCTTTTGTTAATTTCCTTGGACATTTCGTTACTGGCCGTCAGTATTATTCCCAGATATTGAAACTTTAACTTTTTTAAATATCTTGCACCTGATGTTTATGAGTGTTCCCTAAGGTCCACCTGCTCGCTCCATAATCAAATATATTGTTTTGTCTTTATTTATTTCTAGGCCCACCTCTTCTGCCGCTTGAATGATGATTTCACTGTTTTTAATTTCAATTTCTAGATTATCGCCCTAAACGGCGATGTCATCCGCATGTTAAGTTTATTAATACCACACACTTATTATTCCTTTGTAAATAAGAGTTCAGGTTTGATATTTAATGCACCGAGGACCTTATTGTTATAAAACTTTAGTCATAGGCACTTTATTATATTAATAATAAATAGACGTACGTTCACTAACCACTGCACAAAGCGTATGAATTTAAAATTGGACGGCACGGCCAATTAAATCACAGATAACAATAGCCATACACGAGTCGTCAATTAAGACGGCCGAATAAAATAAAAAATAAAGAGTTGTGTTTTTAAACCCGAGCGTCAAAGTTTAGGTTTCCTCATGCAGTTTACGTCTACATTAGCTTGAATGTTTATCTCGTTATTGAAATTTAAATGGTGCAAAATAATAAAATTGGCAGTGTGAGAACTAATGATTGTTATGTTGATGTGATGCTTTTTGGTCGGTCTGTTAAAATAAATCTAAACTAAAACGAGAAAATGTCAATTATTGTTACAAACATTTATTAGTTAGCACTTAATTATAATCAAATTTACTATTACTATTACTACTATTACTATTACTATTACTACTATTACTATTACTACTATTACATTACCACTAGTGCTATTACTATTAGTATTACCACTATTACTATTACCACTATTACTATTACTCTTACTATAACTACTATTACTATTACCACTATTACTATTACTATTCATATTACTATTACGATTACTATTACTACGATTAGTATTACTATTACTATTACTAATATTACTACTATTACATTTACTATTACTATCACTATTCGTACTATTACTATTAGTACTATTACTATAACTACTATTACTATTACTACTAATACTTTTCATCATCATCATCGGCACTACAACCAAGATCCGGTCTTGGCCTTTTTTAACAAATCTCTCCACCGATCCCGATTTCGAGCCGATGTCATCCAGTTTGGCACTCCCAGGCTCTAGGCGTCCTGGTCTACGCCATCCCTCCATCGTAGACAAGGTCTGCCGCGCTGTCTCTTTCTATGCATCCTCCCACAAAAGACTCTCCGGACAGGCCCCTCTTCGCTCATTCGAGCTAGGTGTCCTTCCCACCGGAGTCTACCGAGCTTGATTTTTCTTACGACATTAGCTTCAGGGTAGATTGCGTACAACTCAGGGCTGTAGGGTCTTCGAAATCTTCCACCCTCACATATGGGGCCAACAATTACTTTTAATATTGCTATTACTATTACTATTACCACTATTACTATTACTATTACTTATACTATTACTACTACTACTATAATTTTTTTTCTATTTTTTTTTTTTTTTTTTTTTATTTATTTATTTATTTTTTTATTACACTTCTCTCGGGAGAGGCAATCCTATAGCGGCGAGTGGACGCCCCGAGATGCCATCAAATAACTGGTGCAGTTACTTTTGAACAGTTACAGGTTGTGACGCTACCGGAATATTCGCCCGGGAAAGGAGTTCCACAGTTTCCCCGCTCTGTAACGGAACGAGTTCTGATGCAGGGATGTTCGCGCCGTCGAGATATGAACCGCAAACTGGTGCGATCCGTCGGATTGCCTTGTGGAGCGTATATAAGCCGAATTGCGTGGAACAATACCACGAATCTCCGAAGAGCAGTACCGTGAAAATATCTGTAAAACAGACAGTGTCGGCTACGCGCCTTCGATGTGATTGCGGCTGTAGTCCCGACGTCAGCGCCGAGTTCCCATTCAGGCGGCTCGCTTGTCTCTGTGTGCTTCAAGTAGGTCGAGGGTATGTTTAGGAGCCGAGCTCCAAACATGAGAGCAATATTCGAGCGCGGGTCTAATTTGGGATTTATATAGGAGAAGAAGTTGGGCCGGAGTAAAATATTTCTTTGCTCTAAAAAGATAGCTCAGCTTTTCTGAGGCTGACCTGGCGATGCTCGACTCGTGTTTATGCCATGATACATTCCCACAGACCGTGACGCCGAGCAATTTCAAGCTTTCCCCAGCTTCGAGGGTCCGGACCCTTCCCCACTGAAGGACCTTATCTAAATCTCGATTCAGACAGTCAATCTGTCTACATCTCAGCTGATGCGACGCAGATGCACCAATCGGCCGAACATTCGAAACGGATGAAACAAGCGTATATCATCCGCAAAACTGAACACTTTGTTATCCATTGTCTCCAACAAGTCATTTATGTAAAGCAAAAACAAGGTTGGAGCCAAAATATAACCTTGGGGCACCGCCGGATTAATAGGATACAGATCCGAACACTCACCGTCCACAACAACCCGGATCGATCGATTTTCAAGGAAGCTCTTCGTCCAGTCGCAAAGCTGTTGGGAAAGTCCATATGAACGAAGTTTGCTCAGACATAGAGCGTGCCCGAAACGGTCAAAAGCCTTCGAGATATCCAATGCAGATGTCCATATATCAGTTATAAGTGTCAAAACGTTTCCCATGGACCGCCTGCCACGGAATCCGCATTGACGATCATTCAGAAGTCCGCTGCACTCCAAAAACAAATAACTAACTCAGTATTGATGACTTTTTCCATTACCTTAGATAAAATAGATACTAATGCTATCTGACGGTAATTTTGTGGGAAACACTTTCTTCCCGTCTTTGCGATTGGCTGAACTAGGGCGAGTTTCCAGCAGGCGGGAAAGGTCCTCCGTGCATAAGATAAGCGGAAGAGTCTGCCAAGAACCGGCGATAGTTTTGGAGCACAGTTCTTAACGACTATTGCTGGTATTCCGTCCGGTCCGGTTGCCTTCCTACAATCCAGTTCACGTAGAATGGGTTGAATAGTGCGCGGGCGGAACCTGACAGACCGTACCGGCGCGATCACAGGTGGCTCCAAAAGACCGGGTTCGAGGTTTGAATTCGCCGAAAATAAATTCACGAACACATTAGCTTTATCCTTTGAATTCGTGACTAACGTCCCACTGTCTGTCACCAACGGAGGGAAAGAGGAGGATGCGAAGCTACCGCTGACAGCTCTTGCCATTGACCAAAAGGAGCGCGAACCAGTCGGGCACCGAAGGAGCTTATTGATCACCCTGTCGTTGTGAGCTTTCTTCGCGGCATCAATGGCCTGCTTGCACATGTTTCTGATTCTAACAACATTCGTTCTGTTAACATCGTTGGGATTGGAGCGCCATGCTCGCATTTTTTTGTCAAACCACGATTTATCAGATAAACTTCGTTTGATGGAATTTGGAATATACATCTCCATCCCCAGAAGAATAATCTCTGAAACCGACTCCGCGCAAACATTAACAGCGGAGTCTCTGAAGCACACCTCCGGCCATGGAAAGGATGCGAAGAAATCGCACAATTCGCCCCAGTTAGCAGCCCCATACTTCCATACATGGCGAAGCTGCCTAGGCCGGTTATTCGCTTGATATGCTAGTGCTTGCGCGACAGATACCAAGCATTGATCTGAGTTTCCCAGTGGCGCAGAAACCTCTACGTTATAAATACTCGGTTCGGATGTCAAAAACTTATCCAGTGTATTCTCATAATCACCTCGGGCACCCGGAACTCGCGTAGATTCCTCCACGAATTGAGTCAAATTGTGGCTAACAGCGAACATTTCCGGCAGCCTCTCAGCCTCGTCGGGTCTGTTGGAGTGAACCAACCAGCCGGTATTGTGTACATTAAAACCGCCAAGGTCGATAATTTCAGAACCTGGGTGGTTGATCTGTATCCAGCCGACGGTACGTGAAAGGTGTTCAAAGAGTGTCGCTGGTCGATCGTCATTCGGTGAGCGGTAAAGACAATAAAGAAATTTAACAGAACTCCTCAGTACGTTCCTCACCCATATGATGTCCATGTTACTGAGTTCCAACGACTCCATACTCTGGCAAGCCAGATCGGACAACTTGTAGGAGGTATGGAAAGCGATAAGTGATAAATCGGGAATGTTATGGGCAGCTCTGAGCACTCTTCAGTGAAGACGCAGACTCCACCCTTAAAACGGAATGTCGAATGTAAGTCGTATCTTGCACAACGAAGATATGTCGAATCAATTGAGAAGAACCGACCTGAGTCTCAGTTAGGGCAAGAATATCAGGTTTCGTTGTTTGCAAATATTGGTAGACGGAGTTTACATTCGTATTGGTGAAACCGATGCCCCTGATGCTACAAAATGCCGCCACCAGTCGAGCGTGGGCAGAGCCTCGAGAGCGAGCCCGATTATGCGATGACGAAGCTCTTAAAGTTCGGTTATTTATCATGATATCTGCATGATGTTCCCCCTGACATAGTCCCCCCCGGAGATCCGAATGGGAGACTAGTTTACCTCCGGAATTCTTCATATCAGAAGGTACCATCATGACTTATCTCCGTGTCAGTCCGGGCCTTCAGCCACACATCCGAAACACCGCCGAAGATTTCTCTCGACGACATCGCGGAATGTACAGCGTGGCGGGGTGGTATTGTGGGGTTTAAAGTTTAATTGGTGGTGGCGGAACGCCAACCCAGTCCGGCTGCTGTCAGTATATATATTCACCGCACAAGAAAAACGCTTGGTTACTCTGGTAACACAAAAAAAAGTTCTTTATTTCGAATTGTAAAAAAAACTGATGCTATTTAATCCGACTCCAAAGGTGAGGTTATCTCTTAACGCTGCGAGTAATTTAGTTCGCACAAAACTTAATTGGTAGTTATTTTACAATATCATGTGAAGTGAAGTTCGCACTCAACTTAATTCATAGTTATTTTACAATATACTTAGATATGAAGTTCGCGTTCACACTTAATTCATACAATATAATTCAAGATGAAGTTCGCGTTAACACTTAATTCATAGTTATTTTACAATATACTTAGATATGAAGTTCGCGTTAGTTGATAGGGAACTTGTTGGGTCTGCGCACGTCTCGCTATCTCTTGGGACATCCCATGAGAGATTTTATTAACTCTGTTTGAGGCACTACTCGTTCTCTGTGTATCCACGACGCGATTGAGTATCGCCATCGAAGCGACAGAATACCAAAATTCTATCCATCGCCTCGACAACCATATTTGGTCATTTATCTTTTCGCATTTTCCCTACCATGGAAGGGTTGAAACACACAATGATCCCCTTTGGTGCTCATTGCGTGTGTCGCCCAGCATGCGAACCATAGACTTTGAATCAAAATAAACATAAACACATTCGCAGCTGGGGCGAGTTATTCTGAACAGGGTTAACTGTTTACACGATCAGTGACTGTGTATAGCATTATTGCTGATCGTGTACATCGCATTTCCATGGTAGGATGTGTTTATTCGACCAGCACTGTGTGCTTTCATGCTGATCGGCTCGCGCGTTGCTGGCGTCCGCTTATATGAATCGCCATGCACGTGTATGAGGAAAATTCTTTCCTCTTGTGTGCTTGGCCAACGCTTGGTGATTTTCGTCGGCTACGTAATATGTACCGAGTTATATTTTAGGGGCGTTTCACTGGTACTTTTGGGCAGTGTTGATTGCGGCGTTTGCAACCGGATTTGCCCTTGTGGTACATGGTGCCATTCCCACTATTATGCCTGGTGTAGGCAATGTCTGTTGTTGCTGATGTATTTTTCGTATCAACAGACATTGTGCTCCACAGATTTTAGGTGGTAATTGGTATAACCAGTGCAGGTAAGTACTTGCTCTATTGAAAACGGGATGCTTATGCAAAGGGAGTTACCTGGTATATATGGACAGGTGAGTGGTGGCGTTCGCTAGAACCGCCACAGTATCTCACCTTGGGACCGACTACCACCTAAACCAACCTTTTCTCGAACCGGTCCATCAGCCAAGCCCCGAACTATGGTCAGGGATTTGGACCGACCGTTTCACGGAGCCTATAGCTTGATGGGGTGGTGTTTCACCGGGCGACAGGACGTTGGGACCCCAGCTATCACTCGGCCTTTAGTCGCCTTTTAGGACAAGCCGGCGTAGCTGTGAGTATATTCTAACGCTCTACTCACAGGTACTACTACTACTATTACTACTAGTACTATTACCATTACTATTACTACTACTACTAATAATATTCCTACTATTACTATTACTACCATCACAACTATTACTATTACTCCTATTACTACTATTACTATTACTACTATTACTATTCGTATTACTACGAGGGTTGCCTCTTATGTTTCGGGATTTGGCAACCCTAGTGTTGCAATCCGGCAATTGACAGCTCTGTCGTAAAGTTGGACATTTTTGAGGTTATACGCACTCAGAACGTTTTGACATACGAGCGCTATTTGTGTTGTTGACAGTAACTTAAAAGATTCATCTCGGCCCAAAAATGGAATTAAATCGTCAACATTTTCGTGCGATTATTTTTTACAACTTTCGGCGTGGATTAACTCAGCAACAGTGCATGGATGAACTTAATTCAATTTTTGGCGATGAAGCTCCATCAAGGACCAGTGTTTATCGATGGTATGGTGAATTCAATTGTGGTCGTAGTTCACTCCAAGATGAATTTCGTGAAGGTCGTCCAAAATCAGTTGTTGTTCCGAAAACCATTGATGCTGTGCGCGAACTGATATTGGAAGATCGCCATGTGACCTATCGTGAGATTGAAACAATCTTAGGCGTTAGTGGGACCAGCATACATTCAATATTGCATAAACATTTGACCGTCAAAAAAATTTGTTCGCGTTGGATCCCACACAATTTGTCAATCGCCCCCAAAGAAAATACCTCAATCAGAGTGGCAAAAGTGCTTCGACAATTGGTTCAAAAGTGTATAGATCTTCATGGGGAATATTTTGAAAAACAATAAAGTGATTTGCGATGATCAATATTTGTTTTTGTTCTCTAATCCCGAAATATAAAAGGCAACCCTCGTATTACTATTACTACTATTACTGTTGCTAATGTCACTACTAGTCCTATTACCACTAATATTATTACTATTACTACTATTACTATTACGATTACTGCTATTACTATTACTACTACCATTACCATTTTTACTATTACTATTACTATTACAATTACTATTGGTATTACTACTATTACTATTACTCCTATTACTACTATTACTATTACTACTATTACTATTACTCCTATTACTACTATTACCATTACTACTATTACTATTACTACAATTACTATTCGTATTACTATTACTATTACTACTACCACTATTACTACTACCACTTTTTTTTTCTTCGGATTTTTCGCAAATTATCCATTTCTCATCCTCACTCAGAATCCGATATAACTCTTTCTTCGTTGCCTTCGAACCAGCTGCTCGCAAATGAAAAATCGGGTTTCAACGTTTCTCAGTTTCAGTTCTTACGTCATGCAATTGCCGTTTTTTGAATCATTCCCACGGATTCCTACGGAAACTGCTTGTTGAGTCACTGCCAATGAATCAGAATGTTCTTGGATTTGACTTTTCTTTTTTTTTTACACTAACGCGTGCACAAAAGCGGATTTTGGAGTACCCTCAACTGTCAGAGAACAGTGCGAACAGAAGGAGAGGAAGTGGATAAGGAAAGGAGGTGTCGAGGTATGTTGGTCTTGAATGTCTGGGCGTCATAACGGCCAGGAAACACATGATCAGGCAGAACATTCCACATTCGTGTGGTTCGGCTAAAGAATGACTATGTTTATTTGTGTGCCTGAAGTCCACTTTCAACGTGAACTGAAGCGCATTCACAGATTGACGGGTATCGCTGGAAACTTGGATATTTATTCTGAAATTCTCTGCATTTTTTTTTTGACTGTCCACTCTGGAATTTATTTTTGGCTGTCCAGAGTGAGGGTTGTGCTCAGCACTCAAATAACCTTTCTTGAAACGTTGAAAACTTTCTCTACATGATTCATCATTTAGGGTCGATGCTATTCAGCTGCTCTTTTCCTCCAATTAACGCACAAAACTAAAACCCCTCGCAAAGCTGCATAGTTAACACAAAATTTGACATATTCAACAAAGTCAAAAATAAGGTTTTTGTGTACTGAAAATATAAACTGAATGTTATAGATGTCTAATTTCTTTGAAACCACTGACATCAGCTGCCATTATGGAACAGTCATAACAGCCAAAGCCTTTTTTTTTCAAAACGAATCGAAATAGTGTGTATTCCCAATAGTTTGTATTAGATATTGAACAAGTAATGAAGCAGCAGCGGAGACCGACTGATTAGGTTCTTTTGACTTCACTTCTACGCACAACAAAATAACTCCTTTAATAGAATATAACAGAAGTACATACATGCGTTCTGTATTACTTACTGAGTACTAATAAGAGTAACCACATTATCTGCTTGACTGTCGCATTCAACGATCAGTTTTCAATGCCCATCCCAACCCTCCTCTCTATCTGATATGCAATTGATAGCAACCAAACATTTTTTCTTTTCTATTAAATGATCGGAATTTTATTACAACTGCGGTGCAAGTAGTTGGAGCCAAATTGAAAATCTCGTGAACCAGTTTCATTCCAATTTACATATTTTAACATTGAGAATGAGCAGGTACTCCCTTTCATGTCCTTTAGTTTCGATTTACTAAGGATTTCAATGGCAGCTCTCAGATTTTACTTTTCTCCCCTAGATATGCAAATCGTACCTTTGCTTTTGCTTCGCATCTACCTATTTGCATCCTACTAAAACTCTCAGCTAACTGATAATAAAACTGTGTCCTACAACTTTACACAATCGTCCTTTATCCTACTATAGAACGTTCCCCTTATCTTGTGTTCTAGTCCTGTGCACATTCACTTCACTACAATTGTTGTATCACGTTAACTCGTTGGCCTTCAATTAAAGTCGGAAATTTTGTTGAACTCTTTGAAAGGACCAAAGGAACAGAATCCTTTTAATTGATATGCAACTTTGCAAATTCTACTTTGTTCCAATTAAGTCCTTTCCATTCCTCTGTTTTGTGGCAACTGGTAGCCCCCTATACATTAAAGACCCGGTGAAGAAAAGATACATTGAGTCATCTTAATCAGCGAGGTATTTGTTTCAGACTCTGCAATTATTTCGTTCAGGACATTGAGTCAAAGGATCAATTAATCCTTTTCTGTGAAAACGATACAAAACAAAAAAAGGAAAAACAATTAAATAAGGTACAGCATGCCATCTTGTTCTCCTTTGACATCCTTCCTTTAAAATTATATTGTGTAATGGCTGAGTCCAAATTTACGATATCTACCCGCGGGTGTGGCGTTTTCTACTTCCTGTTCGTATTCTACAGGACATGCAGCAGTACTAACGTCGCCACTTAGACTGGCGCCAACTGGCTTCACATTTGATATTCCTAGGGGGGTGTTTGCCGAATAGAGAGAAATCACCACACGAAGCGAGGTATCTGCAAAGGACTATTTTGGTGTTTTAATAGTGATGCTGGCTCAAAGGTATCTGCATGTTTCGCTCGCCATGGGAGATGTGTTGCCATCTAGTGGAAAAAATACGCATTGGTTGTTATGCGCATGTGTCATGCGAGAACTTCCCACGAAGCGGGGTAGTGTGTTGAACTTTTGTATATCAACGAGAAATTTGTCCGCCAAATCATTTATGAAGACAAATAGCTGGGTTACTACGGATGCCGACTATTACGCAGTGCTTAGACGAAGTACAACTATTCTTTCAATTACACCAATTGTTTAGCTTACGAACAGCCTATAGAATACTCATTTTTATATGACAGTTGATTTGTTGTGCTGAACTCCAATAGGTATGATAAACTACCACATGTTTCCTTTCTATAACTTTAAGGGAGTTGGGGAGAAACGATTTTCAAATATCAAATCACATCACATCGTATCCTTAGAATGCGAATGGTTCTGAAGTCATCACAGCCATTCTTCTTATTAACAGCATACCTTTGACCTAATTTCAATAAAGAATGACGAGGTCGGCTGAACAGAATGTTTTTGGTAGAAATTATTTCACAGCTGAACTGTTATGTGCTCTGCAGATGACTGTGTGGAGACGATGTTGCTGTGACAACACCTGATAAATGAAGAGATTAGCTCACGCCACAATCAATATCCGGAAACGAATATCGTTGCTATCGTCAACACCCAGCAACAAGAAGAGATGGAAGTCGAACACGCCCAAATAAGGGAAAAATAATCTTAGAGGAATTTGCTTTTAAATATTTGTGGTTAATTTAGGTTTAATGAAAATCTTGAAATTTCAAAGATTCTTAAGCTAATATAAGAAGATTACAAAGGACCCTCAGTTTTATTTTCCATAATTACGTTTAATATGAACCGTTTATTTTGAAAGTGGCATAAGTCACCTTGTTTTTAAATTGACATATATAAGGGTTACCGTTTTAACATGTTTAAAACATTGACGCCAACTTTGGAAGAGATTTACTTGTATTTGCTATAATTGCATTTGCTATAATTGTAAAAAAAACATCATGTTTCATTACGGAAATGGACTTATCATCACCTTTGTGGAGGTCATATTCTTAATTACTAATTTTGGCTTACCTCCGTGCCTTTTGGGTAGGCCCGCTCGGTCTGCTTCCGGTTGCTGGTGGCCTGTTGAATCGCCCGGCTCCGTGCCGCGGATTCAGGCGGGTTTTTAATGGCCGGATTGGTCCTGATGTGGACGAACTACCAGTGGGCGTCCCTTTTTCCCGGTCGTTCCAGGAGCTCGTCGCCAGTCAGGTGATGGACGTTCTATTTTGTCGATGTAATGCCGACAACTTTGGTTACTGGCTTGGAACCAACCAGCAGTTATCACCGGTGATGAGTGGAGTAGCCGCCTATGTGCCACTCCCAGCGAAATGATACAGCAATTAAGTTTCAGTCTCTCTAGATCCAGCGTGTATTGTATGGTTTACAGATGAAAGACCTTTGACCTTTTTTTCTGACTTTAGTTACTATTTAAGTCGTTAAGGCCTCTAGACACTGCTTCGGTGTTCCGGATTTCGACTGATCACGAAACTAAAATGCGCCGCCCTTTTATACTCTGCATCTACAGTGATCTCTTAAAAATTTAACATAAAAATTCCAAGAAGCACAAACAAGATTTGGTGTGTGCTTCAATTGCAATGGGGTTCTAGCAAGTGGAAGGGAATTTGCTTGAACAAATTCCCGGAAGGAAACATTATGAAATGTATTTAGGCATTTCATAATGTTAGGGTTATTGGGTATTGACTCAGCGCAAGGCTAATAACCTTGCCCGTAAAAATAAATTATTATCCAGGACGCCCAGAATCTGGGAGTGCCAAACTAGATGACATCGGCTCGATATCGGGACCGATGGAGAGACTTGCTAAATAAGGCCAAGACCAGATCCCGGTTGTAGTGCCGATGATGATGATGATAATTGGGAATTGAATCAATGTGCGACAAATGGATTTTTGGTTTAATTTGTTGCTCATATGATTCATTTGGGGAAGATATTTGGATTTCGGTTGGGGAATTTCGCGGAAGGCACAACCATGAAATGCATTTGAAGATACGCATTTCATGATGTTATCATTCCAGGATATTGCTCAACGCACAGAATGAACTTAAGATTCGTACTATGACGCATTGTTTGGGGAAAGCTAATTAGGTTGAGGCTTATTAGGAATTGGATGAGGGTGATGATTTAGGATCACTACATCATCATCATCGGCACTAAAACCGGGATCCGGTCTTAGTCTGATTTAGCAAGTCTCTCCACCGGTCCCGATATCGAGCCGATGTCAGCTAGTTTGGCACTCCCAGATTCTGGGCGTCCTGGTCAACGCCATCCGTCCATCGCAGACGAGGTCTTCCATACATCCTGCCACAGAGGACTTTCCAATATCTGTATTTCAACAGACATGTAGAAGCTGCTCTGGTCAAGGCTAGAAAAACGTTTGCTATGACAAGGAGGCTATTTCACAGTAGCCAACTTGACAGCAGGGTAAAAGTCATATGCTACATGACGCTAATCAGGCCAATGCTCATATATGGTTGTCCAGTATGGTTTAACATAGGTCCAAATTTGATGGAAAAGATTCGGGTGTGCGAAAGGAAGTTTCTCAGAAATTGTCTCAGATTATATCGGACACCGGAATCGGACTATAAAAAGTATTATTCAAATGAGACTTTATATAATGAAGCCTGCATAAATAGGGTGGATAATTTTATGATTAAATTAATCAGAGGACATATTGCGAGAGCAATAAGCTCGTCCAATGACCTAATTTTCGGGGCTTATTATCCAAACACTCTGTACTATGAGAGCGTGCGTCGCAACGGCTTTGTTCCACCAGAGGCGTTCCTTGACTTGGACATGAAAGGGCTTATACAGGATAGATCCGGAATTCCGCTGATCTATCATGTAAGTAGATCATCCGTAGACGGGCGATTGTGCTACGAGCGGGAAGAAACGCGCACCGAAGAAGAGCTCCTGCGCTTCAGTAGGGCTATCTCCCACAGAGACCGGAACGATAGTATTAGACAGCGTCAACAGTTCTGGTGGTTGAATGGCATATAAAGACCTGGATACCAAAGTCGGTATAGAATCACACTATCATCAGCTAGCTTACATAGACTTATCTTTTCTAGAATTAGGGTAGTATAAGATTTAAGTTAAGTTAGGTTAAGTGCTTTCACATAAAAAAAAAAAAAAAAATAGGTAAGTTAAGTAAGTTAAATTTTAAGAAAAAAAAAAAAAAAAACAAACAAAAAAAATTGACGAAGTTTTTCAAATTTTCTTTGTCTTTCAAATAATTATAAGTACTGCCACAAACTTCTGTCGCCGAAAGGCAAATTATACAAATCTTTAGTAATGTTTAGTTTGGAGCGTCTGCGAAGGACGAGTAAGTTATTATATAAGATAATTAAGCTAGAATTTAAGCACTTTTTGTCTAGCCTTTAATTTAGAAATTAAGAATATAAAAAGAAAAATAAAAAATGTTTTAAAAATGAAAAATGAAAAAGAGGACTTTCCAAGCAGGGTCCTCTTCGCTCATTCGAGATAGGTGCCCCGCCCACCGGAGTCTACCGAGCTTGATTTTTCTGACAACATTAGCTTCAAGGTAGATCGCGTACACATACGGGGCCAACAATTCTCCTTAACGCCTTCCTCTCGAACGCGGCTAAGATTTCAAATTGCCTTTAATTGAGCACCCAGGTCTCTGAGTACTGGTAAGACCATAGTCTTGTACAAACTAGCTTGGTTGTGCTGGATAAATTTCGGGATTTAAAGATCCTTGACAGACCATAGTAGGCTTTGTTGGATTTGATCAGCCGTCGCGTATTTCTTCTTCCATATTGTTATCGGCTGATACTATTGACCCGAGGTAGTTTAATGATTGCATTACTTCAAATTCGTGTACCCTAATAGTTTGACCAACGTTAGGTTTTCTCTTAGCAGAAGTTGCCACCATGTACTTAGTTTTTCCTTCATTAATGTGCAGTCCCACTTTTGGCGCCGCCTGCTCGATATGGGTGAAGGAGTCCGGTACAGCCGAATCGGATCTACGGATGATGTCGATGTCATCTGCAAAGGCAAGTATCTGGCTGGACTTGATGACAACTGTCCCTCTAGTTGTAACGCCAGAGTGGCGGATTGCTTTCTCCAACGCCAGATTAAAGAGGAGGCAGGCCAGACCGTCCGCTTGTCGGAGACCATTGAGGGTGTTTATGGGTTTTGACAGCAATCGCACTATTTTTACTTGACTAGTTACGTTGGACATGGTTTACCTACGAAGTCATATCAATTTGTTTGAAATGCCGAACTCTCTTATGACGTTATACTATTCTACCCTGCCTATGCTGTCGTAGGCGGCCTGAACGCCTATAAATAGATGATATAATGGAATCTTAAATTCCAGACATTTTTCTATTATATCTGATCAATCGCTGATTTCCCGGTGATGAAGCCACACTGATATTGACCAATGATGGCTTTAGCGTATGGGGCTATCCGATCTTGTAGGATAGCGGAGAGTATCTTATAGGCGGTACTCAGCAATGTTACACCCCTATAGTTGCTGTGCACTGTGATATCTTCCTTATTATGTATGGGGCAAATTATTCCGCGACGTCAATCGTTCGGCATCTCCTCTTGCTCCCATACGTACACCACGATCTCATGAATTGCGTCATGTAACGCTGCCCCTCCTTGTTTGATCAGCTCAACTGGTATGCCATCAGCTCGAGAGTTTTATTTGATTTGAGCTATCTTATGGCTTCTACTGTTTCCTCAATGCTTGGTGACGATAGCATTTGGTCTTGATCTTCCATTGGTGGAGCATCCAATTCTTGTGTGAGCTGACCATTTAGCAATTCATTGAAGTGCACTTCCCACCGCTCCAGAATGCCTTCAGGATCGGTGATCAAATTACACTCTTTATCCTTGCAGTAAGTGCAGCGTGGTGTGCACCGCGTCATACTGTGGATTATTTGATAGAACTTCCGCGCCTGGTACGGACCTCGCTCTCTACTCTTCTCTATTTCACAAACTAGATTTTTTCGCCAGGCACTTTCCTATTTTCTGTGAACCCTTTTTTTTTATCTTCCGAGCTCTTTGTATTTCTCTTCGCGTACTCGCGTCCTATGAGACTGTTCCATTGCCCGGTATGCAGCATTCTTTCGTTCAGTCGCTAGTTTGCACTCATCATCAAACCAGTCATTTCGATCTCGACGACTACTGGTTAAGATGGAGTTGGCAATACTAATGACAGTATTATTAAGTCATGTCCATTTCTCTTCTACGGCATTCTGGCCCCAGGACTTACTCTCCCTCCATCGAGCTCTTCGAGGGCGAGTCTTAATGCATGATGTTACTGGTATTCTCATTGCGTAAGCCTTATCCGCGGATGCAATAGGTCTTCGTAAGGCCGAAGTTTTCCGTGCTCGGAAAACTATACCAACGAGATAGTGATCCGAGTCGACGTTGGCACCTCGGTACGTTCGTACCGTCATCAGGCTCGAGGAGTGGCAGCGATCTATCAACACGTGGTCAATTTGATTACGGGCGGTTCCATCAGGTGATACTCAGGTGACTTTGTGGATATTTTTACGCGGAAACCTGGCACTCGCAACGACCAAGTTTTTCGATGCTGCCAGTTCGATGACTCATAGTGCTTTTTAATCAGTGTGTTCGTGCAAACTATGGGAACCTGTGTAGTGCCTGAAAACCGGCTCCCGACCTATTTTCGCATGCAAATCACCAAGAACGATTTCCACATCGTATTTTGGGTACGCACGAAACGTACATACAGCCGAGCCTCAGATCCCAGAGCCCTCTTTCAACGAAGTTGTAGAAGCAATAAATCGATTGAATAACAACAAACTGCATACCGGCTGAGCTTCTGAAGGAGGAGGAGAGGCAATCGCTCGAAAGATCCACCAACTCATCAAAACAATATGGGATAAGGAAGTCATGCCGGAAGAATAGAAAACTTCAATAGTCGTCCTCATTTAAGAAAAAAGGGGGACCGATCTGACTGCGAAAACTATAGAGGAAAATCATTACTCCCAACCACATACAAAATACTAACAAATGTCATACTGGCGAGAATCACAACGTACGCATAAGAAATACTGGGAGACTACCAACGCGGATTCCGTAGGAATCGGTCAACAAGCGACCAAATGTTCACAATAAGGCAACTGCTGGAAAAGACGTGGGAATACGGAGAGACGGTTCATCAACTCTTCGTTGACTTGAAAAAAGCCGACGATTCAGCCGCAAGGCAAAGACTCTACCATATTGTAGTTGAGCCGGGAATCCCGAAAAAATATGCCGCCCTCATTTAAATATGCATGAACGAAAATAAAGGTCGAGTTAGAATAGAAAACCACCTCTCAGAACCATTTGAAATCCGAGACGGACTAAAACAGGACGATGGCCTATCACCGTGTCTTTTTAACTCTGTGCTCGAGTATGTCATCAAAAGGTACAAGATGACAACATGGGCGGAACATCCCTGAACGTGGTTACACAAGTGCTCGCATATGCGGATGACATCGCCGTTTTGGGCGATAATCTATAAACTGTAAGTAAAATCTGTGAAATCATCATGCAAACGGCAGATGAGGTGAGGTAAATGAAGACAAAACAAAATACATGATTACGGCGAGAGCAGGTGGACCTCAGGGAACATATAAACGTCAGTGGCAAGATATTTGAAGAAGTTAAAGAATTTAAATATCTGGGAACGATACTGACGGCTAGTAACGACATGTCGAAAGAAATTAACAAAAGACTGCATTCCGCCAGCGCTAGTTGGTACGCAGACAGTAAACTGCTGAAATCCAAACTGCTCTATTACATAACATAAACCTCCGTATCTATAGACCCATAATCAAGCCGATTGCCCTATACGGATGCGAAACATGGGGTCTCACAAAACGGGAAGAAAACAAACTGCGCGTATTCGAGAATAAAGTTGTAAGGGGTATCTTTGGCGGTAAATATGACGAGGATACAGGAGAATGGAGGAAACTCGACAACCACGAATTGGAAGAGCTATACCGCAAACCTACAATAGTGAGAGTAATCAAGTCGCGAAGATTAAGATAGGCCCGACATGTAGCGCGAATGGGCAACGATAGAACCGTGCGTAGAATTCTTGACGGTAGACCAACGGGAAAGAGACCGGTAGGACGGCCGCGATGGAGATGGGAGGACAATGTTAGGTTTGAGAGTGCACAGGATATAGAACGATGGCGGAGTCAAGTCAGTGAGGTCATAAACTGCCGGGTTCCTACAGGCCAATAAATAATAAATAAGTATCTTGGGCACGCATTGAGGGCCCGTTCGACGTTCTCTCTCTGTAGGTCCGAGACCGTTTATGAGGTTTATGTTCTTAAGCTGACCTCGCACGCGAAGTGTATGTAGCCTTTTGTTTGTTGCATTAAAACCGATAATGGCAGGTATCAGGTTTTGGCTGAATAGGGAGCCTATGCCGACCACGTGGTTTTTTACATGGCAGCTATAATAAATGTCATACTCCTTTCTTTGAATAACACCACTCCCCGTCCATTTTATTTCTTGTAATGCTGTTATGTCAGCCTTATATTCGGACAAGGCATCGGCTAGCTGCTATTCAGCTCGAGCTCCATATAGTTAGCGGACGTTCCATGAGAAAATTCGTAAATCGTTTAGTCATTCTCGTTTCTGTGGTCGTCGTTGTATATCCGGTCCACATCCAAGGCTTATGGCGTTAAGGGCAGGGCTCTCTGGAGCAACTACATCCTCCCCTCCTTCAAGAAAAGGAAATTAATCTGGAAGTGATTATTTTTTTGGGCGGCGGCCGATGAGAAAAAATGGACAGTGGCATGTTTTGAGTAGAATTTTTCTTACATGTGATCAGAATTCTTGTACAATAAATAATTAATACAATTTTTCTGTTTTTAAATGTTTTTTTTTGTGTTTTGAAATTTCTATTATTGACTAACAAATATAGATTTTTGATTGTCTTAATATTTTATTTCTGTATTGTACTTGTTTAAGCATTTCTTTCTGTTCTATATTATTATTATTTTTTTTTTTTTGGTTTTGTTTTCCATTATTAGTTTTTATTTGCTTATACATAATTGTTTGAATTAAACAGTATATAAAAGCTAGTGAATGTAGTTGTGGATCTTTTGACAGTTACTCACTAAAATTTCAGCCATTTTGGACGCGTAGTTTTTATTTGACAGTCCTTTGAGTGAGTTGATGTGACTCATCATCATCATCGGCACTACAACCCGGAACCGGTCTTGGCCTTATTTAGCAAGTACTGAGGCTTGTTAAATTTTCCATAATAATTTGTTTTTTTCCGGGCAAGGTCATTAGTTTTGCGCCAGAGGCTGCCCGATGGGGAGTCGCACCCCGGTCTCCCACGTGACAGGCGGGAATACTAACCACTATACTATCGAGGAGCCAGTCGATGCGAGTGTTTTTGTGAAAATGGACAAAATTGGCTATCGAGCTGTCATTAAATTTTCGTTTTTGAAAGGCAATACATATACACAAATCAAAGACGAGTTGGCCTCTGTGTATGGGGACTCTACACCATCATTTACCACAGCTGAATTTAAACGTGGCCATGAGAGCTTTGGAGCGGATGAACGTTCGGGACGTCCAAAAACTGTAACAACTGACGATGACATTGCTAAAGTTCACCAAATGGTGCTAGACGACCGCCGAATTAAAGTGAGAGAGATAGCAGAGGCTATGAAAATGTCCAAAGAACGTGTTTATTACATATTAAATCAAGATTTAGGCATGAGAAAGCTGCCCGCGCGTTGGGTGCCGCGCTTGTTCACGTTAGACGAAAAACGCGTTCGAATGAACATTTCCAACGCTCTGTTGACGCAGCTTCGGCGCAATAAATCCGAGTTTTGGCGCCGATTAAGTACTGTCGATGAAATTGGGATACACTACTATACTCCCGAAACAAAAATACAGTCAAAACAGTGGACTGCAAAAGGGGAATAGGCTCCAAAAAAAAAGCAAAAACAGTTTTTTCGGCTGGGAAAGTGATGGCGACTGTTTTAGGGATAGTTATAGAATTATGTTATTCGGTTATCGTCAAAAAAGAAAAACCATTGCAGGAGCATACTACGCATCATTACTTGACCAACTGAAGACAGAAATTGCGGGAAAACGGTCACATTTGCACAAAAAGAAAACACCTCAACGGTTGCCATGGCACAAATCCACGAGTTACAGTTTGAACTGCTTGCCCATCCGCCTTACTCACCAGATCTAGCCCCCTTGGCAACTTCTTTTTGTTCCCTAATCTAAAAATTGCGCTTGGAGGACAGAGATTTTCGTCAAATGAGGAGGCAATCACCTTCGTGAACAGTTATTTTGCAGAGAAAAACGCCGAGTACTATTTGGACGGATTAGAGGGATGGGAGCATCGCTGGGAGAAGTGTGTAGAGTTACAAGGAGACTATGTAAAAAATAAAAATAAATTTTAAGAAAAAATGTCGTATCTTTGTTAGGTCGAAAACTTTTCAACCCACCCTCGTATGAACCGACTTGCGGGGAACAATACCACGGATCTCCGAAGGGCAGCATCCGTGATAGTATTAGTAATATCTTATATATAACATAAATTCACGCTTTGAAAAGGTTAGAAGAAACGTGTGGTCTCATCAAAGCACGGCTGCGAGTACAGCCGGATATCCTAAATTGCTACTTAGGCTTGGAGTGGTACTGGTTAATGCTCTGGTATATGTCTTTGATAACAGCACTATGATCAATAGTCTGTGAATTCCAAGATAACGCATCCACAACATCGGTGACAGCGCCACTGAGTGCAATAGTGAACGTAGTTGCATGGTAACTGAACTCCATATAGTTGAGGGCCTTTGGACGACATTTTTGGATAAATTTGTTATATGATTTTTACATCCAATGAGGATAAATATATTTGAAACACCAGGAAACAAATTCGTATTCTTCAATACACTTTGATGCACAGGAGCGGCATTTCCTTTAGTCAACTAGTGCCGGGTTTTTGTATATAGTTTATAGACGGGATTTGCGTGTGTTTTAGCCCCAACGAGAGCCCCATCAATTAATAACATGGTCTGAGAGATATCGGACGGCTTAAGGCTAATAACCTTGCTCGAAAAACAAATTATTATGGACAATTTAACAAGTCTCGGATAGTGACCGGATACCGGTGGAGAGACGAGCTAAATAAGGCCAAGACTGGATCCCGGTTGTAGTGCCGATGCTGATGCTGATGAGAGATATCGAGGGAAAGCATTTGAATATATGGAATGCATTTAACAGGTTCACTTGGAGCAACGATCGTATATTACCTACAGAAAACAGTTAGGCAGACTACATTGAGCCTATAATCTGGAAAACTTACATTTGAACCTCGAATGAGTTTCACTGTTGGTTAGGTATCTAACCGTGGGCGAATTTAATCCTTAGAATGTGATTGTGTTTTTATGCAATACGCACACAAGATGATTTTCGGATAATCTAAAATATCAAACTATCCACCGATCTGAAGTAGAATGCGAGAACAGAAAAAGTCAAAAGACGAATCTCGATTATCAATACAAGAGGGCTATTTGTGTGAGGCCTAGAAATTAGTCACCGAAATCTGTATGTAATAATACTTTTCGGAAAATTGTTTTTTTGTTCTCATGTCTGTATTTTACAGCATGCATTAAGTTAATAACATTGATTTTCATTTGTATTATGTTATTTCACAAGAAGTACATTGCCAACGCGCCGAGTACTTCTTACAACGTTGTCACTTTAATCATATAATTCAAGTCAATAATAATTCTACTAATGCCGTTTCCAAACGAAAGCGGTCTGCTTATTTTCATGTGTTTACATCTCCTCAGCTTATTATTTCGTTAATCCTCCCAGTTGTGAGAAGTACCAACCAGCGACTGTCTTTAAAGTAAATAAAGAATCACAAATGGAACTTCTCCATCATAACTGAATAAAACATTAAGTACGCCCTTTGAGAGAGCGTGTCTAATTCTCGGTTCAAGTCATTTTCTATCAATGTTAAAGTACCACTGTTAGACAGGTGTGTATTATTTCATTCGCACATCTCTTGTCTACTGTTATTACTTCAATTTATCTCTCTGGGGGTGCGACCCCTCCACCACGGCAGTAGGAAAAGTTTTCTCAGTATGCCCCTAATGGATATTATGAATTTTCCATTGACACTTCATGTATTTCATTGACAACGACGATATCTTGCTCCTTTATGGAGGTAGTGGTAAATCTGTTCATTTCTCCCCTTCGTTAAGAATTCCTACATTTCTAACTTCCAATTTAAGGACATATTTGGACTGCACAAGTTGCCTGAACAAAAGGATTCACTTATCGCGTTCCATTTACCTGTAAAAGGAGCATTTATGATTTCGGTCTCAAGAAAACGACGAGGAATCTGCGAATTTCTATGGGACGTTCTCAAAACGGCTTTTGTGAAAGGATATTAGTCTGTGCTGTGTGTCTTTCATAGCATGGGAAGTCAAATGGAGAGAAAATTTGAATTTGAAACAAATGGCGTTGATACGGTGAATGGCTATGACACGAGAGGATGACGAACGTGAAAACGACGATTCGCAGGGTTGCTAAGAACCTGCTGAGTATCTACGACAGAAGATGAATTACAAGGACTTCAAATGCACTGAACCACCGGCAGAATGTGTCAGCGACACTGGATGCACCTTAGACAGTAGACCATCCGTCAGGAAATGAAATATGCATTCAATTTACTGAAGTTAAATTGTAACTTGGCAGCATAAGTTCTCAAGCCATTGGATGCAGGTGGTGAATGGCTAAAATAAGTGAGACATTTATTCCGCAGAAAGTAGAAGGAGCAAATAAAAAGAAAAGATGGATTTGAATTGGGCGGTGGAGGAAGTGCAACTTGTCTCAGAGCGAATGTCAAAGGAATTGAACGTAATTTGAATTTATGTCGTGGTAAACTGAAATTGATATGACAAATGAGGAGGGGTGCTCAGATCTGTAGAATCGTCGTTTCCGGTGACTTTTTCAACAGTTGGTCTTAGAAGTAGGCGGATATCCGTTGCTACGAGAGAATAAGGCAGACAAATGTCTTAAATGTATATGATGAAAGCCTTCCGTACTTCTGTAGGAATAAGCTTGGCTCGTTTGATTAAGAAATATATGAATGGCGTATCTCTCTCTGTTTGTGTGCAGTCATGAATACTATATATCCTGTGGGTTACTTGCGCCGACAGTTTCACAATTATCTATTACATTTATTGTAAAGTTGTGTGATGATTATTTTGGTGGCTAAAATTTTTTTCGTAATTAAAATATTTCACAAAAATTATTTTAAAATTTAAGAGACCATACACATCTTACGAAATGAGAAGAGAACAGATTGCGCGTATTCGAGAACTGAATTGTAAGGCGTATTTTCGGTTGTAAATATGATGAAGAGGCAGGACAATGGAGGAAACTCCACAAGAGAAAAGGTTGGTTTAGGTGGTAGTCTGTCCCAAAGTGAGATACCACCCCATCACGCTGTACATTCCGTGATATCGTCGGGAGAAATCTTCGACAATGTTCGAATGTATGGCTGATGGCCCGGACTGACACGGAGACAAGTCATGGTGGTACCTTCTGTGATAAAGAATTCCGGAGGTAAACCAGTTTCCCACTCGGAACTTTGTCATTTTTTATTTTTCCCCCACATTTTTTATTTCCGTTTTTGTCTTGGATTCTAAATTATATGCTAGACAAAAAGTGCTTTAATTCTAGCTTAATTATCTTCTATTATAACTTACTACTCCTATGCAGACGCTCTTAGCTAGACATTATATGACTTGTACAATTTGCCTTTTGGCGACAGAACTTTGTTTCTGGCTGTAGTTATGATTATTTATATAACAAACAAAAATTAGAAAAACTTTGTACCATTTTTTTTTTGTTTTTACTTAAAATTTAACTGTCCATTTTTTTCACCTTTCCACCGCTTGCTTCAGCCGGCGAAGATGGCTTCTTTAAGCGATTTTTCACTTCCTTATCGTAAAGGCAGCCAATGATCTCGCCCAGCTTGCACACGGCATTAGTAATATGCCTTTGCTTTTTAATTTTGATCGTTCTCGTTAATTCCGCGAACCGCTCTCTGAGCTGGCCGAACACCAAAGAACCACCATCACCTCCATCACGGTTCTGACCCGCGGTCGTCTCCAAATCTCCAAATTTGGAGAGATTTGAAAACACGTAAGCAACTCTTTGCATTTGTGTCTAGGCAGGGGGGGGGGGGGGGGGGGGGCTGCAGACATCATGCAGATATTATGATAAATAACGTCGGCGTTATTGATAAAGGCGTTTTGTAATATCAAGGGCATCGGTTTCACCAATACGAAGGTAAATGCTGTCCCCCAATATGTGCAAACAGCGAAGACTGATATATCTGCCCTAACCGAGACCCAGGTCGATTCGTTAACTGATTCGACATATCTTCGTTGCTCAAGATACGACTTCCATTCGAGATTCTGTTTTAAGGGCGGAGTCTGCGTCTTCGCGCGCTCCGATCTGACTTGCGAAAGGATGGAGGCGTTAGAGGCCAATAACTTGGACATCTTGTGGTTGAAAGTCGTGCTGGGGGATTCTTTTAATTTCTTTGTTGTCTTTACCGCTCTACGAATGACGATCGACCAGCAACATTTTTCGAGCATCTTTCACGTACCGTCGGCCAGGTACAGATCAACCACAAGGCTTCTGAGATTGTCGTCCTTGGCGATTTTAATGTGCACAATTCCGAATGGTTGGTACATTCTAACAGAACCGATGAGGCTGGGGGGCTAGCGGAGATGTTTGCTGTTAGGCGCAATTTGACTCAACTTGTGGAGGAAATGACGTGAGTGCGGATACCCGAGGCGATTATGCGAACACCCTCGATCTATATTTGACATCCGAGCTGAGCATTTATATCGTGGAGATTGCTGCGCCACAAGGAAAGTCTGATGACTGCTTGGTATCTATCGCGCAAGCACTTGCATATCAAGCGAATAACCGACCTAGGCAGCTTCGCCATGTATGGAATTATGGGGCTACCAACTGGGACGATTTGCGAGATTTGTTCGCATCCTTTCCGTGGTCGGAGGTGTGCTTTGGGGACTCTGATGTTAACGCATGCCCGGTGTCGGTCACAGGGATTATTCTTCTCGGGGTGGAGATCTATATTCCGCATTCCATCAAACGAAGTTCATCTGACAAACCTTGGTTTGATAAAAAGTGCGAGGAGATAGCAGCCGAAAAAAATGGAGCTTGTGAACAATGGCGCTCCAATCCCACCGAGGTAAACAGGACGAAGTTTGTTAGAATCAGAAACGCGTGGAACCGGGCGATTGATACAGCGAAGAAGGCTTTCAAGGACAGAGTGGCCAATAAACCTCCTTCGGTGCCCGACTGGTTCGCGTTCCTTCTGGTCAATGGCAAAAGTTGTCAGCAGTTACCCCGTTTCTTCGTCTTCCCCTCCGTTGGTGACAGACAGCAGGACGTTAGTAACAAATTCAAAGGATAAAGCTGATCTGTTCGTGAATTTATTTTCCGTAAATTCAAACCTCGATCTCGGTCTTTTGGAGCCACCTGTAATCGCGCCGTCACGGTCTTCCATGCGCGATGTGAGATTTCGCCCACATACCCTTCAACGCATTCTATGTGAACTGGAATGTAGGAAGGCAACCGGCCCGGACGGAGTACCAGAAATAGTCCTTAAGAACTGTGCTCCAGAACTATCACCGGTTCTTGGCAGACTCTTCCGCTTATCTTATGCACGGAGGACCATTCCTGCCTGCTGAAAAAACGCTCGAGTGCAGCCAATCCCAAAGAGGGGGGATAAAGTGTCTCCCACAAAGCTACCGTCCGATAGCATTACTATTTTATTTTAGCTAAGGTAATGGTAATCAATGCCGAGGTAGTTAAGTAATTGGGGTACAACGGACTTTTGAATCATCGCCAAAACGGATTCCGTGGCAGGCGGTCCACGTGAGACCTTTTGACCCTTGTAACCGATATATGGACATCTGCGAATGAGCGGCATGGTAAGTCAAGAGCGGTCGCATTGGATATCTCGAAGGCTCTTGACCGCGTCTGGTACGGTGCATTTCTGAGCAAACTTCGTTAATATGGACTTTCCCAGGTGCTTTACGACTGGACGAAGAGCTTCCTCGAAGATCGATCGATCCGGGTTGTTGTGGACGGCGAGTGTTCGGGTCTGTGTTCTGTTAATTTGGAAGTGCCCCAAGGTTCTATTCTGGCTCTAACCTTCTTTTTGCTTCGCATAAATGATTTTTTTGAGACAACGGATAACAAAGTGTTCAGTTTCGTGTATGAGAATACGTTTGTTTCCTCCTTTTCGAGTCTTCGGCCGATTTGTGCATCAACGTCGCACCGGCTGAGATGTAGACACACCTACTCTCTGAATCAGGATCTAGATGAGGTCCTGCAGTGGGGAAGGGCCAATCTCGTCGCCTTCAATGCAACAAAGACACAATATACAACATTCACAAAGACAAGTGAATCATCGGTTCCACAGCTGATGATGAATGACCTGGCCCTCGCATCTGAGGAAAGCTTGAAATTGCTCGGCGTCACGGTCTATGGGAATATCATCATCATCATCATCATCATCGGCACTACAACCGGGAACCGGTATTGGCCTTATTTAGCAAGTCCTGAGGCTAAATTTTCCATAATGATTAGTTTTTTCCGGGCAAGGTCATTAGTCTTGCGTCAGAGGTTCCCCGACGGGGAATCGAACTCCCGTCTCCCGCGTGACAGGCGGGTATATTAACCACTATACTATCGAGGAGCCCAGGGGAATATATCGAGGCATAAACGCGAGTCGAGCGTCGCCAAGTCAGCCTCAGAGAAACGGAACTATCTTTTTAGAGCCAAGAATTATTTTACTCCGGCCCAACTTCTTCTCCTGCATAAATCCCAAATTAGACCCGCGATCGAATATTGCTCTCATGTTTGGAGCTTTGCTCGAACACATGCCCTCGACCTACTTGAAAGCATAAAGAGACGCGCGATCCTCCTGATCGGGGACTCGGCGCTGAGGCGGAACTACAGCCGCTATCATATCGAAGGCGCGTATCCGACCTCTGTCTGTTTTACAGATATTATCACGGATACTGTTCTTCGGAGATTTGTGGTATTGTTCCACGCAATTTGGCTTATATGCGTTCCACAAAACAATCCGACGGTTCGCACCAGTTTGCGATTCATTTTCCGACGGCGCGAACATCCCTGCATCAGAACTCGTTCCGTTACAGAGCCGGGAGGCTGTGGGACTCCCTTCCCACGCGAGTGTTCCCGGAGCGTTACAAGCTGCAACTGTTCAAAAAAAACTGCAACAGTTATTTGGTGGCATCTAGGGGCGCCCACTCGACGCTATAGGTTCACCTCTCCCGAGAGAAGTGTAAAAAATAATAATAATAATAATATTAATTGTAGCTTTATTGTATTTTTGTGTGCCAATTGTTGTATTTTTCCTTTTTAATCATTATAATTATATATATATTGTACAATGTTTTTCAGGCGGGTTTTATAGGTAGTTAGGCGCGAATCAGATGAAAAATTTTTCCTGGCTACTCCTGGTGTTTACCGGAACGGTGAACTCGCACAGCTACCTATTTGATGAGGATCCGTCGATTCTTGTTGGTTAATTGTGTCCGATGACTGACTCTGCTGCTTCTGCTGTTGTTGTTGAGTACTATCAATTTAGCCTTGAGTCCACTGAATGGCAACTGGAAATAAGTTTATGATTAATTTTTGTACCACTAATTTTATCTTAATTGGAATGTTGTAGATCCTCCTGGGGATTATGTAAGAGCGGCTACTTCCTGTTGATTCATAGGTTTTTACGGCAAATAAAAAATCATTAAATTGGGTTTTTAAAACGTCTCGCCTTATTTTAAAATTATTTGCTGTTCAGACACCACCGTAGCCTTTCTTCTACTCTTCCTTTCCACACACGAAAAACTGCACCCAACTAACAGAAAAAACAACGGCCAACCAATACCTTTCTCTTTTCGAGACCAAAAAGAAAAAAAAACCGTCAGTCGTCGGTATCTCTTCCCCCGTTATCTCTTTGTCCACATAACTCCATTGCCTCGGCGAAGACGTTTTGCCTGAACTGGTCGAAAACATCAACTTTCTGGGTTTGCGCACCCACTGTTATAATTTTTTACCAAATGTTTACATTGGTCTGAGAGCAAAAGCTCTTAATTATTGTAACTGAATTAAATCGATGTTTTTTATTTTGTTGCTGAATAAATGTGGTCAAGGTCTACAGGATCAACATCAACGGGTCCTGTTTTGCTAGTTTAGACAAGAAACAATTCATGATCTAAACACTTTTTATGTGACAAGGAGCTAAATAGCCCCTCACGCATTGATGACATAGTTCTCAAAGGCAACTCGATTCTTGGGTCTTAGAAACACTGGTGTAAGAAATGTTTGAACTTCTATATGACCCGATACTTCCTACCTACCCTGTCCATCTTGCTAGAATAACCCAACTAAGGATGGTCCTCTCATCATCAGACTCATATTCGCAGAATCGAACGTAATATTTCCAAATATCAATAAACTATAATATTTTCCCGATTACTTCCTTCATAATGAATTCTTAACCATCGTTCAAACCATTCGTCACTTTGCCACTTTCTGTGACAGGAAGCTAAATTTCCTTTTACATATTGACGATATAATACTTAAGACCAACTCAACTCTTGATTTTTGTGAAATGTTGATCTAAGGACTTTCCTAATCCCTACATGACCTGAGCCTTATAAAATTTGTTCGTTTTGAGAAGGGAAAACCCCTTTTACTTGTCCCCCTATATTATGAGCTTCAAATATTTAAACTAAAACATACTTGAAGAATGCAGGACTCATATCAACATTCTCTTCATTCACCATCTTCCCTCAGGTTCGGTCGAATTCGCAAACCTTCCATACTCTATCCCATTTAATTCCAATCCCCACAACTTATGGAATCATCGCCTCTTCTCTATATGAGTCCACGACACCTCATATGGTTTTAATTCACTGCAATGATATTCGAGTTGGCACTTCGACCTCCACGAAGTCCCAACCCGAATATCACCTGCTTTGGTTTTAACGTCAGCAGGTCCTAGACGGCGCGTTAACAATGTAATAATAGTATCCCTGAATGCCGGACGAAATAAAACTCATGTGAAATAAAACGTTTGTTCTTAACCGCTGTATTTTCTACTAGCTCTGGGAACTTAGGACTTTGTTGTGGAGACGATGCCTTGCAAAACAATTATGGAGTCATTTTATCTCACCGGGCAGGATTTTTCCATGCCATGGGATACATTCACACTGTTTAGGCGCAGAGAGATTCGCAATGTTACAATGTATCCCCACCGTACTCGTTATCTTTCCTGTCAACTTTTTTTGGAGACCGTAAGTAAATATTTTGATTCGTAACTCATTAGACAACGCGTACCCACAGAATTCGATCTGCTCGCTGAATAGTACCAACGTTGAACTTGTTGTGACACTTTGTAATTCCCAAAGACTCGGTTTTCTACCATTTAGGTGAGGGTTAACCTAAATTCATATATAGAATATTTATGCCTAATTTTTCCTCAATGTATAATACTTGGGGAGCCTCTGGCGCAAGACTAATGACCTTGCCCAGAAAAAATAAATCATTATGGAAAATTTAACAAGCCTCAGGACTTACTAAATAAGGCCAAGACCGGTTCCCGGTTGTAGTGCCGATGATGATAATGATAATACATTTGTTTAAGACTATTATAAGGGTAGTGGAATGTTCTAATAATTAAAGGTATTCGTCTACAAATTAATTATAGAAAAAACAAATAAATAAAAGGACTCGTTCTCAACCGCCAGTAATAATGTTCCTTCATGTATTAATCAGTACGTTGCAGGAAAACGTGATTTAGCACAGATGACCCAAGGATATAATTCATGGTGTTTTCTTAAACCAGGATGGAGTGGGGAGTCATTAATTAAGGACATACCTTTCTACAATTCCAAAATTAACTACGAGTTTTTTCATTCTCATACCACTATTTCATACCCACAAAATTCCAGGTAAAGTTGTATTATTTACTGCTATTACTACAGTCCTTGTTACCCTTTCCCTGCATTTTGCATCAAGTATTAAAAATCTGAAAATTAATCTTCCTCATAACCGCAGCTTCACAAGAAACCACTCCTTCAGTACCAATGTGCACTGACAACCGCACAGTTGGGAAATATTCCTTTGCATACTTGCACACCACATCATTTTGCTAAGTGCAGTAGAAGCTTCAACCTGAGCTATCCTATCCGAACGACAAAAGGAGCAAGAAACAAACACAAAAATACTTACAAAAAGGACTAACCACTGGCAGATAAGTGTCCGGAAGAGGGTCTCTAATGCTTTCCATCTGAATTAACCGAAATGAGAGGGATCCTTCCTATGTCAGCCGAGATTCAGTACATCAAGCGAAACATGGATTTAAGAATGAGTTTGGCAGGACCTGACACCCAACTGCTGGATTTGTGATTCAGGCTTTTCATCATTCATTAGGCCAACCGTCGCTCTCAGGGCATCGGTGGAAATCAATTTCCTACTAGCCGAAGCAAATCAGGTCATTTAATCATCGGTTCGATTGCGCAGAGCAATACAGCAGTGTCCTGTGAAATGAAATTTATTAGATCGTAGGCCCTCTGGTGGTGGTTGTAGTTGCCACAACAGGGGCAGTGAGTTGAAATCTTGCAGACCCCTCGTTGGCAGCTTTATTTTGATTGGCTTGGGGTTGAAATTGTGTAGCAATTTACGCGTTTCGTTGCCTGAGTTGAGGGTGAGAGGAGGAGTAGCAGCAGGGTGACAACTGGATTGACATCCAAATGGTTTACAGTAAGTTTACTTCCGGGGGGTTTTGGGGAAATCTCCGATACCGCATCCTGTTTGTACCCATCCGGTCGCACGCTGACTAGGATACGAATCACTCTAAATAAATAATCTTCGGCCTTATCCTTTTCGGGGTGACAGCGGGGCGAGAGAGATATTTTAGGATGTCGTTCCTTTTGGGTCAACATTGCACAGCAAGATGGATTTGTGGGTCTGGATGATTAGCTTACCATAACCAAGTATTAGGTATGTGGAGTGAAAATTCCGATGGGGTGTTTATATTATATTAAATTTCGTCATTGACGTTCAGTGTTTAAATGTTTTTCTTATCTAATTCTGTAATGGCCACTTGGAAAAGTGGATGATATTTGTGAAGAACACTTCCTTAAAGTTGAATCCTGATGTGCTAATTTGCTTTTATGCGGAAGTTTTAATGTGGACAATGAATTTTTATGTTTCCATAACAACGGATTTACTATTGGAGAGAATTTGACAACATGTGTAGTAAGTTATAGAACCAATGTTTACGAAAACAAGCAGGTTTGAAATCCCTCAATCAAGGTGGTAGAAAACGAATAATGAATATCGTTGTCAGTCTCGACTTAAGAGTAGCTCTCTCATTCAGCGTACGTTCAAAGTGTAAAAAGAATTTATTTAATATAGTTTTTTGAATGCCATTGCCATTGCTTCAGTCTCTTCGAAACACACTTTTACTTACGCAATGGTTCGCTTATTTGAGTTGATTTTTCCCCGAGACATGTTTTCATATTAGAAAAAAATAAATAGAAAAGACAACTAAACGTCGCATTCAACCGGGTCAAATGGGTGCAGTGGGTGCAGCAGCAAGTCATACCGCAGTTCTTAGAATTTAGACTTTGATAGTCGCACCCACTTGCTTTCCACAGCCACCATTCGCGGCACTCATCCAGTCGAGACCTTTTTCATGTTTAAATTATCACAAAATATTAATCGCCATTCCGTACCATTCGGGCTGTGATCTCTGCTACAAGGTGGAACATTTAAACCTTCGGCATATGGCAACACTATAACTTTGTCATCCACTTTCATATTGGCTTACGTTAGCCCGTGTTCGAAGCGTCTGTGTAAGTGAATATGTGACACGGAGCGGTCCATGTTATCCTGTTATTGAGCAGCTTATTCTCACCCGGCAAAAATTTATTATGAATGCGAACGTGAATATATAAAATTGTCGGTTTTACGCCGATGGAAACCCCCAATTACATCAGAAGGAACCTCTTCACGACCAAACGCGTGACTATTTGAGCTGGCATTTATGCGAAAAGAATCATTGGATCCTTCGTCTTCGAAGACGAAGCTAGAGCGGCCGTAACCATCAATAGAGAACGTTATCGAGCCACCTTAAGGGATATTAATGCCAATTCTTATTGATAAGGGCAAGGAGAGCTTTGGATATGAACAGAACGGTGTCATACCTCACACAACCTAATCTACAATCGCTTGACTGACTAGGCCCCCTGTTTCTGGGTCGCCTAAGTTAAAAAAAAGAAGTGATTTTGACTAGCCTCCGCAATCGCTTAGTTGAACGTTTCCAGAGTTTTTCCTGTGGAGCTACATGAAGTATCATCATCATCATCATCATCGGCACTACAACCGGGATCCGGTCTTGGCCTTATTTAACAAGTATGAGGCTTGTTAAATTTTCCATAATAATTTGTTTTTCTGGGCAAGGTTATTAGCCTTGCGCCAACATGAAGTATAATTCAATTCAATTCCGTCGTTAGAACATAGAGTTCTTCCTGTGGAGCTACATGAAGTATAATTCAATTCAATTCCGTCGTTAGCACATAGGCGCAACGTATCATGATTGTCTCTTTTCTATAGGTATTATCATGATCGTTGCTCGGAAAGATCGTGCTAAGTCTATCACGCCCGACCTTTTGATGTCTACGGCCACAGGTAACTCGTGCAACTTCACTTTACGACCATTGAAAACGAGTCGATGCAATTGCTTTAAGATATCCGCATTCGTAGCCTCTCTTGGGCTTTCAGAGCGAGGTGCGTCATTGGTGCTTGTACGATCCACTTTAAATTCACTCAACCAGCGATAAACGATTTCCCTCGAAGGAACAGATAAGTGATAACCTTTCTGGAACCCTTAGACAGGCGGTGGAAAAATGTCTGGAATTTAAGATTCCATTATATCAATTATTCGTAGACTTTAAGGTCGCATACGACAGGATAGGCAGGGTAGAACTATATAATGCCATGAGAGAGTTAAGCACTCCAAACAAATTGATACGACTTTGTGGGTTGACCATGACCAACGTAACTAGTCAAGTAAAAATAGCGGGATTGCTGTCCAAACCAATAAACATCTTTAATGGACTCTGACAAAAGGGCGGTCTGGCCTGCCCCCCTCTTCTACCTGGTGTTGGAAACAGCAATCCATGAGTCTGCCGTTACAACTAGAGGGAGTATTGTCACCAAGTCCAGTCAGATCCTTGCCTACGCAGATGACATCGACATCATCGGTAGATCCGATTCGCCTGCACAGGACTCCTTCACCCAGGTCGAGCAGGCGGGACAAAACCTGGGATTCCACATTAATGAGGGAAAAACTAAGTACATGGCGGCAACTTCTGCGAAGTTCAGCCGATTACAATATGGAAGAAGAAATACGCGAATGGCTGATCAAATTCAACAAAGCCTACTATGGTCGATAAATCGCGAAATTTACGCAGAACATCCAAGCTACTACTGTACAAGACCATGGTTTTACCAGTACTCATGTATGGATTCGAGACCTGTGTGCTCAATAAAAGGCATTCTGAACTCCTAGCCGCGTTCGAGAGGAAGGTCTTAAGGAGAATCATTGGCCGCGTATGTGAGGGAGGACGAATCCGGAGACGGTACAACCATGAGTTGTCCGCCATCTACCTTGAAGCTAATCATCATCATCATCGACACTACAACCGGTGTCCGGTCTTGGCCTTATTTAACAAATCTCTCCACCGGTCCCGATTTCGAGCCGATATCATCCAGTTTGCACTCCCAGGCTCTGGGGGTCCTGGTCTACGCCATCCCTTCTGGATCAATTTCGGGATTCAAAGAGCCTTGATAGACCATAGTAGGCTTTCTTGGATTCGATCAGCCGTTCGCGTATTCTTCTTCCATATTGTTATCGGCTGATACTATTGACCCAGGCTAGTGAAAGGATTGCACTAATTCAAATGGCTGCTCCACTACCCTGATAGTTTGACCAACGTTAGGTCTTCTCTCCGCAGAGTTGTCACCATGTACTTAGTTTTCCCCTCATTAATATGCAGTCCCAATTTTCGTGCCGCCTACTCGATGTGCGTGAAGGAGTCCTGTACGGCCGAATCGGATCTACCGATGATGTCGATGTCATCTGCATAGGCCAGTATCTGGCTGGACTTTGTGAAAATAGTTCCTCTAGTTGTAACGCCAGAGCCACGGATTGCTTTCCCCAACGCCGGGTTGAAGAGGCAGGCCAGAGCGTCCTCTTGTCGGAGTCCATTATAGATGTTTATTGGTTTGGACAGCAATCCCGCTATTTTTACTTGACTAGTTATGTTGGTCTTGGTCAACCCACAAAGTCGTATCAATTTGTTTGGAATGCCGAACTCTCTCATAATGTTATGTAGTTCTACCCTGGCTATGCTGTCGTAGGCGGCCTTAAAGTCTATAAAAAGATGATATAATGGAATCTTGGCTCCTCGATAGTATAGTGGTTAGTATACCCGCCTGTCACACGGGAGACCGGGGTTCGATTCCCCATCGGGAAGCCTCCGGCGCAAGACTAATGACCTTGCCCGGAAAAAAAAACAAATCATTATGGAAAATTTAACAAGCCTCAGGACTTGCTAAATAAGGCCAAGACCGGTTCTCGGTTGTAGTGCCGTTGATGATGATGATAATGGAATCTTAAATTCCTGACATTTTTCCATCGCCTGCCTAGGGGTGAATATCTGATGAATCGTTGATTTGCCTGGGATGAAGCTACACTGATATTGACCAATGATGGCTTTAGCCTATGGGGCTATCCGATCTTGTATGATAGTGCAGAGTATATTATAGGCGGTACCCAGCAATGTTATACTCCTATAGTTGCTGCACAGTGTGATATCTCCCATCTTAGGTATGCGGCAAATTATACCGCGACGCCAATCCTCCGGCATCTCCTCTTGCTCCGTGCACCACGATCTCATGAATTGCGTAATGTTTGCTCTGCTCAGCTGGTATGCCATTAGCTCCGGGGGTATTATTTGATTTGAGCTGCCTTATGGCTTTTAATGTTTCCTCAATGCTTAGTGGCGGCAGCATGTGGTCTTGATTTTGCATTGGTGGAGCCTCCAATTCTTCTGTGAGCTGGCCATTTAGCAATTCATTGAAGTACACTTCCCATCGCTTCAGAATGCCTTCAGAATCGGTGATCAGATTGCCCTCTTTATCCTTGCAGTAAGTGCAGCGTCATGCTGCGGATTATTTGGTAGAACCTCCGCGCCTGGTGCAGACCTCGCTTTCTACTTTTCTCTATTTCACAGACAATGCTTATTTCCCAGGCACTTTGTTTTTCTCTGTGAACCCCTTTTTTCAGATCTTCTGAGCTCTTTGTATTTCTCCTCGCGTATCCGCGTCCTATGAGACTGCTGCATTGCCCGGTATGCAGCATTATTACGTTTAGTCGCTAGTTTGCACTCATCATCAAACCAGTTGCTCCGATCTGTACGACCATGGAGTTGGCAGTACTAATGACGGCGTGTCCATTTCTCTTCTATGCCCAGCATTCTGGCCCCAGGACTTACTCTCCCCAGGACTTACTCTCCCTCCATCAAGCTCTTTGAGGGCGAGTCTTGGCGCATGGCCAAAGGTGTTACTGGTATTCTCATTGCGTAAGGCAGTCGTGTTGATTCGAACCTGATCCGCGGATGCATTACGTCTCCGTAAGGCAATCCGCGCTCGGAAAACTATACCAACAAGATAGTGATCCGAGTCGCCATTGGCACCTCGGCACGTTCGTACCGTCATCAGGCTCGAGGAGTGGCGGCGATCTATCAGCACGTTGTCAATTTGGTTGCGAGTGGCTCCACCAGGTTAAACACAGGTGGCTTTGTGGATATCTTTACGCGGAAACCTGGTACTCGCAACGACCAAGTTCTTTGATGCTGCCAGTTCAATGACTCGTAGTCCATTGTCATTAGTGTTCTCATGCAAACTATGGGAACCTGCGTAGTCCCTGAAAACCGCCTCCCGACCTATTTTCGCATTCAAATCACCAAGAACGGTTTCCACATCGTATCTTGGGTAGGCATTGTGGGCCCATTCAACATTCTCGTAGTATTTTTCCTTTTCGTCGTCAGGGGACTCGTCTGTAGGTCCGTGAACGTTTATGAGGTTTATGTTCTTAAACTTGCCTCGCGCGCGAAGAGTGCATAACCTTTCGTTTATTGCATTAAAGGCGATAATGGCAGCCTTCAGTTTTTAGCTGACTAGACACTCTACCCCGAGCACATGGTGTTTTGCATGACAGCTGTAATAAATGTCATACTCGTTTCTTTGAATAACACCACTCCGTCCATCTTATATCTTGTAATGCTGTTATGTCAGCCTTATATTCGTACAGGGCATCGGCTAGGTGCTGTGCAGCTCGAGCTCTGTATAGTGAGCGGACGTTCCATGAGCTAATTCTCATATCGTTTAGCCATTTTCGTTCCCGTGGTCGTCGTCGGTCCATATCCGAGGCTTGTTAAATTTGCTATAATAATTCGTTTTTAGGGGCACGGCTATTAACCTTGCGCCAATCTTTCTCAGGGTGTCGCTTCATGCATTGGTTCACTACTTGGTGAGTGCCAAATTAGCTATCCAGGGGTGTCACGTGGAGACTGCATGTCAACTTGGATTGAACAGGCACAGGGACCGTCCTGGCTTCCGCCGGGTTGAAAGCAATCAGCGATTTTGCCATGTATGTTCAAACTCTGCTGAACGTAGGACTTACTCCGAAACACACGAACTCTAACGAAGAGTTCATAATAGTCGAGGATCCGCAAAAAAAGGCGAACTCAATTGGTGCTTGTTTCGAAGCAGTGTATAGATTGAATGAATCGGCTCATTCTAACCTTGATCTGGAAAATAGGGCTCACCAAAAACATATTTCGCTACGCAATGAGCTTAACAATTGGCGTCTATTAAGTCGAAGTTTCACTATCTTTAGTGAAACAAATAGAGCGGATTCCTCGCCTAGAAACCTAAAAACCAGCATATTTGTACACAAGGATGAACTGACGGACATTCTTAGATCCATTAAGAACAAAAAATCTTCTGGAATAGATAGTATTCCAAACATTGTCATAAAGCATTTACCTCTGGAAGTAGTGTTGGTTTACACTAATTTGTTCAATAACGCTCTAAACAATGCATATTATCCAACCCAATGGCAATCTGCAGTAGTCCACCCCATCCCCAAAAAGGGCAAAGACAGGAGCAATCCAACCAATCTTCGGTCGATTAGTTTGCTTCTTAACATCAGCAAGGTATTCGAGAAAATTATAAATAAAGCATTGACTAACTGGTGTGCGGAAAACGGTATTATTCCGAACTACCAGTTTGGTTTCCGATCGCAACATTACGCAGTTCATGCTGCGACAAAACTTGTTTCCGACATACAGTGGAACATGGCGAAGCGACGATGCACACGGGCCTGTTTGGTTGACTTTGAAAAGGCTTTCGACACCGTATGGTTAGAAGGGCTTGTTTAGTTTAGTGAGGGCAGAACCCTCATTTATTTTGCTTAATGCAAGCTCAAAATTAAACTTAAAATTAATTAATATAAAAAGAACCTTAAAGACTATCTTAAATCTAGAGTAAGAAGGAGAATAAAAAAGAAAAACCAGGAGGTGAAAAAGACTTGTCGATAGGGGGGGGGGGGGGGGGGGGGGGGGTAGGAGGCTACTGAAGGGCAAGTGTATGTGGGGGAGGCAAATCGGGCTTTTGTGAGACAGTGACGGTGAGGGGCACGCTTGAAGTGTGCGGAGTCTGCGGTTATACCAAGGGGGCGATGAGAATCATAACCTGTTTCGGGAATATGAGACAAAAAGGGATATGGCGTTGTAGATTACTGTGTAGAGCGAGGCTGTAGCGACCTCTACACTAATTTCATTTAAGCGGGGTTTTGGTATTGCTGAGGTACTCATTTATGAGCCGGAAATTGGCTTTTCGGAAATTGAAAGAATGTTGGTAGGGGAGGGGAGTGGATGTGCTGTGGGCTGAATAGTCACGGTAAAAGGATAAGAGAAGTGGGGGCTGGTGGTTGTCAATGGTTGAGAGGATGTGCGGACTAGGGGTAACCGAGAAGTTACAGGGGTCTGTCGTGAACACAAAGTTGAGTTGTCTGCCCAGATGATTTAGGATATTGCTGACTTGGTAAAGGCTACAGTCGGTGAGGTTGTGTATTAAGAGACACTCCTTGGTAGTAGAGGGGCTAGAGATATAGTGGGACTCATCGTCATTGGAAATGGGGGAGGTTGAAATCGCCCAGGACTACAATGTCGTCTTGGGAAGAACTCAGTTCCGTTAAGCAGTCGATTGCAGCGATAGCGAGTTCGTATGCCTCGGTAGCTTGCGAAGTTGGAATGTAGAAGCAAATGATGTACAAGGACTTTAAGCAGTGTTCAACTTTTATAGCGACATAGTCGAGGTAGGGAGAAGAAGAGAAGGTGATAAGAGAAGATGCTAGTCCGTTTTGGTCGGCAAGCAGGACGCCTCGGCAGGGGGTGTCATGCAAGGAATGATGGACATCGTCGTCACGAAAAACTGTGAGGGAGGGGAGGAACAGCTCTAGGCTGTTGATACTGGGGGTGAGGTTGGTTTCGGTCAGGGCGTGTATATCATAGGGAAAGGAGTGGGTATTGTGTAAAATCGACTGGGTTTTGGAGCGAAGTCCTCTGACATTCTGATAGTATAAGGTTAGCGGACAAGTATTAGGAGAGCCCATAGAGAGTGCGGTGGGCAGCCGATTAGGACCGAAAAAATGTATATTTAGTGGGTTCGTTGCGTGGTGGACTAGATGCCATTTTCGAGCAAATGTATTGTCGGAGAGCCGAGAGGGCTCTTGTTACTTTAAGAGGGGGAGAATTGAAATTTTCGTGGAACTTTATGAACAGATTACGAAGGCTAGGGAAATCGGTGGGGAGGCCTTCCTGTTGAATGGAGATCTTAACGCTCGTTTTCGTTTTGCCTTCATAGCAAACTGCATCAGATTTACCATGAAGATAAGCTAGATAAATGCGGACGTTGTCGTAGGTCCAACTATTTCGAAGCTTTGAGATCAACAAGTTATCAAATCTAGGTATGGCCGAATATTTATTATACATTATCTACGATATGATAATGGATGAACAGTTTGTGGTGAAATGTGGAGATATAATCTCTAACAAGACTTTCCACATCAAAAACGGCCTACAACAGGGAGCAGTGAATTCTCCCATTTTATATAACATTTACACTAGTGGTCTAGTGGGTTCTCCCAACCATGCAATTGCGTATGCGGACGACATTGTCGTGTATAGATCTGGAGAAAAGATTGATGTCATCAACAGACTTCTGAAAACTTCGCCTGCGTTTTAGTATGGTGATCGGTGAAAGAGATAAATCATTAAAAGATCGATCCCACCCCAACTGGTGGTGGATCAGTGATGAAGAAAGGACTACTCGTCCCCAAACATAGTATGCCTTTCAGGCGCACCACTTTCCTTCCCCCTATCCTCAATTCCCAATCATTTTTATTTTTTTATTTTTATTGGTATTCCTTGTTTATGTTTGTCCGTTTTGTTTCTTTATTTTGCTTCTCAACCCCCTATATACAGTTGTGGCGAACTAATTAAAAACGATACTAGAAATTTAGCTTTACAATAATTTTTTATTAATATTCTTGGCTATAAATAGTGTGTAAAATGTTTTTATATATATGTATTTTAGTATATTAATTAGAATATAAATAATATTTACAAAAAAACAAAATTAAATTCAAAAGATTTTGTAAAACAAAATTAGCTGGCGATCTAATTAAAAACGATTTGTTTCTTTTTGTATAATTTCGTAAATATTTGTTAGTAAATATAATAATTTGTTTGAAAGTAAACGGAATTATAAGTTCTTGCTTTGTTTTAAGACAATTGTACGAGATATGGGACAGAAAAAAAACTGTACAAAAAACATGAGAGAAGCGATAATAAATCTTCGAAATAATGAAAGGTTGTCGTATAAAGCTTAATTGCTCTAAAACAGTGGTATTTAATGCTATAAAATATGTAGAAAAATATAAAACCACAGAACTCGTAGCAAGACGGAGAAGATCTCGTAAAACGACTGAAGCCCAGAATAGGCTAATTGTTCGAGCTGCAAAAAAAAATCCATTAATGAGTTTAAAAGAAATACGAAAGGAAGTTTTCGGCGAGGATCCAAATACACTTTTTTAGCACGCTCTATTAGAGAGCGATTGACTGAGAGCCAGCTTTTTGGAAGATCGGCTAAAAAAAAAACCATTGCTATCATTAAAAAACCGAAAGGCTAGGTTAGCTTTTGCCAGGGAACATGAGAATTGGAACATCTCACAGTGGAAAAAAATATTGTGGAGTGATGAAACAAAAATCAACAGAGTCGGTTCCGATGGAAAGCAATATGTTCGACGACCAAAAAATCAAGCATTCAACCTTAAATACACCACTGTCACCCTCAAACATGGAGGAGGAAATATCATGCTATGGGGTTGTATGTCATACAAAGGAACCGGTCCGTTACATCGGATAGAAGGTATGTATAATGAACGCCCAAAGCTACATTAATGTCCTTGAAGATGTAATGCTGCCCTATGCAGTTGGAGAATTGCCAGTGACATGGAATTTTATGCAGAACATTCATTTTTAAACATTTTTTTATTTTCTTTCTATATTCTTAGTTTCTAAATTAAAGGCTAGACAAAAAATGCTTAAATTCTAGCTTAAATATCTTATATAATAACTTACTGGTCCTTCCCAGACGCTCTAAGCTAAACATTACTTAATATTTGTATAATTTGCCTTTCGGCGACAGAACTTTGTGGCAATACTTATAATTATTTGAAAGACAAAGAAAAATTTGAAAAACTATGTTTTTTTTTTTGTTTTTTTTTTCTTCTTAAAATTTAACTTACTTACTTACTTAACAATTTTTTTTTTTTTTTTTTTTTTTTATAAATTTTATGTAAAATCACTTAGCTTAACTTAACTTAAATCTTATACTACCCTAATTCTAGAAAAGCTAAGTCTATGTAAGCTAGCTGATGATAGTGTGATTCTATACCGACTTTGGTATCCAGGTCTTTATATGCCATTCAACCACCAGAACTGTTGACGCTGTCTAATACTATCGTCCCGGTCTCTGTGGGAGATAGCCCTACTGACGCGCAGGAGCTCTTCTTCGGTGCGCGCTACTTCCCGGTCGTAGCACAATCGCCCGTCTACGGATGATCTACTTACATGATAGATTAGCGGAATTCCGGATCTATCCTGTATAAGCCCTTTCATGTCCAAATCAAGGAACGCCTCTGGTGGAACAAAACCGTTGCGACGCACGTTCTCATAGTACAGGGTATTTGGATAATAAGCCCCGAAAATTAGGTCATTGGACGAGCTTATTGCTCTCGCAATATGTCCTCTGATTAATTTAATCATAAAATTATCCACCCTATTTATGTACGCTTCATTATATACAGTCTCATTTGAATAATACTTTTTATAGTCCGATTCAGGTGTTCGATATAATCTGAGACAGGTTCTCAGACACTTGCTTTCGAACACCCGAATCTTTTCCATCAAATTTGGACCTATGTTGAACCATACTGGGCAACCATATATGAGCATTGGCCTGAGGAGCGTCATGTAGCATATGACTTTTACCCTGCTGTCAAGTTGGCTACTGTGACATAACCTCCTTGTCATAGCAAAAGTTTTCCTAGCTTTGACCAAAGCAGCCTCTACATGTCTGTTGAAATACAGGTGTTGATCTAGCCAGATGCCCAGGTATTTAACTAAACTCTTGGTTTCCAGTTTATCTCCATGCGGTCCCACGATAACTAGCTTTCGCCAGTTTTTCCTTGTGTCGTACGTGGCTTTATATAATGGAGTTCTAAATAGGATGGCTTCACATTTCTGGAAGTTGATCTTAAGTTTCCAGTCATCGCAATAGCGCTGCACTTTGTTGAAGTCTCGCTGTATTAACCTATTTATGATCGCAACTTTCGGAGCTGTTCTGTAAATTATGAGATCGTCTGCGTACGCAATAGCCTGCGGACATGCATCTAATAAGTCGCTAATGTAAATGTTAAAAAGAATCGGAGAAAGTACCGCGCCCTGTTGCAAGCCATTCTTTATGTTATACGTTTTATTAGAGGTCACGTTACCACTTTTGACCACGAACCTCCTGTCCTTTAACATATCGTAAAGTACATATAGTAAAGGCTTATGTATGCCATGTCTGACCAGTTTGTAATACAACCCTTCGATCCAGACGGTATCAAAGGCTTTCCCCAAGTCGATCAGACAGACCCCTGTGCATTGGTTCCTACATTTATTCCATTGTATGTCGGAGACCAGTTTAGCTGCGGCATGTGTGGTTTCATGACCCGCCTTAAAGCCAAACTGGTTATTTGGAATAATGCTGTTGTCGTCTACCCATTTTACCAGAGCTTTGTTAATGGTTTTTTCAAATACTTTACTGATGCTTGGGAGTAAACTTATCGAACATGCATTGGGTTTGTACAGTCTTTGCCCTTTTTTGCGATGGGCTGAATGATAGCCGTTTTCTAACGCGCGGGATAATATGCATTATTCAACGCGTTGTTAAACAGGACCGTGTATATATCTATTGCCTTTGGGGGCAGGTTCTTGAGTACGATGTTAGGTACTCCATCTATTCCCACTGACTTTTTGCTTCTTAATGAGTCGAAGATACTCTGGATTCCTTCCCTTGTGATTAAAAGGCTATTAGCCCCACCATTGGCATTAATGTCAATTGACAGATTATCGTCACTGAATTCCGTAAAACCCGGATTCTCCGATTGCCAATGTGAAATTTCATTCCGGAGGTGCAGGTGATTCAGTCGAATTCTGTCCTCCAGGTCATGATTTCGGTGAATGCTTTCATTCACCTTGTACATTTCCTGAAAGACAGCTCCCACAGCGTTCGCCTTCTCCAAAGGATCTTCGATCACGAAGAGCTCACTATTGAAGATAGCGTTCTCTGTATCTATGCCAATGTTGGTTAGCAGCTGCTTGTTTACCTCAGTACGTGGAATTTGGAGACACTGAATCTCGTTTTGATTATTTCTCCTGAATATTTTATTTATTTGTGGGAACATATTCAGGTTATTAGTTTTTATAGCTTGAATTCTGTTGTTCCAATACAAATTTGTTGCTAATCTATAATTAGCTTTAAGTAATTGTTGGAGGTTTTTTAATTGAGATTTCAGTGATATTATCTCCTGGTCTTGTCTGTCTGTAAACTGTCTGTGTAATTGTTTTAATTTCGATAGCAGTCTGCTCTTTTTCTTGTGGGGTGCGTTTATTGTTGCGTTTCTGTACATGTTAATGTGATCTGTAACTGTTGTTTTGGGAATTGTTTTGCCCATTGTTCGTTTTACGGTTTCGTCCATTTGTTGAATGTATTTGTCGATTTCGTCATTTGTCAGGTTTCTGTTTACTGGCAGATTAAAGTCATTCGAACAAAGTTCTCTTGTTAATGATCTGGTGAACCGCGACCATCGCATTGCCCTGTAGTTATAGGGTTGCGGGATCACGAATTCCTCCAGATCTGCGAGCTCGTTCGGAAGCTCTATTACTGCCGTGAATGCACAGTGGGCGATTTTATGCAGGACAATGACCCTAAGCATACCGCGAGAGCAACGATAGCATGGTTTTCTAATAATTCCGTGGATGTCATCGATTGGCCTTCATGTAGCCCGGACTTAAACCCAATAGAAAACCTCTGGATCAGATCACAAGAGATATTCAAAATAATGTTAGAGCAAACATAAACGCAAATACATACATATAAAAATATATATTTAGCAAAGGTATTTCGATTTTATAAACTGGTTATCAAATACATCTAATAGTAAATGAATAAAAGAGATAATCAACAACTCTTTCTTATTTAAGCAAGCGCATTGAACACTAATTTCTGTTACTAATTTTAAAGCTCTTTATATTATATTCATTAAAGGGAAGATAAATAGAAAATAATATGAACACTCTAAACAAACAAATTTCTTCAAATTAAATTGTTTGTGTAATGTTTAAAAATAAATCCTAAATATATTGAATAGTATTATATAAGCTTATGCTTGTTTCCTTTATCCCAAAAGTAAATGAGTTTACAAACATGTTTTAAATTTAAGTTTATTAATAATGTGTTGTAATGGTATAAAAAGTTGGAACGAAAATGAATGATGAAGATCAGCGCTGTTAGAATACAACCGCACTTAATTCTAAGTAGCGAAAGCAATCGTTTTTAAAATAAATATACCCGATGCATAAGAGGTTGATTTAAAAGGATGTTAAGGAAAGGCAATCCCGTTGATTGATGTAATTATTTATTATAACTACAGCTCAGAAAACGCTTAAGAATATACTTTCATTGAAATAAACGAGACGTCGTAGATACGATAAGTATCCTAAGAACTTGGGTATCTTACTCAGCGCGGAACTTAAAAAGGAAAAATATATATTATTGCGGATTCGCAATTGTAAAGATTCGCAGTCAAGAATTCTAGTACGTTCGCATATCGCCAGCTGTCAATGGCCAGCCGTCATCCATCAGTTGACAACGCGTTAGTGACAAAAAAGGGACGTCACGTAAGCGTGCTGCTGCTGCTGTTGTGGTTGTGTGGGGAACGAAGTCGGTGCACCGACATGGGCACAGGGTTCTACTTCGCCCTCACAAACATCACTATTAGTTCATCGGTTCCGCCATTAACCGATCACCAAAGATTAAGTCCAAAACGCAGCAAGAACCACAGATGCCGGCCAAGAGAAATAAAACACTAGGGTTGGTTGGTGATCACCACTTTAAATTAAATTATATTGTTTGTCCTTTAATTTCTGTACTTTAATTGGAAACGCAACACACAGCTTATTAAAATGTTCAAATACAGGCACACGACTTAGAACACGATAGACTTCAACATAACACTACTGACTCGTACTGCACCTCGCGGACGCACTCGTCTACACTCGGGGGTGTTACTTTGCGACTCTGGAATTTACGCCTCTCCGGCGCGTCACGGGGAGCGGGAGCGGCAACGACCGTGGTGGTCGGCGGATGTAATAAGACTCAGCGATAAACGGCTCGTGCAGAGCCGACTCGCTAATGGGGTGAGTTTTTGGTGACGAGATTATTTGTCTAAATGCCGATGAAGTACGCCACACGGTGAATACGATGCACTGGGGCGAATGCCGTCACAAACAAAACACAGAAATCGCCTTTTACTTTAACTTTACTTTTATTTTTATTTTGCACTAATCGTTTTATTAGCTTACAGCAGGACGAATCCTCGATGATGTGAATGTCTTCAAAAGTATTAATTTAAGTCACTTAGTCCTCTCATTTAATCGTTTAACATAATATAATATATGTCTTAGGGACATACTAGCGATGACAACACACGTTCTAACGCTCTACGTTTTTACACACGGTGAATTTCACGTTAACGCGACTCACCTTCCTCCTCGAAAGTCTCCCTCGCTATTCGACTGGTCATCACCGCTCGAAAGTTCAATATCGACTTTTTGTCGCTTGCCGCTCCAACCAAGACTTCTCCTCTCGTTGATGATCTAACCTAGACTTGTCGTCCCGATGACGATCCAAATTAGACCACCTGTCTGCCCACACAGATATCCGGATTCAAAACTGGTATCTGTATCTATACGGAAAAATTTCCCTATTGGCTCTGCTAACAGAACTTCCGAATTTCTGTTAACAGCATGTTATTAATGCCCATGGGTAATTTCGGTGCCTGAAAAGGAAAAAGTCAACCGACGCATACATCCTTAAAAGTCATTATCACCATCCGTGGTGGTGATCGAAATTTGGTTCGACGGCTGTCGATTTTGTGCCGCCTTTATTTGCACAAAACATCTGGCGCGTGGCCGACGGATATCGTGCAGTTTGAATGGACGTACGGTCCATGGTTTTGTTTAACTTCTTTCGGTTAAAACTAACAATCCATTAGACCTTTCTAATGGGTGTGAAAATCGAAAGGGATCGTGGGATCGGAATAGAACCTTTGTAGGTTTTTAGCCTCATAAATTTTCCGAATTATCTCGTTGAGATAATTGCGGTTGCCGTTTCTTTTGGATTTCGATGGATTTGGTGGTCTTTGTGGCAGACCACCCGCACGTGCATCCGTTGGTCGGTTAATTTGCTGACGATAACAAATCCTTGTAACATCGTGTAGATGTTCAGGACTCCGATTGTGCAGTGCTGGAGTGCGGCGCATTTCAGTCTTTGCGGATCGGATGCATGAATGTTTTCCTTTATTTCAGGTATGCTTTATTCGAACTGTTGAGCTTGACATTGAAAGCTTTGGGACGTTCAGTTCCTTGCTTTAGTGTCGGGCTCAACGTTGGCTAAATGTTTCAGTGCCCTAAGGTCGGATTTTGGGACACGCGTCTGTGGGGCGCGTGCAACGTTTTTAGGGTAGGCAGCTTACCTGGGTGGAATTGTGCGTTCGTAGAACGCTACAAGTTTGTGGTGTGGTGGTAGATATCCTCTCCACTAAGGATATGTTTTTACTTACCACCAGAGAAACGTAAAGTCTCTCTTGGTGGAATAGAAAACCAGATCTCGTAATAAAGATCATGATGGTACACGTGTATGTGTGTACATTGGTTCGTTCATGGGACAAAGCCATGGCAACGAATCTAAAACAAAGAAAGGGAAAATGTGCATCCATGAGATTTGAGTTCGGCTAAGCAAGCAAGCCGAATCTCATTGGATGCTAATTGGGTTTGTGTTTGCTTATGCCGCTGCTTATGAGAAGCAGATCCCGAAATATGAGAAGACAAAGGGAACGGTTGGGTCTTTGTCTGAGATGTGCATTGCAGCTAAATAAATAGGCGGCAATGCAATGTGGAAATGTGCTAATGGGTTTTAGCTAGATTAGCGGGAATTGGTGTTTATGGCATCGCTGGTAAGGGTAGATATTGAATTCCTATTTGCATTTGATTATGCTGTAGGATTTAATTGGTGCCAAGAGACGCGAGATGCGTATATTTGTTTTCGTCCCTTGGATGTAGGTCGCCAGCCAATGTGTATGTATGGTGATTTATGATACACTTGGTGAGGACGGGAAATCGGCGACGCAATATTTTTGGTCCCTGTTATGATTGTTATTATGTATGTAAACCAAATCAATTTGTTTTCAGGAATTCGTCTAGGGGAATTTGCCTGGTACCGAAGGTGCCGAATTGGTTTTGGGATTCCTGATAAGTTAGGGAAGAATTCTTTCAGGGAATTTGTATGCGAAGAGATGCATGAAAGGTAAGGATTCTTTACAGGGATTTTTAGATAAATAAACTTGGTCAATTTGAAGCGTGAAGCATTTAAGGTGCTAATGCGATTGCATTAGCGAAAACTTATGCAGATTCGGATGAAGTTATAGAGGTTTTTCAGGTAAGTGGGCCGTGGGGTTTGGCGGAAGCGCCACAGTTGTTGTTGTCGTTGGGTTTGTTGTTTTTATTTTCGTAGTTGTAAATGCCACATGTTCTTTTTTTTTCCAGAGCTGCTTTTACTTCTGTGCCCAGCTCATCTTTTTTTTTCATAAGCTCGGCAATAATCTTGTCGAGCTCGTCATCAGACTCATTGTATTTTTTTTCTTTTGTGAAGAACACAACACGTACAACGTCCACACTTTACCGTTATTTCCTCTATGTGGAGGACACACTCGTGTGTACACGGCCAATATTTTTAATATTTATTTTTCGACGAGCGACGATCAATGTTGTTCGTTCAACAACTGTTCAAGTAGCGTGAAAGTCAACTTCAGGCGCACACATTTTTTAACCGGACCACACGAATTTGAATGCTCTACATAATCATTATAACCATCGTTATAATGTCCACACATTTTTGACTAATGCAGATCAATACCTAATTTTCTTATCCATTACGTTTTCCTCCGTTCACCCCTTAAGGGTAAAGAGCTTAAGAAGGAAACCAGATGGCACGCAGGCTGCCATGATCCGCTTACCAAAACACTGAAAGCAAAGGTACAACAAGGTGGGAAATAGAATATTTCAAATGCTTTTTAGACAGAATAACACAAGAAGCTAGAGATAAGAGCCCACTTATAGTTGCTGGAGATTTCAACGCTTGGGCAGTAGAATGGGGAAGCACAAGGACCAACAGTAGAGGGCAGGCACTACTTGAAGCCTTCGCAGTCCTAGATGTGGTATTGCTTAATGATGGTATCGATGACACCTTCATAAACGAGAGAGGCCGGTCCAAAATCGACATCACATTTGCCAGCTCCATGTTAGCAAGAAGTATGGAGTGGCGAGTTTTGGACACCTACACCCACAGTGACCACCAAGCCGTGATGTACGAAATATTACCGCACAGGGGATTCATCACTGGCAAATTGGCGAAGAGAGCCCAAAAAAATGGGTGGAAAGAGAAGGACCTCGATGCGGAACTGCTCGATTATATACTGGAAGACCAAATCGCACAATTTGACGCAGAGGCCGATGCGAACAGGCAGGCTGGAAAAGTCATGAAGTGGCGAATTACCGCATGTGATGCTTCTATGCCACGACAAAGACAACCAACAGGGGCTATGAAACCAGTCTATTGGTGGAACTCAGAAATCGCCCATGTGCGATCGGAGTGCAACAGGTTAAAACGCTTGCAACAAAGAGCAAGAAACCGCAACACATACCCACAGTTGCATGCGGAATTCGTCAACAAACGGAAAGAGTTGAGGAATGTGATCCGCAAAAGTAAATATGACGCGTTCTGCTCCCTAAGGGATGAATTAAATAACAATCCATGGGGCACCGCTTACAGCATAGTCATGAAAAGACTACAGAGTAACAGTAGCCAAATGCAAAAAAGGAAAAGTGACATGGCCAGAATCGTTGCTGTCCTCTTCCCGCAGTGAGATGAGGTATTGAGAGTGCAAGAGCAGTGGATGATCACTGAAGGAGAGATATCTCCCGTGACCATCGAAGAGGTACATTTGGCTGCAGGGGTTATCAAAAAAAAACAAGATCCCGGGACTGGATGGTATCCCTAACGCTGTAGTGAAGACTGCTTTAACAAAAAACCCGGAAGTCTTCAGCAGTCTCTTCACAACCCGCCTTCAAACAAGACAATTTCCCAAACGATGGAAAAAACAGCGGCTTGTGCTTATTCCAAAAGGAGTCAAGAATCCAGAGGCGCCGTCGTCTTATCGTCCGTTGTGCAGGTTGGACATGACAGGAAAACTGCTTGAGCGAGTAATTGCCACTCGCCTGGAACAATTCACTGAGGGTACATCGGGGCTCTCTGAATCGCAGTATGGATTCCGGAAAGGAAGATCAACCGGTAAGGCACTAACTGTGGTGTGCGACATCGCTCACAATGCGATAGCTGGAGCACGATGGTTAGTTGGTACCAAAAAATATTGCGCGGTGGTGACGCTTGATTTTGAAAATGCTTTTAACTCGGTGAATTGAAACCGGATTCTAGAAGCGCTGGGCGATCTACAAGTCTCCCCCTACTTGGTACGTATACTAGCAAACTATCTCTCGGATAGAAGACTGCTCTATGATACAGATGAGGGACCACAGGAATATCAAATAACAGCGGGTGTGCCTCAGGGATCTTCATTAGGTCCACTGTTATGGAATATAATGTATGATGGTGTACTCAGGGTCAATGTACCGGAGGGGGTGCGAATCATTGGATACGCAGATGATTTGGCAATAGTTGCCGTAGCTAAACATCTACATGACCTGGAGAATATTTGCTCCCAAGCAATCCAGAGCACTAAATGCTGGCTAGATATGGGCGGACTGAAACTAGACGGACATAAGGTGGAGGCAGTTTTAATAAGCAGTCGCAAGAAAGTTGAACACCTTGATTTGGAAATAGAAGGAAAGAAATAATCACATCCAGTCCCTATATTAAATATCTTGGTCCTATACTCGACAACAGGTTGAACTTCAAGGAACACCTGAGGAAAACGAGTGAAAAAACGACAACAGTATGCAAAGTATTAGCGAGACTGCTACCCAATGTTGGAGGACCCCGGCCCCACACAAGGAAACTCATAACCAGTGTCAACACCTCCATTATAATGTGTGCAGCTCACATATGGGCAGGAGCCGCATAGTATAAGTCGTACATGAGGGGAGTGAACTCCGCACATAGACTGGCGTCACTAAGAGTATGTTGCGCATTCCGAACGGTATCCGAAGAAGCTATAAATATTCTGGCCGGGAGGACGCCACCTGACATTGCAGCTAAAGAAATCGCTGCATTGCATAAGGTCTCTCAAGAGAATCGTCGTAGAATGCGGTCACAATTAGAGCTCTCAAGCCTACAAGAATGGCAACGAAGGTGGGATTCTTCCACCAAAGCAAGATGGACCCACACCATGATACCTGATATAGAAACATAGGTGAAAAGAAAACATGGCGAACTGAAGGGTACTCGAAAATCCCCTTTTGTGCGCTCGTCAGCATAAAAAAAAAACAAATGTTTGTGTTGGCAAACCATGAACCCTAAAAGCCTTGAAACACAATATCTGGTAGGAAATGTGCTGTATAAAGACTTCTTGAAGTGATGGAATTTAAAAAAAAAAAGAAGAAAAACCCGTTGCGTCATTAGCGGCGACCACTATCTACGAAATAATATTCAGCAAATGGTTAGAAATGAATTAAAAATCACTTCACGCAGATAATTTGTTTTTCTGTTTAAATCAGTACCAAGAAATTTCCCGAAAGTTTAAATGGCCCACCCTGTATCTCACACATTAACAAGAATAAGACTATTCACTATAAGCTATTCATTTCAAAATCTTCCGAAGCAATTTGACACTGAAGTAATTATGGCGATCAATAGGAATCCGTTTTTCGAGTCCGACGCACAATTCTCTATAATATTTAGGAAGTAGGATACTAATAGAATAGGTAAATATTCTGAGTTGGTTCTTGCCTATAATTTTGTTAAATGGTTAATCGGGCATCACTCAACTTAATCTCTAATGCAAAAGCAGGATTTATCAGTCGATCATCAAGCTGATCTGGATGTACGTGTTGACGTCCGGCGCCGTGCTTCCTCGGTTGAGGGAAGAGCGGGGACCTTTTGTTTTTCTTTTAGTTATTATTCCTTTTATTTTTCCTTTTATTTATTATTCCGCTCCACAGAAAGTACGTTTGAGCGGAAATTTGTTGCAATTGATAATTAATTAATTAAGAAAAAAACGAATTCCGTCTCCTTAATATTGTTTATTTTGTGTATCATCTTCTTCACTCAAGGAAAACTTATTCTCAATTCAAAACATAAATTTACTTGAGACTGTAAGCAATTCGACTAACTCTGTTCTCTAATTCAACTCCAAACTCAAACTGATTTTACTATTGAATTTTTTCTCTACTTATAGAACATTGTGTTCTAATTTACTGTAAATTATAATATGAACAAAACAAATTTTCTCAAAGTATTCCTTTAGTTTCTGTGACTTTCAAATTGAATAAAATTTGAACGAAAATCAAAGTGCTCTGTTTTGAAATAAAAAGGGGCAAGTTATTAAATGTGCTGTAACTGGCAATACGAGGTGTTTGTATCAGGCCTCTTTTGACCTGATGTATTGCCTATTAAGGCACCTAACCTTGAAGGCCCTACTGTACACTAGGGTGCAACACCCTTAGTGTGATAAGTTTGATCAATGTTCGGGCGCAACGCCACTAAACATCTAAAAAAGAATCCTGAATATTCGGGCGCAACGCCACTAAATATTGCATAGGACAAAAATTATCTGAAAGAGAATTGAGAGTACACTCGGGATTACTGTCGGATGTATTCTGATTTTATTTTCCAATCCTTAAACTATATATACAATTTTCCTATACTACTACTCTTACATCTAAACGATACAAAAATCATGCTCGCAGCAGAGCATTACTAATACATACATATGATATCGATAGATCGTATCTCTAATTTTGACTACAGGATTGCAAGATTCCTGTTTACAATAGACATGAGTACGAAACAAAGCAATAGGAAGGAGAGTTCCTATGATACACACCAATTACTGGTATACACAGAAAACAAAGAAAAAAGGGACGCACATTCTCGCACAAAAAAATAGAACCATTGCATTGATGGTGGTCCCTTTTTGAGTTGGCGGCAATTCAATTCGCACCTTCTGGTGTTAGAGATGTTTGCTGATGGTAAATTGGAAATTTCCGGTTGCGGGAAAATTCCGATCATGTTGGTGGTGATGGCGGCATGATGCTGACATTTGCTTTTATTGCCCAGTCATAAATTGTAGTTGGCGTGCGGTATTCAAATGCATGGAATGCAAATACGGCGGCAATTGGGCAAATGGTTCTCACACACATAACAATGGCTGAGATGTGGCATTCAAACGTGTGGTGCATGGAAGTACGGCGGCTATTGTTTTATCATGCTCGTGTAAACATGATAATGGTATGGCCGTGGCGTCGAAATGGATGGATGAGACGAACTACGGCACCGCACAAATGGCGCCGCATGATCTCATAAACACGAGGGTTTCCTTTTATATTTCGGGATTAGAGAACAAAAACAAATATTGATCATCGAAAATCACTTTATTGTTTTTCAAAATATTCCCCATGAAGATCTATACACTTTTGCATGCGTTTGAACCAATTGTCGAAGAACTTTTGCCACTCTGATTGAGGTATCTCCAACACATGCATTCTGAATGCAGCAACCGCTTCTTCAGGTGTCGAAAAACGTTGACCTCTCAGTTTGTTTTTTACGTACGGGAATAAAAAGAAGTCATTCGGTGCCAAGTCAGGACTATACGGCGGATGACCCATCAAATCGATGTTTTGAGTGCTCAAAAATGCAGTTGTCGCAGCCGATGTGTGAGAGCTCGCATTGTCGTGGTGAAGAGTGATCCGTCTTCGGCGGTTGGTTTTCCTGATTTCTTGGAAGACAACTGGCAAACAAATGGTTGTGTACCACTCAGAATTGACTGTTCTGCGTTGTTCTAGTGGTACGGTTGCGACATGTCCAGTTTTTCCGAAAAAACAGGCGATCATTTGCTTGGAAGTGCTTCGTGCGCGAACAACTTTTGTTGGATTTGGCTCATCTTGAAACACCCAGACAGTCGACTGCTGTTTACTTTCGGGCTCATACGCGTAAATCCACGATTCATCACCTGTCACGATGTCATAGACGTGTTTCGAAGCACCGCGACCGTATTTTTTGAGCATTTCTTTCGACCAATTGACACGAGCCTTTTTTTGGGCGATTGACAAATTGTGTGGGATCCAACGCGAGCAAATTTTTTTGACAGTCAAATGTTTATGCAATATTGAATGTATGCTGGTCCCACTAACGCCTAAGGTTGTCTCAATCTCACGATAGGTCACATGACGATCTTCCAATATCAGTTCGCGCACAGCATCAATAGTTTTCGGAACAACAACTGATTTTGGACGACCTTCACGAAATTCATCTTGGAGTGAACTACGACCACGATTTAATTCGCCATATCATCGATAAACACTTGTCCTTGATAGAGCTTCATCGCCAAAAATTGAATTAAGTTCATCCATGCACTGTTGCTGAGTTAATCCACGCCGAAAGTTGTAAAAAATAATCGCACGAAAATGTTGACGATTTAATTCCATTTTTGGGCCGAGATGAATCTTTTAAGTTACTGTAAACAACACAAATAGCGCTCGTATGTCAAAATGTTCTGAGTGCGTATAACCTCAAAAATGTCCAACTTTACGACAGAGCTGTCAATTGCCGGATTGCAACACTACGGTTGCCAAATCCCGAAACATAAGAGGCAACCCTCGTATTGTGAATGTTTATGAATGGTATGTATTAAGTGATAATGTAATATATGTTAAAGCAAGTTTTTAAGGATGTGTTAGGAGATTCAGTGTTAAATTTAATAAGGGTAGTATTCTGGAATACAACATACGGAATCTAATTCGGGGCTATACAAAGCAATCCAATAGAGAAATAATTTAACGAAGCCAGGGTAAATTCTTTTGCATTATTACCAAAAAAATGGGTACCGCTTTGTGCCACATCGGGAAATACACGATGACCTAGAGATCAAATGGATTAATGAAGTTATCCAAGAATGTGCTGTCAAACACGAAAAACGGCTACATAATCATACCAACGTAGACGATATTCAGCTCTTCGATATCCACCTCAAATTGAGAAGGCTAAAACAGACGAAATCTTATGAATTTACATGCTAAAATCTTACATATTAAAATCCGCTTGAGAGCTAAACACTGGTCCAGCCCCGCACATGTTTTACGTAATTAACCTAAATTAAGTTTAAAGAAAAGTGACAAGTCAAAGAACGTAGATCCCCGCAGAATATTGCTGACCCGTTAACGGAAAGCCTTTTGACTTCTATAAAATTTGAAATTTGCTCCAAATAAAAGACAGTGTAATTATTTCCTAAAATCTGCTATTATTAAAATTTGTCCTAACTAACAGATATTGAAATCCCTTACGATTCTGACAATTACTAAGGGAAATATTTTCTTGGACAGAAACCACGGACAATTTACAAGAACTTTCGGTGAAGTTGTTCCACAAATCTCCACATGTTCCACCACATTGTGTGTGGAATGATTGCTCCACCCACAAAAGCTAAAAGGTAAAGTTGTATTGCGCGGCGAATCTTTTAAAAACTCCCTCGGTAATCGCTTTCGGTTAACGGTGGAATTTATTATATTGTTTTAAGAGTATTTTTTAACCGAGCGGAGTTGATAGGATATAAATATGTAATCCGAATTACAAAAATGGATGTTTATTGCAATTTGCAAGAATTAGGTCACGAGTTTACCATTGTGTTTTGACGGCGAACTCTCTTTTTGGCCCGACCCTACGTCTATCGCCACACATGCTTCATTACGCGAGACTTGCGTGCCGCGACGTTATATTATAAAGTATGAACCCCGCTCGTAACGTCTAAAAAAAAGTCTCAAAAAGGCCAAGTTATTGGTCCACGAGTTATCAACGGATTTATAGTCTTTAAGCCGTTGACCGGGAGGTTATAGAGCTCTAGAAGAGCATGCTGAAGGAGAAGATCGACTTGAAAAGGTGCTCGGGTTCCACAAACAAGTTGTAGAACATAGTCGAGATCTACGACATCGTGGAGGTGGAACTGGGCGTGGACGAAGTACTCTGCAGTGTGATTGCCCAAAACGCATTGATGGACTATGCAGGTCGCAAGCGACGTCTTAACATACGATTGACTTTTTTATTACCTTTTACTATATTTTTAGAATACGTAGTCACGATCTTCGAGATTTCGGAGCTTCTCGCAACTTTTCTTTTAGCGAACCCAGTAGGGACAAGCAAAAGGAGTTGAGAGCTTGTTGGGTAGCTAAATCGATGGAGCCGACAACAGATGGGGTTTCCCGGGTGTTCATTTACCGTGTTGTATTGAGTAAGCGGACTGTATTTTTTTCAATAGCTATTATTTTATTATTATTTACTGGTCTGTAGGAACTCGGATGTTCATGACCTATTATATAATTGTATTTATTTTCTATAATTCCAATAACACAGGGTTGATGTACAAATCGACTGCTGTTGCACGTAAACACTTAAAACGACGGGGTGCAGACAGAAGGGTGTACTCACGTTTTTATATGTCTTTGGTTTGTTCTTCTTTTCTTTTCTTCTCTTCTCTAATTGGAAATTATTATTCTTGAATTGAATTAATTGAAAGTTATTGACTGGAAGGTTTTACGGCGAATCCGTTCTCGCACTTTTTTGAATTGAATGTTATATCTATTAATCTTAGTGAAAACTGCGGACGGCGCTTTCTCCAACGACGTCTCAACTTCCCTTCGTGTACTGTATTTTCCGCCGTTGGCCGGCTAAAACGATTTATTTAAACTAGTGGAGAGCCGGACTCTGACCTGGACGGACGGTGTTAGTGTCTCGCCCAGTACAAATCCCTACAATCTACAAAATAGAAAAACAACGCAGGTACAATTTGCTTATTTCATCATCATCGGCACTACAATCGGGATCCGGTCTTGGCCTTATTTAACAAATTTCTCCACCGGTCCCGATTTCGAGCCGATGCCATTCAGTTTGGCACTCCCAGGCTCTGTGCGTCCTGGTCTACGCCAACCCTCCATCGCAGACGTGGTCTGCCCCGCTGTCTCTTTCGATACATCCTGCCACAGAGGACTTTCCGGACAAGCTCTTCTTCGCTCATTCGAGCTAGGTGTCCCACCGGAGTCTACCAAGCTTGATTTTTCTTACAACATTAGCTTCAAGGCAGATTGCGTACAACTCATGGTTATAGCGTCTCCGGAATCGTCCTCCCTCACATACGGGGCCAATAATTCTCCTTAAAACCTTCCTCTCGAACGGGGCTAAGAGTTCAGAGTGCGTTTTATTAAGCACCCAGGTCTCGGATCCATACATGAGTACTGGTAAGACCATAGTTTTGTACAGTAGTAGCATGGATGTTCTGGATAAATTTCGGGATTTAAACAGCCTTGGTAGACCATAGTAGGCTTTGTTGGAATTGATCAGCCGGTCGCGTATTTCCTCTTCCATATTGTTATCGGCTGATACTATTGACCCAAGGTAGTTAAAAGATTGCACTACTTCAAATTTATGCTCCGCTACCCCGATAGTTTGACCAACGTTAGGTCTTCTCTTCGCAGAAGTTACCACCATGTACTTAGTTTTCCCCTTTTGTGCGTGTGATATAATAGGATGTTAAATTCCTGACATTTTTCCATTGCCAGCCTAAGGATGAATATCTGATCAATCGCTGATTTGCCTGGATGAAGCTACACTGCTATTGACCAATGATAGCTTTAGCGTATGGGGAAATCCGATTTTGTAGGATAGAGGAGAGTATCTTATAGGCGGTACTCAGCAATGTTATACCCTCATAGTTGCTGTACACTGTGATATCTCCCTTCTTATGTAAGGGGGAAAATTATTCCACGGCGCCAATTTTCCGGCATCTCCTCTTGCTCCCATACGTGCACCATAATCTCATGAATTGCGTGATATAACGCTGTCCCTCCTTGTTTGATCAGCTCAGCCGGTATGTCATCAGCTGTGCGGGCTTTATTTGATTTGAGATGTCTTATGGCTTTTAATATTTCCTCAATGGTTGATGGAGGCAGCATTTGCTCTTGATCCTGCAATAGTGGAGCCTCCAATTCTTCTGTGAGCTTGTAGTGCTCCGCAGCTCTACTGTCTTCCCAAAATCCTTACCTCGATCCTACCATATCCATTTAACCATAAAATCCCATAGTATACATTTATACACTTAATATAGTAAATATATCCTCTAATATCTTTTTACCTCAAACACATTTGCATATCTATTCAATTTCCATAGTTCATACATTTACAAATAATCAATTCAATTTCCATAGTTCATACATTTGCATACTAATCAATTCAATTTCCATTACATTCGAAATACAATACCTCATACATTAGAAATACATTCATCATCTCCCTAATTCTCAAATTTGCATAACATAACATAACACACACATACCAAATTTCCAGCCATACATTTCATAAGAACAGTTAATACAATTTCCGTTATCCTAAGCAGCTGCATGTTTTGCAATCGTTTTTCGGTTAACAAGAATCACCCCCATTAGGTAACTAGGGGCAACTGAATGATTCCGTTCACACGAAATCAAAAATGCAAAAACAGTAATAATTAGACTTCCGACACGGAAGGCAGAAATAATCAAACTTCCAACGAGGAAGCGTTTTGATTTGTAAAAAGAGTATGAAATAGATATACTTCCAACTAGGAAGGTTGTTTGTATGTGTTTTGTGTGAGAACATTTGGCGTTTTAAAATAAAAGTTTTGTGTTACAATAAATTTAAGTAAAAGTTTTTCAATTAAAAAAAAAGACTTCCCACGCTCTTCCCTCGGTCGCGTCGAGGAAGCACGGCGTATTAGATTTCGACAAGCTGACCATTTAGCAATTCATTGTAGTGCACTTCCCATCGCTCCAGAATGCCTTCAGGATCAGTGATCAGATTACCCTGTGGCGTTTCTAATAGATTCACACAAACCACAAGCAAATAGTGAAGGACACCAACAGGAAATTCGAATAAGCAAAAGCATCAGAGCCGTATGCCATACCGATAACATAACAATTCCACATCAGTTGAGTGTACTTGAGTTTAGAAATCGAATTCGTACAGGCGGCCAGTAGCCTGATGCTTCAATGCTTCGCTTTTCACCCGTTTCATCGCCTGTTCAATTCACCTTCTTCACTATCCTTGGTTAACGCCACAACCCCGGCCGTGATCTGTACACACAACACACACTTTACCATAGTAAACAGTACTACCATGATACCGACTTCCGCATAGAGCACCGGCACACTGGCCTGCTCCGATATCCTCTCGCTCGTTCGTATCTCGCTCTGTCGTTCGCACACGAAGTTGATCGTAACAAAGTTACTGAGGAGGGAGTAGGGTGGCGTCTCTAACAGATTCACACCCAATACACAAGCCAATAGTGAAGAACACCGAAAGGAAATTCGAATAAGCTACATCTGTCTCTTCGTATGTTTGGCAACCAAGGCAGTACATCTCGAAGCGGTTAGCGAGCTGTGCAGCGAGGCTTTCCTGGCAGCTTTGAGGAGATTTCTCGCGCGTAGGGGTTTTTGTCAGCCTATGGGACTGGTAATGGTACCAATTTCGTTTGGGCATATCGAGAAGTGCGAAAAGTGAATGAGCACGTAAACCGGAAAAGTACCCAGGACCAGATCATGACGAAGTTGGCCACCAACGGTATCACTTGGAAATTCATTCCTCTGGCAGCCCCCCATTTTGGTGGCTTGTGGGAGGCAGGAATCAAGTCCATGAAGCATAGTCTTAAGCGAGTTATTGGAAATGCGTTGCTGTCTTTCGATTACTTTACTGCCGTATTGGACCAGATCGAGGCTTGTGTGAATTCCCGACCACTGGTGCTGCCTGCCAACGGAGCCTGGCGACCCCACCGCGTCATTTCTTTGTTGGAGGACCGGCTATGAGCGTTCCGGAAGTCGATCTGGGAGATACAACGATCACTTGGCGGTCCAGATGGAAGTACTTGCAGGCATTACATCGAGCATTTTGGTCCCGGTGGAAGAACGGATACCTCCACACGTTGCAGGCTCGCAACAAATTGTATCATCCGGAACCAAACGTAAGAAATCAGGTCGTGGTGCTTCTGAAGGACGAGCAACTATCTCCAAGCCATTGGCCCATGGGAAAAGTTGTCGAGCTTTATACTGGCAGAGATGGCAAGGTTCGGGTGGCAACTGCGAAGATTCAGGGGGCACACTTAAGCGACCCGTCACGAAGTTGGTCCTACTTCAGGTTGCTCATGATGAAACGGTTGAACCGAAAGTTCAAAGTGGGCGGAATGTTGGAGACGGAGCAGCACACGATTGCCGATTGGCGGATTGAGGATCCGCTATTTATATCAAATCTCTTTGTTGCAGTGGCAAACATGCACAAGAGAGAATATAAGCGGTGGCAGTTGGGGAGTTGACGATAGTACTATAAGCATACTGGACAAGATTACAACGCCCGTCGTCCAGAGAAGAGTCCGGCTCTGGTGGAACGCTACTTTAAGCAAAGATATCTTAACAGATCAGAAGGGGCTTGGCCTACCAATATTTATAGAGATCCCGAATTTATTCAGTAATTGTGTTTAAAGTTTATTAAATAATCCAAACGACTAAAATGGATTAACAGGCTGAAATTAAATGATTTCGTAAAAAGTTTATTTAGAACCGAACAATTTGACCGATCGCAGACGACTGACTATTCCTTACATTTCATACAAACAAAATTTACAATGACACAGTAGTTGTGTCTCTCATTAATTTTCAACAATACTTTTTTATGATGAATCTTAATATTATTATTTTAAATATAAAGAATAAATGAATAGAAAGAAAACTTTTTTTTCGTGCACAATTAGTTTGATCTGGTAGTTTCCTATGTAAAGTTAACTTCAGAGTGTCTTACCATAGCATGTAACATACATATGTCAGGCTAGCTTCAAACCGTACAACACTTTTAAATCATTCACTTGAATCAATAAAACTGCATTCCCGTTCACAGGAATTGGGAATATCTCAAACCATGTCGTAGCGAACTTTGTGTAAAGTTCTTGATTTGCACTCTTCCAAAATTATATTGAAACGAGAACTGAAGCCACTTGATAATTTGAATCGCAGAAGCTTCTCCGATTTCTGTCAGATAAAATTGTTATGTCCGTATTGAAAAAAGCAATATATTCATGTAATTACCTGAAGTGTTCCAGGATTTATGTATCTCCTGTGTGGTAATTGTTCCCGATTTATGGCTAAACATCAGCCATATATTTTCCGCGTAATGGTTCAGGTAATGCATCGTTCGATGGATTACATGATACACGAGAATTGTTTATTCGATTCATGCTTGATGTGATATTTAACAATTATTGTCAATCGTTAGTTTTTTAGTGATAGGGTGTTTGTAATTTCTCATGCCAACCTTGAAAAGGAATTCTACAATCCGACTATTTTATCCCTATGCTTTTGGGACGGTAGTTCCTAGTGGCCATTATAACGGGACTTCTGCTAATATTTTCATATACTAGATCTTGTTCCACCTATTCAACTAATAGTTGACTACCGATTGAAAAATTTCGTTTTAAACACTTGGAAAGGTGGGTTTACATTGGAAAAGATAATGTATCCAAATGCAATATCATATATAGATAATATATTGACTAATTGGCTAACATACTAACTACACATTTTATGTATGCATATCCTCGTGGACGATGGTCCATGTACACCTTAACTTTTTTATTACAATATCTTCATTTATTACAATTATTTATTTAATTTAACTCTTCGCCGGTCGCACATGAAGACCATATGCTTCACTACAGTCGTAAACCCATATCACACCATTTGTAGCACCAGCCAAGCTTAGGATATTTTCACCTGCTGCTCCAATTTTCTATCACAAATTGCCAGTGTTGCAGGTTAAATACAACACCCTGCATTGTTTTGGCGTTTGCCATTACAATCGCACAAATGTACTGTGTAGCACACAGGTGAACCCGGTATAGAAGGTGTTGGACGGTACTTGGTAACCACGTTTTTCTTGCAGCTTTTGGAGAATTATTTAGAGTCCCTTTCAATATTTATCTTGGAAACAAGGAGTGGATAACAAGAAACTAAGAATGCAATATGAACAGTATCTTGCTACTAGACGCACTCGAAACCTAAATTCGTACGTCGGGTAAACAATTAAATTAACAAGGAGCAGGGTCTATAATTTAATTTTGTTTGTGGTTTTCGTAGCCGTAAAGGGGGTTCGGTTCTACCATGACGTAGAAAAGTTCTTCGTTACTACCACAATACGTGATAAATGGAATGGGTTGGATGAAAGGTAGGTACCATTTCAGAAAGGAAACTTTAGTGGGTGGTGGAATTTTGTTTACACTCGAATGGTCATTCCTTTTGAAAGGTAGCTCATTACCAAATTGTTTTGGAGCTGTTGTACGTAGTTTAAAGTGTTATATGTAGCTATCGGTTTAATGAACCTAGTAATACTTGTAGAGCACTAGTACTGTACAAATTACGGATTATAACACCCAACAGAGATATTGAATTCACTGTGTTGTAAGGAGAGACTTTAAAAAAATGATTTCGACGTGATGTCTGCGTTTGCTGTTGTGGTGGAATGTATTTGAAATTTTTCTTAATTCAGGGTTAATTTGCGAAAGAATATATTTCTCCAGTTTTCTTTCTATATTTAAACTTACAATTTCCGAAGGATATCATACTTATTATTTAACTTTAACTGCAATGCAAAATATAAACTCTCCCTATTCGGGTTATGAAGTGAAATTTTCTACCTATTATTATTATTATTTATTGGCCTGTAGGTAACCGGAAATCCATGAACTCACGGACTCGACTCCGCCATCGTTCCCTGCCCTGTGCACTCTCCTTCCACGATTGACCAGCCGATCCGATCTCCTCAAGGTCAAACCTAACATTGTCCTCTCATCCCCGTCGCGGCCGTCCTGTCGGTCTCTTTCCCATTGGTCTACGTCAAGAATTCGACGCACGGTCCTATCGTTGCCCATTCGCGCCACATGTCCGGCCCATCTTAATCTTCGTGATCTTCTTCCGTCGCGGCCGTCCTGTCGGTCTCTTTCCCGTTGGTCTACGTCAAGAATTCTACGCACGGTCCTATCGTTGCCCATTCACGCCACATGTCCGGTCCATCTTAATCTTCGTGATCTTCTTCCGTCGCGGCCGTCCTGTCGGTCTCTTTCCCGTTGGTCTACGTCAAGAATTCTACGCACGGTCCTATCGTTGCCCATTCGCGCCACATGTACGGCCCATCGTAATCTTACTCTCACTATTGTAGGTTTGCGGTAAAGCTCTTCCAATTCGTGGTTGTGGAGTTTCCTCCATTGTCCTCCCTCCTCGTTATATCACCTCTAAAGATACCGATTAAAACTTTATTCTTGAATAGAAATTTTCTACTTACGATATCGCATTTGACACACTGCTCTGCCCACCGTATATAGACAACCAGCAGGGGCCATCAAACCAGTGTATTGGTTGAACTCAGAAATCGCCCATGTGCGATCGGAGTGGAACAGGTTAAGACGCTTGCAACAAAGACCAAGGAACCGTAACACCTACCCACGCGGAATTCGTCAACAAACGGAAAGAGTTGAGGAATGTGATTCGCAAAAGTAAATATGACGCGTTCTGCTCCCTAAGGGATGAATTAAATAACAACCCATGGGGCAGCGCTTACAGGATAGTCATGAAAAGACTACAGAGTAACAGTAGCCAAATGCAAAAAAGGAAAAGTGACATGGCCAGAATCGTTGCTGTCCTCTTCCCGCAGTGTGATGAGGTATTGAGGGTGCAAGAGCAGTGTGTTACGTCTCCAGCGCCGTGCTTCCTCTTTCGAGGGAAGAGCGTGGGGGTTATATATTTATTAAATTAAGGGGTTATTAAAATAATTAACGTTTTCTTTATTAATAATTATTATTTGTTTTATTTTTATTTTATTGAACTCGGTTGTCTCAAGCTGAGCTCTATTCTGAACTACTTTTACAATATAAATGTACCTGTTTTTATAGAACATTTTGTTCCAACTAACTGTGTCGTATAAAATGAACAAAACAATCCAGAAGTTTCTGTGACTTATAATTTTGAATAAACTTTGAACGAAAATCAAAGTGCTATGTTTTGAAATGAAAAATGTGATAGTTATGAAAAGGGGCATGTTTTTAAATGTGCTATAAGTGACTGGATATAGAATATTGTGTCTGTTTATTTATGAATTGTATTAAATGAGAATGTAAGATATGTGAGGATGTAGTTTTAAAGGTTGTGTTAGAAAGGATATGAGATTAGTGTTAAAGCGCATAAGGGTAGTATTCTGGAATACAACAAGTGGATGATCACTGAAGGAGAGATACCTCCCGTGACCACCGAAGGTGTACTCTTGGCTGCAGGGGTTATCAAAAAAAAAACAAGACCCCGGGACTGGATGGTATCCCTAACGCTGTAGTGAAGACTGCTCTAACAAAAAAGCCGGAAGTCTTCAGCAGTCTCTTCACAACTTGCTTTCAAACAGGACAACTTCCTAGACGATGGAAAAAACAGCGGCTTGTGCTTATACCAAAAGGTGTCAAGAATCCAGAAGAGCCGTCGTCTTATCGTCCGTTGTTAATACTGGACACAACAAACTGCTTGAGCGAGTAATTGCCACTCACCTGGAACAATTCACTGAGGGAACATCGGGGTTCTCTGAATCGCAGTATGGGTTCCGGAAAGGCAGATCAACCGGAAAAGCACTATCTGTGGTGTGCGACATCGCTCGCAATGCAATAGCTGGAGCATGATGGTTAGTTGGTACCAAAAAATATTGCGCGGTGGTGACGCTTGATTTTGAAAATGCTTTTAACTCGGTGAATTGGAACCGGATTCTAGAAGCGCTGGGCGATCTACAAGTCTCCCCCTACTTGGTACGTATATTAGAAAACTATCTCTCGGATAGAAGACTGCTCTATGACACAGATGAGGGACCACAGGAATATAAAATAACAGCGGGTGTACCTCAGGGATCTTGTGGGGTTTCTCTATTCTACATGAGAACCAACCCACAATTTCCACCTTATTTCGACCGCTTTCAGCGCGTCATACATACCCATTCCCCGTACATGCTATTCACCTGAAATACATGTTTTCCCCAAGGACGCATAGCTAAACTCATTATCCTATGCAGATAATGCATAATTGAGTTTAGCTACTATCTTCGCCTTACGGCAACACTATTGCTCTAACCATGGGATTTCCACCGGCAATTCCATTCGTATTGGTTAGCAACAACCAAGTCAAACCAAGCGACGCGGTTGCAGCATCATCCATTGGCTTGGTTATTTACCAACATTCCATAGAGTTTTTCCTACGGTATTATTTCCCTAGCCGATTCGGCGTCCTATTGACTTTTCCCAGATCACCCATTCCCTTGGGATAAACGATCTCTTTTTGCAGGTGAATAGGATCAGCTAGGTCCTCCTCTTCGTCGAAGTTCTGTCTTTCCACGAATCAATGCGCTCTGACTACACCACAGCCGTAACACTGGGTCAGTAGGTCATGTCAGTAGCTGCATTTGATACCAACGCACACAACCAAAGCTACCTCGAGATCACAGCACATCGTGTTTCTGTTCTCTCATTCTCCACGTCCGTCAATTACCAATTAACAGACGTTACCCACACTACGACGAGCGTGGGGTTGAGAGAGCGGAGGCGTCGTCTCTTTTGGTTGTCCTGTGTGTGAAATGAAATACGAATTTCACCCCTGATTCGAGTCAGTCACATCTCAACTATCATTGTGAGCAGTCACGCTGCCCGAAGCGAATATTGTCGAAACACCGAAGTGCACACATGCATTTGCGTAAATATTTTGATCACCGCGGTCACTGTGTAAAAAAAAGTATAGAACAACGAGAAAATTATTCTCGGCTAACTTACCTCGATAAGTGTTGCTGAATTTCCATTGCATGGAAATACGCAAAATAAAGTGATAATCAAAAAGAACAAATTAAACATTAATGTCAAAACTACACCAGTGAGTTTCATTTATTTAATCTTTCCTCGTGGGTTAAAAGTGAATCCGTGCCCCTGTCCTGGCACACTTCTTTACCTCCACAATTTGTATTAGGTCCGCTGATATGGAATATCATGTATGATGGTGTGCTCAGAGTCAATGTACCAGAAGGGGTTAGAATCATTGGGTACGCAGATGATTTGGCAATAGTAGCCGTCGCTAAACATCTAGATGACCTGGAGCATATTTGCTCCCAAGCAATCCAGAGCATTAAATGCTGGCTAGATATGGGCGGACTGAAACTAGCTGGACATAAGACGGGGGCAGTTTTAATAAGCAGCCGCAAGAAAGTTGAACACCTTGATTTGGAAATAGAAGGACAAATAATCAGATCCAGTCCCTATATTAAATATCTTGGTGTTATACTCGACAACAGGTTGAGCTTCAAGGAACACCTGAGGAAAGCGAGTGAAAAAACGGCAAGAGTATGCAAAGTTTTAGCGAGACTGCTACCCAATGTTGGAGGACCCCGGCCTCACATAAGGAAACTCATAACCAGTGTCAACACCTCCACTATAATGTATGCAGCTCACATATGGGCAGGAGCTGCACAGTATAAGTCATATATGAGGGGAGTGAACTCAGCGCATAGATTGGCATCACTAGGAGTATGCTGTGCATTTCGAACGGTATCCGAAGATGCCATAAATGTTTTGACCGAGAGGACACCACTTGGCATTGCAGCTAAAGAAAACGCTGCATTGCATAAGGTCTTGTGGGGGTGAGGAGTGGTGCCGGCGTACGGCACAGGGTTCGCTCCTGTCCCCAACATCGATTGGTTCACTCGGGCACTGTTTACCTAACGCCAGTCAGAGACGATACCCGATCGCACCGAAGGAAATAGTAGGAATAAAACACGCTGTTACTCTAATTTTCAATATCGATCCAAAGTCATTTCGGGGAAATGTATGCGGCTTGGTATAGTTATTAATGTTGCGTTGTGGATTTGAATATGGGTTTGTTACGGCATATGAATTTCGGGGAAATTAAGATTGCTTGGTCGCAAAGAGGGAATATGGGTTAAGTAGAGAATTGACCGAAGCAATTTTGGGAAAAGTATGTGGGGTGATGTAATTGAGGGAAATGGTTAATATTCCGTTGTAAATTGGAATATGCATATATTTCAGCTTGGGAAATGGGTTCTTGGTAAGTATGGGATGTATGCAAATGCAGATTTTGCATGGGGAGTTGGATTAAAGTGACGCGCTGTTAGCGGTCAAGATTGGTTGGCATTGTGGGTTGGTTCTCTATGTGGTATAGAGAACCCCCACAGTCTCCCAAGAGAATCGTCGGAGAATGCGGACACAATTAGAGGTCTCAAGCCTAAGAGAATGGCAACGAAGGTGGGATTCTTCCACCAAAGGAAGATGGACACACACCATGATACCTGATATAGAAACATGGGTGAAAAGAAAACATGGCGAGCTGAATTACTACTTGACTCAGCTAATATCAGGACATGGATGCTTCCGGCAATACCTGCACAAGTATAAGCATGTGAATCACCCATACTGCTTGTATTTTGAAGGCAAAATAGAAAATGCGGAACATGTACTCACAGAGTGCGTGAGATTCGAGACCGCACGAACGATTTTGGAGAGACATATAATACGGACAGTATTAATAAAATACATGCTTAGTTCAAAACAGGCATGGTCCGTAACCAATGGTATTCTCGGTGAAATGATGCAGCAGTTGCGACGTGACGAGCGGAGTAACAGGTAAACTCCGCCCCACCCCGCGATGGAATATCTAAAAGAAAGTTCCGCGGGGATCAACGGGAATATGAGCCTGCCGCGAGGTGGTTTTAGTCGGTAAAAACCCGGCATGCCCCTGGATCGGTCTAGAGGCATCTTTTGAAGATTTCCACCTTTCTACCGAAACCAAAAAAAAAAATATGTATATATAGACCCGGGTTGCCATGTTTCAAAGTAACTTTATTTACTTTGTTTGTCTGTTTGCAAATGACTTTATTCTGAAATAAAAAAAAAAATTAAAAAAAAAAAATAGTTCAGGTGTTCTCTGACTACTTGGATGGAAGGATGGTGGGAATGAAATCATACCAGACCGGTAAGTCTTGACTGCGGTAGTAAACGCAGCTCACGTCTTTGGCGTCAAATAATCTACGCTTTGGTGGATGTGTGTCTGTATTTATGTTGTCTTGTACTGTACGTGTGTGTGTGGTGTCTTAGCAGTACACCCTATGGGATGGGTCCAGAAATCCTCTATTATAGCGGGGGATGTTGTTGGGAAGGGTACTTTCTTCAGTTTTGTACTGAAGGAGAAATTGTGGAGGTCGAATCCGAAGAGATGGAGAGAGAGAAGGGTCACGAACAAGTGGGTTCTCGCTGTTCTGAATGCTTTCGAGGTACTTATATGCTAATTGTAGCACTTACTCGTCGATAGTGGTTAGTATACCCGGCCGTCACGCGGGAGACCGGGGTTCGATTCCCCGTCGGGCAGCCTCTGGCGCAAGACTAATGACCTTGTCCGGAAAAAACAAACATTGCTAAATAAGGCCAAGACCGGTTCCCGGTTGTAGTGCCGATGATGATGATGATGATGACTCATCGATAGGGGTAATGGAGGCACCTTCGTATAGGTGAGAGTTCGGGTAATGGCGGCCGTCAGGTCTTCTAGAGCGGTTGGTGCATCTTCTGAGGAGTTTCCTTTCGAACTCTCGAAGTCTTTCCATTTGGGCCGTAGATATGCAGTAGTACCATATGAGCAAGGCGTATGGTATTCCAGATCGGCTGCTTATAGCAGAGAAGCTTAACTTTGGTGTCAACGTTGTTGCTCCACTTCAAGATGTTGTGCAGTTGTTTAGACCGACCGAGTCCCCTTTGAAGAATGTGGGTCACATGTTCGGTGAAATTCATTTTTGGGGTATAGATGATCCCAATATATTTCACCCTGTCCTGTGGTCTAATCGTAGTACCTCCTATTTATATTCGAATATACTGTGAATATCGAGAAGTAGGTTGGAGTGTTTACTACTCAGGATTATATCTACTGCTTTGGATGGATTAAGTTGAATTTTCCATCAACTGTAATATTGATACAGTTCGTTCAGGTGGCGGTTGAGTCGATTTGTTGCGCGTTTGGGGCCTTTGGATGACGTGTACACTAGGATGTCATCCGCATAGCATATCTGGTTTACTCTTCCGTCCAGAGGGCGAGGAATATCTGAGGTGTAGATGTTAATTAATATGGGGCCTAGAATGGATCCCTGTGGTACGCCTGCAGCGGCGTTGAAAAATCGGGAAAGTTTTCCATAGTGGAAAGATAGAAATCGTGGGAAATGGAAAAAGGAGTCGGATTGAACGGATCATGTGACACGAGCGTGGAATTCGGACACCTTGCACAAAATCATTCTCATGGCTAGTTCATGTGCAATTACCGAAATCTAAAACCATGTCTGGCATTCACGTCTATCACACCACTCGAGTGTGGGAATATGAGAATTAAGGGGTTTTAGTGCGGCAGAAAAGAAAGTGGAAGGTTTATGTTAATGGTTACAGTAGGGTGTGCAAGCAAGTACGTAATGTGGTTATAAGATTTGTTATATATATTTTTAACAATTTTATTTTCACAATTAATACATTTAATTTAATTTTCACAAGTAATAATTTTAGTTGACTCACTTGTATATGTCGTCGGACCGCTTCTCGGTCGACGCCGCAGGTCTTCTCGGTGCAGAGGGTGTAGGATTCTTGATCCCCCTGCTGCGATGTGTTAAACTAGAGGAGACGCGTAGTTCACACACGGCGACTTCGTGCTCTTAGCGTTGCGATACAGTATCACATGCGGCGAGTTTTAACTAAGGGTAATGTGTCGAATTCGCCTTGGTAGTTCACATGCGGCGAGTTCGTGTTGTTAGCGTTGCGATAGAGTTTCACACGCGGCGAGTTTTCGTGTCGAATTCGGCTTAGTTTATTCGGCGAGTTAGTGTTATTAGCGTTGCGATACAGTATCACACGCGGTGAGTTTTAATTAAGGGTAACGTGTCGAATTCGCCTTAGTAGTTCACACGCTACGGGTTCGTCTTATTTGCGTTGCGATACTTTTCCTTTATTGAGTTAACTCCCGTTAATGCCACGGTCTTTTATCTTCTCCGGTTGGCGATTATTCATAGACTGAAAAACTTTTTTTCCAAAGTTTCTTGACTTCTTGTTATAGATTTCGTCGCCAACTTTTTGTTTAGGGTATTGCCAAGTAGTTCATGTAAATTTACTACCTGGCACGATTATAATTATAGAGAGGGTGGAGTTGCGGGATTGTAGGTGAGATTGTGGATATGGGACCCGTAACACATTTTTAATTCTTAATTCTTAATTATAACATTGTTAATCCTTAACAGTCTGTTTTTATTATTTTTTTTTTATCTATTATTTATTTTTCGGTAGTGTCTCGGGTTAACGAATTCTCCATAGTAGTAATAACTCCAATAGTCCAGATCAGTTCCGTTTTAGTGTGATAATTATTAAATGAGATAAATTAATAACAGAAGGGACCCGTCCTGACTGATGGTCGTTTTATAACGACGGACGGACTTTACGTCTCCAAATAGGATAACACTTCGGGTGCAACGCCCCCTTTTTGTTTCACCTTCTATTTATATATATTTTTTATTTCTTATATATTAACACAACACACTCAATTTTTCCATCTGGTCAGCATAGCAATCAATGCCACCCCATCGCTGAACTCTTCGTTTCAAAGTTATGTTAGGTCAATCGACACTGTCTCGACCTTCACCATTTGACCCCACTATTCACACGAAGCGCATTATAGGTACTCCCTTCGCGCGAATATACCTTTCATTTATTTGCTACCCGTTTGGGATGCTTCTCCGACTTTCACGGGCTTAGTAACATATCCACGGGAGGAGTATCATAAGTACTTCCTTCTTTTGAATACACTACAATTCTTCTCTAAATGTTTACGACAGGTCAATCGGCACTACCCCGAACTTCACAAGTCAAACACAGTGTTCACATGACGCGCATTACATGCACCCCATTCCCGTAAATACACCTTTCGTTTCTTGGCTACCCGTTTACGATGCTACCCCGACTTTCACAGGTCTACCAACCTATCCACGGGGAGAGCATCATGAGGCACTCCCATCTTTTGAAAACACTTTTCAATTCTTCTCTTAATGTTTACGGCAGGTCAATCGACCCTAATTTCCGCAGGCCGGCTCCAGTATTCACAGGAAGCGCATGTTAGCCACCTTATCCTCTATCATTCAAGGGGGGTCCTAGACTTTCGGTACAACAACAGGCTGTTGGTCACCTGTACCGCCGCAATTAACCAGGTTAGATCGAAGACAATCGCCCATCGCGCCTACTAAATGCATGCTGAACTAGCAGTTTCTACAAGAAAAAGGGCCTTGTACGTGATGAGTGCCTAAAAGAAGAACTACTCCGTTCTGCCGAGATTGTTGGGAATGTGTACACGGTATCAAGGGTTGTCGAGCTATCCTGCAGTCTCGCTTTCTATGCAATCTCGGACCTCCTGAAGCAAACATCAGAATCAAAAAGGGGATTCCCACACAAAAACCTATCAGCGGCATCACCCATCTTCTTCTTTCCGACAACCAGCAACAACGAATAATAGGATCTTGTATATACAGTGTTGCTGAGAAGTCTGCTGCCGACAAGGTCACAGGTGGGAAAGGTGTCTATACAGGAAATCCACCACCAAAATAATAACAACATGTTCTTCTTTATCCAGGTTGTGATTTGAAATATAAGAATTAGCAATTACCCAGTTTTCAACTACTAAAATTATTGCTGATATGTGGTTGAAATCGTAGGCAGACACAAGGAAGAAATTGCCGTGCCACGGCTGTTGCACTGGTCGACGCGAAACTCTTGTGCCATTGCAATGCATCGGCACAGAATACTAAGAGGGAAAACTAAATAAATCGCAGATCTACTGATCGGCTTACGTAATGTACCCTGCAGCTAGAATTAGAACAAAATTAGTTCAGTCGAATTAGTGTTGAAACAGTGAACTAGAGCAATTTGCTGCAGAGCAAATTACATCCCAAAAATAGGTATTTAGGAGACGTTCAACTTGCATTTTTATTTCTTTATTAATCCCATTCAAAAAAGGTTAACACAAAACCAAAGTTGAGAGTGAACACTGTTAAATGTTAGTTAGTAATCAGCCTCGGTGATATTGTGAATCCAACGGATGCAATATAGGTCCCCGGTGTATGTCGGTTCAACCGTAGAATATGAACGCTGCATAAAATTTGACCATAAACTTATCGCTCACTACTTTAGGAATGTGGCAGGATACTGGATATGAAGCTCAGTTTAGGAATATTCGTGGTTCTAATATTATAATTCAAGGTTTTAACCTAAAAATGCGTCTAAGATTCAATTACATATTTCCTAAGAACACGTTAATATGATTCAAAATTTTTAATTCTTAACCTAACCTTTGCAATTCACTCGCAATCCATTTGGCTATGAAACCGAATCCGCGTTATGTCTCAAACAGCTATTGTTTGCTGTTACGGCAAAATATTTTTCAGCACATTATTCAATATTACAAAATTTAAACCGAAATTTTAAGCATTCAAAACTTTCAGCACATTATTCAATATTAGAAAATTTAAAGTGATATTTTAAGCATTAAAATCCCTTTCCTTACCGGTATTTCCCCGCCCGTCTGTTAATCTAGAATACATTTCCAAGAGTAACACATTCCGGAATCGGGTCCCATCGTCTTATTTATCCTCCCACCAAATATCTAACTGATTACAATTGGCGCCTTCTCAATGGGCTAAAAGGTGTGTCGTTACGTTTCCTTGTTTACCCAGTTAAGTAAACAATCAAGTCCACATTTTGTGCGTGATTCTAATTTCCATGAGGCATGCACTGGTAGCTATGGTCGCACCCTCGCGTTTCTAGACAGAGCTACTGTCGCGAGGAGTGGCCAATGTAAAAGGATCACCCAGGAAACAAAGCAAACATAAAATTTACTTTGGAATCATTAAATCTTTCGCCGTAACGACGGCCTAGGTAATTTTTCAAATAATGTAAATTACTAGCAACCCTGTGAAGGCACTCAACCGCGACCCTGATTGATGTCCTTCATTAATAGCGACGACGCCGGGTTCCGATACATTGGTCGCGTGGGTGGAAAGCAACCAAAGCCTTTCACATCCCCTAGTCGTAAAGCTTTTAAACTTTTTCAGTTTTACTCGAATGCATTTCGGGTTGAGCCAGTACAAGTGTCCCTAGAATAATTTCTAGTACAAATATGAATTGCCTTACTCTGTAACAGTTGCCTTATGCATCTTTAACAATTTCATAGTATGCAGTCTTTTAGGACCAGAATCAGGGTTCAGGAGTTGGCGCCAAACTGGTTAATCCGTCATGGAATTTGTATACATGCATTTATCATGGCAGTATGCAAAGGAATACATCCGGCAAGAAAATTTACAAGACTATTGTTGCATCGACTTGACGGAAGTCTTTCAAGGTCTATTGTGGTAAGAAGGTGCATTGAGCTTAACCATATAAAGCTCGGAAATTGAGATATTTGCTTTTACCCACCTTGAGTTAAAGCTGTGCTGGAGAGAACTTCTTATGTTCCTGGAAGCGAAAGAGAGTTGAAAGAGCGCCGATGGTGAAGGGAACTAAACTCACCACAGAAAGGGTGTCTCGTAGATATCAGGCGGTTTAACTTTCACAATTAATATTTAAATTCAAAATCCGTGTAGTTAGAATTTAAATTTGAGCTTTTTGGTGTATCCAGCGTTATCAAATGTATACTCGGATTGTTTTGACAATTGCACACAATGAAATATTCAGATGCGGATGAAATTAATATTAAGAGAAGTTGAACCTGATTTCTGAATACACTAGTACGAGGGTTGCCTATTATGTTTCGGGATTTGGCAGCCCTAGTGTTGCAATCCGGCAATTGACAGCTCTGTCGTAAAGTTGGACATTTTTGAGGTTATACGCACTCAGAACGTTTTGACATACGAGCGCTATTTGTGTTGTTTACAGTAACTTAAAAGATTCATCTCGGCCCAAAAATGGCATTAAATCGTCAACATTTTCGTGCGATTATTTTTTACAACTTTCGGCGTGGATTAACTCAGCAACAGTGCATGGATGAACTTAATTCAATTTTTGGCGATGAAGCTCCATCAAGGACCAGTGTTTATCGATGGTATGGTGAATTCAATCGTGGTCGTAGTTCACTCCAAGATGAATTTCGTGAAGGTCGTCCAAAATCAGTTGTTGTTCCGAAAACCATTGATGCTGTGCGCGAACTGATATTGGAAGATCGTGATGTGACCTATCGTGAGATCGAGACAACCTTAGGCGTTAGTGGGGGCAGCATACATTCAATATTGCATAAACATTTGACTGTCAAAAAAATTTGTTCGCGTTGGATCCCACACAATTTGTCAATCGCCCAAAAAAAGGCTCGTGTCAATTGGTCGAAAGAAATGCTCAAAAAATACGGTCGCGGTGCTTCGAAACACGTCTATGACATCGTGACAGGTGATGAATCGTGGATTTACGCGTATGAGCCCGAAAGTAAACAGCAGTCGACTGTCTGGGTGTTTCAAGATGAGCCAAATCCAACAAAAATTGTTCGCGCACAAAGCACTTCCAAGCAAATGGTCGCCTGTTTTTTTCGGAAAAACTGGACATGCCGCAACCGTACCACTAGAACAACGCAGAACAGTCAGTTCTGGGTGGTACACAACCATTTGTTTGCCAGTTGTCTTCCAAGAAATCAGGAAAACCAACCGCCGAAGACGGATCACTCTTCACCACGACAATGCGAGCTCTCACACATCGGATGCGACAACTGCATTTTTGAGCACCCAAAACATCGATTTGATGGGTCATCCGCCGTATAGTCCTGACTTGGCACCGAATGACTTCTTTTTATTCCCGTACGTAAAAAACAAACTGAGACGTCAACGTTTTTCGACACCTGAAGAAGCGGTTGCTGCATTCAGAATGCATGTGTTGGAGATACCTCAATCAGAGTGGCAAAAGTGCTTCGACAATTGGTGCAAACGCATGCAAAAGTGTATAGATCTTCATGGGGAATATTTTGAAAAACAATAAAGTGATTTTCGATGATCAATATTTGTTTTTGTTCTCTAATCCCGAAATATAAAAGGCAACCCTCGTAACAACATATAAAAAAAGATTACACAACGTCGGGGTATAATTTTAATTGTGGTTTTCTCTTAAAAGAAAGTTTTAAAACCATAAATATATTTTTGCAAGCATAATTGCTTGAATTGTGGTGGAGGTTTTGTTCTATTGCGAGCGCGCACAAAAGGAATTTGATGATGTCATAACATGTCAAAAATTCGTTTCGCGGAAGGACAGAAGAAGGTTAGGGTATAGGGCACAGCTCATATTTGTGGTACACTGAGCACCCATAAAGGAAATGTAATGAGTAGGGCGTTATAATATACTCACAGCTAGGCCGGCTTGTCGTAAGAGGCGACTAAAGGCCGAGTGGTAGGTGAGGCCCCAACGCCCTGTCGTCCGGTGAAATTCCACCCCATTGAGCTATAGGCTGCGTGAAATGGTCGCGAGTAACCTCTGGTCACCTTTCGGAGCTTGGCTGATGGATCTGTGGCGGTTCCGCCAAATCCCACGGCTTACCTTCCTAAAAAAACCCCATAATCATCACCCAAGACGCTCAAGTCCTCGCCAATGCATTCGCATTCGGCACCTAAAAATGCTGCACGCATTTAAGAGATCAAATCTATGATCTTTAAGTCCCTGTAAAGAAAACTTACCTTCATGCATTCTCTTCGCATACCACTGCTACTTAAGATTTCTTTATTAGCTTACCAGGAATTTCCAATCAATTTCGGCATCTACGTCGCCAGTCAAATTTCCTTAGATGAATTCCGGTAAACAAATAATTAGATTTACATACATTTGTAACCTTCAAGACAGGGATCATAAATACTGCGCCGTCTATTTTTCCCAGCCGCGCCATGTGTACAATAATGTTCCCTTTATACACATTGGCTGGCGACTTACACCCTAGGGACCAAAGCAAATACGCATTCCGTGTCTCTTGCATCAATTTAATCCTACAGCATATTCAAATGCAAATAGGAATTCAATACCTACCCTTACTAGCGATGCCATTAACACATTTCCCATTGTGTAAATGGAAAAACCATTAGCGCTTCTTCCTAATGGCTATACATTTACTTACGCATCCGCACCACAGCATAGACACAGGTCATAAATCTCTTTTATCCTACATAGTTCTGGACCCGTTTCCCAGTAACCTTCTCACATAAACAAACATCTCTACGAGCCTTTCCCTTGCTTTGTGTTTCAGGTTATTCATCATAGCGTTGAGCCATGAAAAGAACCGACGTACACACACACTTGTGTATCGTGAAGATCTCCTCTATGAGATCGGTTTGGTTACTCAAAAGAGAGACCTTACGTCTCTCTTGGAACAGGAAATTCACCCTTAATTTAAGAGAACCAATTTCCCAGCTGAATTTCTATTAACAACGATTGAATATCGTTGAGTCGAATTCCATCTGCTGACCACGTTGGTCTCACGATCTCCCGTCCATCGTTTCGCGCTCGGGGACGTAAATATGCTAAGTCAAGTGGAGTAAACGGGTTTTCAATTAAAGTGAATTTAACGCCTTATATATTGTTTCTGTGTGTCCTTTTAATCGTGTGTGAAGTAAAGTCGGGTCGAATCGCGTGAGTCTGCTGGGCGAATTCTAATTGTTAAATGAAATTATCAATCGCGCAAACGCGAAATAAAAAAACATTAATAACAAACCTGTGCGTCAGTGTTTTATTTGTTCGGGTGATGACAATTTCTTGTGGACAGTTTACGGCGGCGCAATGGGCGACTGTAAGTGGATGTTGGCGGAGGAAGTGAACGGAGTGCCCGTGCCAGGCACAATTCTTCCTCCCCACAGATCTGTGGGTATTTTACTACTCGTGCGTCAACACGGACGCGGATTCAGTAGTAACACCACGGATAGTTCGATGAAACAATCGCCCACAAAAGAAAAGTCACCAATTGCAAAGATAAATAAAACGGCACTGGAGGATTTTTGTTTAACAGTTTTCTTTATTAATTAGTTCACTAACAACGTTTTCTTTATTAATAGTTCACAACAATGTTTCCTTTTGTTTTTAATTGTATATTGGTTTCGTACTTAACGGGTCAGACAAATTTACTTTTGTTTTTCTAAGATTTACAGACATGAACTTCGAGTAGAGCACATCACGTCAACACAACATGTTCCTATTGTTCTCCTGGCACCATTGGCTGCGTATAGAATCGTTAAAACCTATTCGCGCACACGGATCCTTTTAGCAATGGATATCAACCCGGTAAACACGAACTAAAGAAGGCTGAACTACCGACTTGGCAATAAAACGTATGTGCGCTGGTGAATAGATATTCGCGTAAAACAGACTGACGGACTCGACTTAATAAATTGGACGTATTATTGACCGCCTCGCGTAGAGACGGTGTTGGACTTTCGAACTGAATATGCTCGCACCTCGTGGGTAGAAATCTGCCTCCCTGAGCTGAGCGACGTTGACCCAGCCTCTGGTGATTGCGATGAGTTTCCACGCATGTCATCGCAGGGGAAAAACGATATTTTCTTTTCAAGAAAGACGCCCCAAACACTCGCTGGGCACAGGAAAGGAAAAACAAACATGCAGCTGGTCAAATATGATGATCGATGTACGGCTGGGTGTATTCCCATCGTACGATCGGGGACCGATTTTGGGTTGACAATAAGTCAACAGAACTTTGCGGCGACGGCAAAGGCTACTAGATTTGGGTGCATGTTTATTTTAGGCATTGGATAATGTACAGGAATACTGGCATGTAGGCAAAAATAATTTCTTCTGTTTACGTAGAGTACACAGAAGCATTTCGTTTAGAATAGCCAGCGTGAGAATAATGGCTGGTCGTTGTTTAGACAACGAATCATTAGACATGATAATGGGTATGATTGTCTAACGTCAATCATATTCGTGCCCTAATCCCATGATCGGTAGATAAGCGACAAGGGAAGTTATCGCAAGTGTTGCGAACCTTGGGATTGGAGAAATATTCAATCATGAACCGTAGCAAGGATATGGGCTACAGCTGTGTCAACAATTACGCTGGCCAGCGAGTGTTTATCGTTTATAATTGTTGACAAGCCGAGCCGATTGTCTGGCCGGTTCATGTAATATGAATGAAATAATTTGTTTGATGTGCATGCCTGCTGGGGTTCTATTCTCAGGTATGAAAAACGCTGCCCAAAACTGCTGGTAGGCACGGTGTCTTGTGGGGTGAGGGCAAAACAGGCAGATTTAAAGAAATGGCTGGTTCTTTGGGTAAGCCTTAAAGAACCGCCACACATCGGTCCGAGAAAGGGTTGCTTGAGACAAGTCATGATGGCACTTTGTGAAATAAAGAATTGCGGAGGTAAATCGTTTTCCATTCGGATCGTCGGGGGGGACTATGTCAGGAGGAATACTATGCAGATATTATGATAAATAACCGAACTTTAAGAAATTCGTCATCTCATAATCGGGCTCGCACTCGAGGCTCTATCGACGCTCGACTGGTAGCGGCATTTTGTAACATCAGGGGCATCGGTTTCACCAATACGAATGTAAACGCCATCCACAAATATTTGCAAACAACGAAACTTGATATCCTTGCCCTAACTGAGACCAAGGTCGGTTCGTCAACTGATTCGACATATCTTCGTTGTGCAAGATACGACTTACATTCGACATTCCGTTTCAAGGGTGGAGTCTGCGTCTTCACTGAGGAGTGCTCAGAGCTGCCCATAACATTCTCGATTCATCACTTATCGGTTTCCATACCTCCTACAAGCTGTCCGATCTGGCCTGCCAGAGTATGGAGGCGTTGGAACTAAGTAACATAGACATCATATGGGTGGGGATCGTACTGAGGAGTTCTGTTAACCCTTATGTCAATGACCAAATTTACCGACAGTAATAATTTCGTCGCAATTTCACGATTGCTCGGCCTAGTAGACGAATTTCGGTCCCATGTCTTAGACCATCTCCGTTCAAACGTTTCTGAATGATAATTACGAAATTTCAATGAAAAAACATTTTTTTTACTTTCAAATTGACATTTTAAAAAATCGAAATGGTACCCGGGTACCCGGTCATTGACATAAGGGTTAAAAATTGTTGTTGTTTTTACCGCTCCCCAAATGACGATCGACCAGCGACACTCTTTGAACACCTTTCACGTACCATCGACTGGATACAGATCAACCACCCGGCTTCTGAAATTATCGACCTTGACGATTCTAATGTACACAATTCCGGCTGGTTCACTCCAACAGACCCGACGAGGCTGAGAAGCTGGCGGAGATGTTCGCTGTTAGCCACAACTTGACTCAACTCGTGGAAGAATCTACGCGAGTGCCGGATGCCCGAGGTGATTATGCGAACACCCTGGATCTGTTTTTGACATCTGAACCGCCACTGGGAAACTCAGATCACTGCCTGGTATCGGTCGCAAAACCACTTGCATTTCAAATGAATAATTGACCTGAGCAGCTTCGCCATGTATGGAGGCATGGGGCTGCTAACTGGGACGATTTGCGAGATTTCTTCGCATCGTTTCCATGGTCGGAGATGTGCTTCGAAGACTCCGATGTTAACGCTTGCGCGGAGTGGGTCACGGAGATTATTCTTCTCGGGATGGAGAACTCCATTCCGCATTCCATCAAACGAAGTTCATGTGATAAACTTTGGTTTAATAAAGAACGCGAAAATAGCGCTTTAAAACAATGGCGCTCTAATTCCACCGAGGTTAACAGAACGAATTTTGTTAAAAACAGAAACGCGTGCAACCAGGCGATTGATATCGCGGAGAAGGCTTATAGCGTTTTGGATGATAGTGAAGAACGTGTGATTCGAACTGACGCTATGACAGTTAGAATCACCAAAAATTGAACCAAAGCGCAACCCATCAGGCCACCGCCGTGTGAACGAATTCGATTTCTAAACTCAAATACATTTGACTGGTGTAGATTTGTTATGTTATCGCTATGGTATACGCCTCTGATGCATTTTCTTATCCGATTATTATTCGGTGTTCTTCACTATTTGCTTGTGTATTGTGTGTGTATCTGTTAGAAACGCTACAGGCTTACAACGACAGTGGGACTAATAAACTCCTTGATTGCCCGACTGCTTCGCGTCCATTCTGGTCAATTGCAATGACTGTCAGGAATAACTTCGCTTCCTCCTCTTTTCTACTGTCAGTGACGGGCAGCGGGACGTTAGTCACATATTCAAAGGATAAAGCTAATGTGTTCGCGAATTTATTTTCCACGAATTCAAACCTTGATACCGATCTTTTGGATCAACCTGTGATCGCGCCGGTATGGTCTTCGTTGCGGAGTGTGAGGTTCCGCTATTCAACACATTCTACGTAGACAGGACTGTAGGAAGGCAACCGGCCCAGACGGAATACCAGCAAAAGTCCTAAAGAACTGTGCTCCAGAACTATCGTTGGTACTATTCAACACATTCTACGTAGACAGGACTGTAGGAAGGCAACCGGCCCAGACGGAATACCAGCAATAGTCCTTAAGAACTGTGCTCCAGAACTATCATTGGTTCTTGGCAGACTCTTTCACTTATCTTATGCCCGGAGGACCTTTCCTACCAGCTGGAAAATTGCTCGTTCAGCCAATCCCAAAGAGAGGAAAAAAATGTCTCTCACAAAATTACCGACCGATAGCATTATGATGATGTTATCTAAGGTGATTGAAAAGGTCATCAATGCCGAGTTCATTAAATATTTGGAGTGCAATGGATTTTTAAATGATCGTCAATGATTCCGCGGCAGGCGGTCCATGGGAGACCGTTTGATCCTTACAACCGATATATGGACATTTGCGATTGTGGGACATGGTGAGTCAAGGGCAGTCGCATTGGATATCTCCAAAGCTTTTGACCACGTCTGGCGCAGGGCATTACTAAGCAAACGTAGTTCAAATGGACTTTCCCAGAAGCTTTGCGACTGGACGAAGAGCTTCCTTGAAAATCGATCGATCCGGGTTGTTGTGGGCGGCGAGTGTTCGGATCTGTATCCTATTAATTCTGGGGTGCCTCAAGGTTGTATTTTGGCTCCAACCTTGTTTTTGCTTCACATAAATGATTTGTCGGCGACAACGGATATCAAAGTGTTCAATTTTGCGGATGATAGTAAACTTGTTTCCTCTTCTTCGAGTGATCGGCCGATTGGTGCATCAACGTCGCACCAGTTGAGATGTAGACAGGTTGACTCTCTGAATGGGATCTGGATAAGGTCCTGCAGTGGGGAAAGGCCAATCTCGTCGACTTCAATGCAACGAAGACACAGTATACAACATTCAACTGATGATGAATGACCCGGCTCTCGAATCTGGGGAAAGCTTGTTCGGCGTCACGGTCTGTGGGAATGTATCGTGGCATAAACACGTGCCGAACATCGCCAGATCCGCCTCAGGAAAACTGAGCTATCTTCTTAGAGCCAAGAAATATTTTACTCCGGCTCAACGTCTTCTCCCAAATTAGACCCCGCTGGAATATTGCTCTTATGTTTGGAGCTCTGCTCCTAAACATACCATCGACCTACTTGAGAGCATACAGACACGAACGATCCCCCTGATCGGGCACTCGGCGTTGACGTCGGGACTTCAGTCGCTAACACATCGAAGGCGCGTAGCCGACCTCTGTCTGTTTTACAAATATTATCACGGGTACTGGTCTTCGGAGATTCGTGGTAGGGCTCTCACAAAACGGGAAGAAAACAAATTTCGCGTATTCGAGAATAAAGTTTTAAGGGGTATCTTTGGCGGTAAATATGACGAGGAGGCAGGACAATGGAGGAAGCACCACAACCACGAATTGGAAGAGCTATACCGCAAACCTACAATAGTGGGAGTAATCAAGTCGCGAAGATTAAGATGGGCCGGATATGTGGCGCGAATGCGCAACAATAGGACCGTGCGTAGAATTCTTGACGGTAGACCAACGGGAAAGAGACCAGCAGGACGACCGCGGCGGAGATGGGAGGACAATATTAGGGTTGATCTTGAGGAATCGGACCGGATGGTCAATCGTGGAAGGAGAGTGCACAGAACGGGGAAGGATGGCGGAGTCGAGTCGGTGAGGTCATGAACTTCCGGCTTCCTACAGGCCAAAAAATTGTAGTAAATTGCAATGATTGTTCAGAAGTTTTTCTCATCAAAATATAATGTTAGATCAAGATGCGACATTCCTGTTTTTCCATATTTTTTTTTACGAAGGCGAAAGTAGCGTCACTCAAATGACTGTAACTTGTTCTGTTTTATTAGTTTTTCACAATAATAAGCTTACCGCAATGCAACCCAGCATAAGATGGAATGATTTGTTAATACTGTCCACTATTCACCTTAAATCTTTGTCTAATTGCATTTCGTTTATTTAGAGATTGTTATATCAAAGGAGAGGGGGATGAAATCTAATCATACACTCAAGAGGTTTTTTGCAAATCGAATGCGAGTGACTAGACTAACAAATCGATAATTGACAACTTTTTTGTAATCCTTCGGCATTTTCAGCTTTGTTCTAATGGAAACAAATTTCAGCGTAACGATCACAATGTACAGGCGCATTGGGTACATTTATTCGCGACGTCAAACTATGTAGACTTTTTCAACATCCATTACAGTTTGTGTTGCTATAGGGTCGTCCAACGTAGGCAAGCTGAAAAAAGAAATCAGTTAGAAAAGGCTAACTTTTTGCTGTTGAATTAAAAATAACGACTTAAAAAATTTTTTTTATATTACCTTTTAAATACGTTATGGTGCAAGTGGTCACTCTGAGCTGGAATTGCGTAATGAGTTCGTTTTTCGGTATCTTCTGTCACATTGGTCAGTGTCTCGGTCGATATGCCGCCATTTCCTGGCGGATGTTGACGTTAAGCTCGTGTAGTGCTCTTGGTTTGTTGGTGTAAACCTTTGGTCTCAAATATCCCCGGAGAAAGGAGTCTGGCGGTGTATGATTTCTTGTACTTTGACCAATTTTAAGAAAGAAAAAAGGATGTGGTAACCAAAGGGTTTCTACATTTATCCTCAACAAAAAAAAATGTATCGACGAATAAGAATGAAAGACAAAACTGAAGCCCAACACCAGTTTTTATAATCAATGCGGACTCTAAGGGCATTCATTTAGGAAATTATGAAATGTTTTTGTTTTCAAATTTATTTAAGTAGGTTGCAGTAAGTAAATATCAGATGAAGGAATCAAACATTAAAAATAAAAACCAATTTCGTTGCATTGCAATTTTCATTGAAAGTCTAAGATGAAATGACTAAGCAACCCTAAAACGAATAAGCAAATTTGTTGCACTGCATGTTCAATCCATACCATCGGAAGGTAATGTTCCATTATTCCTTGGTGATACACTCTCAACATTGTTCGAACAGATTCCAACTTAGTGTCACCGACACATTATCGATTTATGCCTTCGGCATTAAACGCACTTAGCTCACTAAACCGGAAACAAGTTCACCGTCAAAAGATTAAGTGTGACCAGAACTAGTAGCAAATCAAGTCTCTTACCTACACTAAGTTTCATTTGGCAGAGGTAATGACCTTCACAGATAATGCCACCGAAGTTTCAACCCCTATCACAATTCAATCATGTCCAGCGCTATAACTCCTACGTGACGTGGAAATCTAAATAGTGACCGCAAGAGAACAGTAATGCGGAAGAAAAAAAGATTAGACCTGCGAAAGCTGACCGAAACAAAGAAAAAGGAATTCCCAAATAGACCAAGAGAACGCGACACCTATAACAATATCCCTCGTTAGGTATTGTCCTCTTCTTCCCTGTTGACAATAAATTCCTCAACTCGACCAGCTGATATAGTAAACGTCGCACGCGACAATATGTTACCTGGCCGTATACCATCGCAACAAGCGTTCGTCGTCGACGAGTTTACCAAGTAACACGACGAAGTCGCGAAGAAACGGAGGAGGCGACGCTGCCAAGACCGACCAAAGTGTCCGGAAAAAAACTAAGATACTTACGCACCCGGGACTTCAGTTAATCAGCGACATTCGAACTGTTAAGCAACAAATTAAGAAAAGTTCCGAAGACGCAATCTTGACAAATCGGTTGGCCTCGCCTATCCCGCGCATTAGAATTGTGATTAGCATGCTAAGTGGTGTCTCTAAGTGTTGCCTGCTAGTGAAGTGTTAGAGTAGTGGCAAGGACTTGCATTCGATTTATATATTTAGAGCGCATCGCGTATCGCGGGTTACTGTGCACCAACATTTAAAAGGACGACGAGCTAAACGACATAAAGCTGAAGGTAATGATTTTATTTAAATTTTTTTATAGTAATTAAATTAGTTGTTAAGTTAGTTAGTTGTGATTGGATGGGTTCGTGGTGTAAATCTGAACTACATTAGTTAAGGACTTATTTTGTAGGAAGAGCTCAAGAGAGTTTTTTTAGAATATTTGACGGTGGTAAACATTAGTGTAATTTAGTGAGATCTTTGAGAAGAACGTGGGTTGTAGAAGGAAGAACTATATCACACAAAAATATATTGTTTAGATCCTTTACTAGTCCTTTGCACACCTCGGTGTGGAATTGGTTAAAAAGTTGTGCAAATCAATGAAACAATAACCATTAGATATTTGACAAGGAGGTTAGTTGTTGGGAGTTAATTATATTATAAGAAGAGACTTTGGTTTGGATTTCTGACGGTAATATCCATACCTAGGAGAATTGGTAAAAATGTCGGTTAAATTATATAAACAAATATTGGTCGGGCTTTCAAAAATATAATAGAGAACCATATCACATGAAAAGACGTTGTTTAGAATTGTATGTGGTAATTCGTATATCTCGAAGTAAATTTGGTTAAAAAGCTGTGCTATTTAGTGAAATTAATATCGTTTAGGTATCTGAGAAGAAAAAGTTTAGAATGTTGTATGGTAATTTGCATAGATTGAAATTGAATTTGTCAAAAAGTTCCGCAAATTTATTCAAGATATGTTTTTCAAATCGTCAAGAAGGTAATGAATAGTACGAATAAGAGCGATATCGCACAGTAATATAATAGTTCAATTGAGATATGAAAATATGTTCGTTTCCAATTTTCATTTGTATAATATTATGTTTACACCAAAGTGATTCTATTGGTTGATATCATGTTCTGAAAATGGTTTGTAATTAAGTAAAATTAATACATTGTAAACGGGTGGTTGCGATTTGGTATATGAAAAATATCGCACAAAGAGATTAGTTTAGAATTTTATAATTTGTATACCTTGGAATGGAATTGGTCAACAAGTCGTAAAACCAAAAACGTACAGGTCTTCGAGAAAAAAAGAGTTGTAAAAGGAAGAGTCGTATCATACGATAAGCTATTGCTTAGAATTTTTTATTACTTAATATTTTGCATACCGCGGAGAGGAATTGGCGAAAAAGGCGTGTAAATCAGAGATGTCTTTGAGAAGAAGACGGGCCAAAATCACTTCACGAGTTTATGGTGGTGGTTTAGAATTTTTAATAGTAATCGCAATTTACATACCTCAAGGTAACATTTTTCAAAATATTGTGGAAATTAGAAACTTATCGATCTGTTCTTTGGGGAAAAAATGGGTTACGTGCGGAAGAATCTTATCACATGAAACGGCTTTGTTTAGAATTTTTGATAGTGTATACTTCGAAGTGTGGCTCCTCGATAGTATAGTGGTTAGTATACCCGCCTGTCACGCGGGAGACCGGGGTTCGATTCCCCGTCGGGGAGCCTCTGGCGCAAGACTAATGACCTTGCCCGGAAAAACAATCATTATGGAAAATTTAACAAGTCCTAGGACTTGCTAAATAAGGCCAAGACCGGCTCCCGGTTGTAGTGCCGATGATGATGATGATGATACTTCGAAGTGTAATTTGTGAAAAAGTTGTTTAAATCAGTGATGTCTTTGAGAAGAAGACGGGCTTAAATCGTTTCACAAGTTTATGGTGGTGGTTTAGAATTTTTAATAGTAATCGCAATTTACATACCTCAAGGTAACATTTTTCAAAATATTGTGGAAATTAGAAACTTATCGATCTGGTCTTTGGGGGAAAAATGGGTTACGCGGGGAAGAATCTTATCATGTGAAACGGCTTTGTTAAGAATTTTTGATAGTGTATACTTCGAAGTATAATTTGTGAAAAAGTTGTGTAAGTCAGTGATGTCTTTGAGAAGAAGACGGGCCAAATTCATTTCACGAGGTTACGATGGTGGTTTAGAATTTTTAATAGTAATCGCAATTTACATACCTCAAGGTAGAACTGTTCAAAATATTGTGGAAATTAGAAACTTATCGATCTGGTCTTTGGGGAAAAAAAGGGTTATGTGGGGAAGAATTCTATCACACGAAACGGCATTGTTTAGAATTTTTGATAGTGTATACTTCGAAGTGTAATTTGTGAAAAAGTTGTGTACATCAGTGATGTCTTTCAGAAGAAGACGGTTCAAAATCATTTCACGAGATTGCGATGGTGGTTTAGAATTTTTAAAAATAATCGCAATTTACATATCTCAAGGTAGAACTGCTCAAAATATTGTGGAAATTAGAAACTTATCGATCTGGTCTTTGGGAAAAAATGGGTTATGTGAGGAAGAATCTTATCACATGACACGGCTTTGTTTAGAATTTTTGATAGTCTATACTTCGAAGTATAGTTTGTGAAAAAGTTGTGTAAATCAGTGATGTCTTTGAGAAGAAGACGGTTCAAAATCATTTCACGAGATTACGATTGCGGTTTGGAATTTTTAATAATAATTGCAATTTACATACCTCAAAGTAGAATTGTTAAAAATATTGTGGAATATAGAATCTTATAGATCTGGTCTTTGGGAAAAAAATGCGTTATGTGGGTAAGAATCATACCACACGAAACGACATTGTTTACAATTTTTGATAGTATATACTTCGAAGTGTAATTTGTGAAAAACTTGTGTAAATCAGTGAAAGTCAATAACGTTAAGGTCTTTGAAATAAAACCGGACAAAATCATATAGAGACATGAGGTTTATGTTTAGAATTGTTGATGATAATTTACATACCTCGAAATAGAATTGGTCAAAATATTATGCAAATTAGATAAACACATGTCGGTCAGGTCATTGAGAAGAAAATCGTTTACGTGAATGTGTGCGGGTTCTGTAAGGCATTCCCAAAGAACCACCCACTCCCTTTTAAATAACCGTCTCCCACTTACCAGGCAAGCCATTATACTTACCTGCAAATGAGCATCGTAAGCTGCTCTGCATCACCTTCCACCTTGCCGTGGCATCAAACTTTCACCCCGGGGCATGCTTGCATCCAACGCGTCATATTTCCGAAATCTAATTCGGTTACCTCTTCATGTAACTAATAATTAACTAATAATTAATTCCCAAACATGTCAATGCGCATTGCTGAGAAGCACTTTCCCACACACGTGCATGACATGTCCATCCTCGCCTTATCGGCCGGACTATCGGTCGATCGTCCAAACAACAATCCGTTGGCACAAAAGATACGTCGACCAACGTAGTTGTTGACACAACTGCAGCCGATAGTTTCGCTACCATTCGGTAATTAAATATTGCCCCATATCTTTAGGTTCGCAATAGCTGCAACCAATTTCCCATTATCGGCTATCAACCAATCAGGGGATTTGGGCATGAATAGGATCGTTGTTTAAGCAATCATACCCACGCTCTATGATGACCCTTCTGGAAATCCAAGTAAACACACAGTACCGCACTGTGTTTTGTTTTGCTTGCCAACGCTGGTCCATGGTTCCCATGGGTGGGAAATTCCTCACCGCCATATCCATGTACCAGCATATAAACCCAAATAAGATAACCATCCAGCCTGACCCTTTGCCACCGTCGGCAAGATTTCTATTGACTTATTGTCAACAAAATATCTTCCTTTCTAGAGCACCAGAGCCATACGGCTAAATCAAACAAACCCCAAATCTTCGGTCGATCTATCGTCACTGAAGAATGTATCGCCTGCAACGGCATTACATGAGCACAATGCCTGCAACCCCTTTTTGCTCGCCCATTTGTTTGAACAGGTGCTAAGGGGCATCGTACTTGCCCTATACGGACATATGGGAAATCATCCCATTTAACTCCTTTTCGATCGCTCATTGGCCGTCGCCAAGTTGAGCCTGTTCGCTCCTCTGTTGAATCTGACGGATGTGGATTGCATCGAGGAGTCAAATTTCATCATCCTTCGAGGATGAACGTCGAGTCTCTGCTGTCGTGCCTTCCGTAGTCAGATTTCTATCACCACAGCGGACGGTCGCGCCGCTTAACGTCTCCTTTTCACCAGCCGCGTTACAAAGTAGTCAAGTTCCTAACACGGTCAAGATACGCGATTCCAGAGTGCGAGTTGTAGTACAGTGTTCCTTTTTTGTCGTCAAGTCAAGAAATGCGTTGTTCTTTTTGAGTGAACTTTGTATTAAAGCTTTCAACGATCCTGAAGGAGTGTGGGCGTCCATCGTCAAGGGACGAAGTGATTAAGCTGTGAACTCCCAGTTTTAAACGCACGTGCCGATGCCGTATCGTAGATAAAAATAAAGAACAAAACAACTAAATACTCGCGTTCATTTTTATTTTTCTGCTTGCTTGAAGTTCGGTTTATTTTTGTGGACAATTTAGAGTGAAACCAATGGTAAGTGTTGGGGCGTTGAGTGGAACTAGTTCCCATGTCTGGTACATATAATCAACCGACCCACAAGGTGATATTAACTTTATTTTCTTAAATATGGTGCTTGTGATGTTTGCTCCAATTATGTCGGTAACGTGGTGGTGTGCACGCGATGAAGGATCGATGAAGACTGATCGATGAAGGTTACGCTTAAGTGGCGTCCCTTTCTTCCATGACGCGTAGTCAGCTGGCGGGTGACAGTTGACATACGCAGGCAGATGATAAACGTACTCGATTCCTCCAGTACATTCATTTGTGAATCGGCAACAATGAGAAAGAGTCGTATCACACGAAAGGACATTGTTTAAAATGTTTGCTAGTAATTCACATATCTCGGAGTGCAATCGGATAGAAAGTTGTGGAACTTAGTGGAATCCATATCGGTCTGGTCTTTGAAAAGAAAAGGAGTTGTATCAGGAGGATCACACAAAAACGATTGTTTAGAATTTTTTTATAGTAATTTGCCTTGGAGAGTAATGGGTCAACAGGTTTACAAATTAGTGATATCAATATCAGCCAGGTTCTTGTGAAGAAGGTGAAGAAAATGCGAAGAAATTCAATATCATAAGATAGACTGTCAACCTCTTCGAGAATAAAATCGCTTTTACGAAGTTGTCCGATGAAGAATTGTATCACACGAAAAGCTATTGTTTAAAATTTGTGATAGTAATTCGCATAATGGAATTGGTAAAAAAGTTGTATAAATGAGTGAAACCAATAACTTGCAGATGTTTGATAATCAAGTATGGCAAAGGAGATTTTGATTGCGAATTTTGGATCATAGTTCACTTACCTCGGAATAAAACAGGTAAAAAGAAACATTGCAAATTAAATAAACAAATATATGTTAGGTCTTCGAAAAGGAAAGGGATTGTACGAGGATGATCTAGGGCTATTTATTGCCATATATTGGTCCGTAGGAACTCAAATGTTCATGACTTACAAGAGAGATTATAGCGTTTGCGACGATAGTGAAGAACGTGCGATTCGAACTGATCCTATGATGGTTAGAATCACTAAAAATGGAACCAATGCTCAACACATCAGCCCACTGTCGCGTGTACGAATTCGATTTCTAAACTCAAATATACACAACTTATGTGGAATTGCTATGTTATTGCTTGGTATACGGCTGATGCTTTTTCTTGTTCGATTTTCGTTCGGTGTTCTTCACTATTTGCTTGTGTATTGTGTGTGTGTATCTGTTAGAAACGCCATAAGATCACATGGAAAAATATTCCTTAGAACATTTAATAGTAATTTGCATACCTTGGAGGGAATTTGTTCAAAAAGTTTTATGAAACAGTTAAACCTCTAACAACGCGGTCTTTCAGGAAAGATGCAGCAAAACCATAGGCGGGGATGAGATTTTGGTTTAGAATTTTTAATGGTAATTCGTACACCTTGGATAACAACTGGTCAAAGGTTGTGAAAATAAAGTAAACCAATATCTGTCAGGTCATTGAGAAGAAAATGACCAGGGTTGAGCGATAAAGAGTCATATCCCACGAAAGGACATTGTTTAGAATTCTTAATGATAATTTATACTTGCATTGGCCTGGAATTGATTAAGAAGTTGTGGAAATAGTTAAACTAATATCGCCAATATCGCCAGGCTAATAACCTTGCCCGGAAAAACAAAAGGGTAGTACAAGTAAAATCCATACCACTCAAAAAAAAACTGTTTAGAATTTTTTTTCAAGTAATTCTGATACATTGAAAAAGAATCGATCGAAAAGTTGAAGAGTATGTAAAACAAGAACAGTAAAAGCGATTAAAAAATGGTACAAATTAGATAAACAAATATCGCTCAAGCAGGACAGGGAACGATGGCGGAGGTGAGTCGGTGAGGTCATGTGCTTCCGGGTTCCTACAGGCCAATAAATAATAATAATAATAATATCGCTCAGGCCATTCAGAAGAAAATGGATTGTACGAGGAAGAATTATATCACAAAAAAGTGGTTGTTTAGAATTCTTGATAGTGTGGAGGTTATATTATTTGTTATTTTGCCGGCTTTACCCTTACCTACAAGTGTTGCGGTCTGTCCCAGCTAGAGGGGTGGGCGTCAGAGTGTGGGGCTGTGTAAAAAGTGTGCCTTTACAGCCTCCTCTGGCGGGGCCTTTCCGGATGGGCCGGTTTATTTGTGTGAGCCCTTGGTGGCAAGTGGCGCCTAACGTGGGGCGCCCGGGTGAGTCGCTCTGTTACCGTGGGCTCCTTGGCGGCAAGGGTGTGCCCTTGGAGCTTCCTCTGGTCCACTGATTTCAAAATGCGCCGCCCTTTTACATCTACAAATCTACAGAGATTTATTAGAAATTGTACATACAAATTCCAAGAAGCACATGCAAGATTTTGTGAGTGCTTCAATTCGAATGGGATTCAAGGAAGGATGTGGGAATTTGTTTGAACATATTCCCGGAAGGTAAAATCATGAAATGCATTTGGAATTAGGGATTTCATGATGTTAGGGTTAATAGGAATTGAATCAATGTGCGACAAATGGATTTTTGGTTTAATTTGTCGCGCATATGATTCACTTGGGGAACATGATTATGATTATGGATAAATGGTAGGGTATGGTTATAAATTTATGATGAAATAATTGGGGATTGCATGGGGGTAGTCATTTAGGATCACTACAATAGTAATGTACATATGTCAAAGTGGAACTGGTAATATTACAGAAGAAGAAATATTGTTTAGAATTTCGCATATCTCAAAGTCGAATTGGTGCAAAAGTTGTCGTGTTTAAATTAGTGACACCAATATCATGCTGGTCTTTGAGAAGAAACTACAGAATTATATCACGAGATACGATTTTGGACAGTATTGCATACCTTAAAGTAGAATCGGCCAAAACGTTGTGCAAAGTAGATACAAAAAATATCCGTCAGATCTTTGGGAAGAATATGAACTGTACGTGAAATAACCATATAACAAAAAAGTCAGTGTTTAGAATTTTTGATGGTAATGTGCATACCTCGAAGTGGAATTGGTAAAAAGTGGTTTAAATCAGTGAAATCAATCAGGCTTGATTCTTTGAGAATAAGACGCTGCAGGATCATATCACAAAAATGAGATTATCGTTTAGAATTTTTGATGATAACTTACCTTGGAGTAGAACTGGTCAAATTGTTGTGAAATTTGGATAAACAAATACCGGTGCATCTTAGTTGAATCCATATCGGTCAGGTCTTCGACAAGAAAAGCAATTGTATCAGGAGGATCACACAAAAAAAATATTGTTCAGAACTTTTTATAGACATTTGCGTGCCTCGGAGAGTAACGGGTCAACAATTTTACAAACTAGTGATATTGTGGGGAGGAAGTATGTACCAGCATGGGCACTTAGTTCACTTCCTCCTCCATCAATCAAAAGTTCAGCCGCAGCATGAATGTACGAAACGCCGCCACGTTTGTTAACAACCAACCAACCAACCGAACACCAAAATACGGAACGAACAACAACAAGAAAATAACGCAAGACACAGGAACCGTGAAACTCGAAAGTTAAATGTCGGAAATTAGTACACACTCGACTACGGGTATATTATTACGCATCTCCGCTGCCGGTGGAGAGCGGGAGTTATAGGACCAGCGTGGTCGAAGGATGGTAAAGGATTCAATGATATTAAATCGCTGTTAGGACAAATTGTGGATGTATTCACTTTTACGGTGGTGATAACCGGATCTCTTAGAAGAGATCGTTACGATACACACGTGCGTGTACTTGGTTCTTTACAAGGATTCGGCCATAAAAACTTACCTGAAACTCAAGGACGGGGCATAATGGGCATCCAAGAGATGTGTGCTTGTTGAAACAAACGAATTGCATCTCGTCAGATGCTAATGGATTTGTATTTGCTTATACATCTAGTTTGTGAGGGAAAAGATTCGGCGAATTAAAGGACAAGGGAGATATGACCGGATGCATAGTTCGATAATGAGGGTCGGCTAGATAAATAGCAGCGGCTTATTAAATAGAAAATGTGATTCGGATACCACAAACGATATGAATTGTCGTTGGTCCGAGAATATCGGGGCTGTGGCTGGCTATGTCGCTGAGAACAAAGAAACATCAACCAGGTGACGGGCTACGCAATTGAGCATCACTAAACGGACCCTACATCGAATTTTAGTGAAAGACTTACACATGTTCCCGTACAAAATGCAAACAGTGCATCAGTTAATGCCTGTTGACCGTCAGTCGCGTGTGAATTACTATGAAGCCCTCCTTAATCTCAACAACGAAGGGGACGATTTTGTCGAAAATCATCATGAGCGATGAGGCGAATTTCCACTTAAGCGGTTACGTCAATGGGCAAAATCTTCGTTTCTGGGGCACTGAAAATCCGCGTGTGATGCACGGAGAGCCATTACATCCACTAAAAGGCAATGTGAGGCGCGGCATTCACGTGGGAGGAGTGATTGGGCCGTATTTTTTGAGGACGCCATCGGCAATACGGCCACTGTTACTGGAATTGGATCAGCGGGGCTTGAAGAACAAGTGGCTTCAACAAGACGGTGAAACCGCACACAGCACAAGCCACAATGGATATTGTAAAGGAAGGTATAGCGTTTGCGACGATAGTGAAGGGTGTGTGATTCGAACCGACGCTATGACCGTTAGAATCACTAAAAATTGAACCAATGCTTAACACTTCAGGCCACTGCCGCGTGTAAGGATTTAATTTCTAAACTCAAGTACACTCAACTGATGTGGAATTCTTATGTTATCGCTATGGTATACGGCTCTGATGCTTTGCTTATTCGAATTTCATTTCGGTGTTCTTCACTATTTGTTTGCACATTGTGTGTGTATCTGTTAGAAACGCCACACTACCCCCATCTAAGTAACTTTGTTACGATCGACTTCGTCTGCGAACGACGGAGTGAGGAACGAGCGAGCGAGAGGACGTCGGAGCAGGCGAGTGTGCCGGTGCTCTATGCGAAAGTCGTGATGAAGTAGTAAAGTTCTGTTTAACTATGGGAGATTGTGTGTTGTGTGTGTATACAGATCACGTCGGATTGTTGCGTTAAACAAGGATAGTGAAGACGGTGATTTGAACATACGATGAAACGGGTGAGAAGCGAAGCACTGAAACATCAGGCTACTGGCCGCGTGTACGAATTCGATTTCTAAACTCAAGTAAACTCAACTGATGTGGAATTGTTATGTTATCGCTGTGGTACACGGCTCTGATGGTTTTTGCTTATTCGAATTTCGTTTCGGTGTTCTTCACTATTTGTTTGCATATTGTGTGCGTATCTGTTAGAAACGCCACAAAGCATTTCCTGGTCGCGTAATCTTCCGTTTTGGCGATTTGGCATGACCTGCAAGATCGCCCGATTTAGCCATCCCAGCCTTCTTTTCTTGGGGCTACTTGAAGTCGCGGGTTTATACCAACAAGCCTCAGACTATCTCACACCTTATGGAGAATATTCGACAGGAATGCGGACAGTTATCACCGGAAATCTTGCGGAAAGTCGTGGAAAATTCAATAAAACGGGTACAAATGTGTATCAACACTGGTGCCAGCCACTTGACGGATATCATCTTTTCCACTTAACAGAAAAATTGTAACGGTACAAATAGACATTTCCATCACTCAAAATCATTTGTTTTTATTTAGTAAAAAAGTAATTCGAAAACAAAATTGGATGATTAAGTTTGCGCCACCTTGTAGAAGAGGACTGACAAAAGTTACGTGGAGCGATCGGGTAACGTATGGATAGAAAATTCTTTTGACAAGCTTTTCACGAAATCGAATAAAAGACTTTCTGGTAAAAATTAAACCAGAGAAGAGAAAGTACGAATATGTAAAAGTGAACACCTCAGGAAGAGAATGAACTCTAAGAAGTAGCACCATTAAAAGTAAATTAACTTCGTTTCGAATTTCTTAACATAATTGGTTTTCTTATAAATGGAAGATATGTTAACAAAAATCTAGTCAGAAATTGGTGAGAATATACAAAAAGGATCTGAGCCGGTCTATCGGAAAAAACGATTGTAAGGAAGTATCATACCATACACAGGTACCATGGAAAATCAATTGACTTTGTTTAGAATTTCTTTTGAGTTATTTGTATAATTCCAAGTAGAAGATGTTCTAATAAAAACTGAGTTAAAAGAAAGTATAAACGGCTCTAGGGTTCATCCTGAAGACAAAGGGTATGAATATGTATAAATGAACATCTCAGGAAGAGAATGAGTTCCCAGAAGTACCACTATAGAAAGTAAATCGACTTTGTTTAGAATTGCTTGAAATAATTAGACTCCTTCTAATAAAAATGTGTAAAAAGAAAAATGTGTCAAAAATTACTGTGAATATATAAAAAGCTTCTGAGTGGGTCCATCGGAAAAAGAATGTTTTTGTAAAGAAATACTAATCAATTGGTTTTGTTTAGAATTTCTTGTATATTTCCGATAAAACGTACTCGAAGAGAAATAGTATGAATAGGCGAACACATCAGAAAGAGAGTGAACTCTGAGAAGTAGTACTTTAAATAGTAAATTGATTTTGTTTAGAATTACTTGATATAATTGGGGTCGTTCTAAATGGAAGATGTATTTACAAAAATCGATTCAAAAATTTGTGTGGAAATATAAACATTATTTGGGCGATTCCATCAAGGAATAGTGTCAAATAAATCGACTTGAATTTGTTTAGAATTTTCTAAAGTAATTAGTTTACTTCCAATTCTTAAATATTCTGATAAAAAAGAAGTCAGAAATTGCTGCATATAAGTGATCTGGATGAATACATCAAGAAGGGGATAAGCTCGCCGAAGAAAGCGTCTTCATATCCGAGATTTAATGTATAAGCATCCATTTCCAAAAAATTTGACAAAAAAAGCCGAGTTTCTGCGTGCACACCTATTACAATGTAAATTGGGAATGACGTTGAAACATCTGTTATAATTTTTTTTGTTGTGTGGTTGAAGTATTGTTATGCCATTAATTTGCATACAAATGAATTGAGATACGTATTAATAGTGTGGGGGTAAAGGTATGGATGCCGACGTACGGCACGGGTTCACTATCGTCCCCAACGATGATCCGCCGAAAATTGTTCTCAAAAATGGTAAAATCAAACACAATTCCTTTCGTTGGAGGTTTTTTTTCTATTGTTATAATATCGTTTTCAATGAATTTATAAATTTGATTACGAGCGCTTCGACAATTATACACAATACATTCATTTGATAGCTAATGCCGTCAATGCGTTTACAAAGTTTTTAGTTTTCGTAATTTTCTTGTGCAACTGACTGAGATCAAACTGTCCTTTTTGTTTATTTTGAACCGAATGCAATAAGTTGGACGTCCGGCATCAACTTGGTATAATTACGTAGCACGGCAAAAGCAGTTGAATTTCACTTGGTTAGGCAGCAATCAACCCGAGTGACGAACATTTTGATTATGATAGACTCGACTCTGGTGACGTGTGTGGACACCTCGGGAATGAACTTTGACTCGGAAACGTGTGCACCGTTTGAGAATTGACTAGTGACTATATTGACCGGCCCCGGCGGTGGTTAAATCTCGACTCACTGTGCAACGTTCGGCGGATGAATATCGACTTGAAGGAAAAACACCCGCGTCGACCCTTGACGCTTGATGGTGCGCGGCTAGCGGTTACATACCGACTATACTCGAACGCCCGACGTGGCGTGTGTCCGCTCCCATGGTTGGCGAGAGACTCTCCGGTGTGCAACGCGGCGTGGCCGACCGCGGTGGCGGTGGAACGACGCTGGGGCGCGTGTGCACACAGCGGTGGTTGTGAAGCGACTGACTGAATGAATGCAAGAATCCATTCGGGGTGTCGTGGCCGTGGAGTCATTGCTAAGTAAACTCACCGCCACTTACTAGGAACATGGGGAAGGGTTGCTATGCCTACATAGAGAATTTTGTTTCAGGGAATTCCTGCCGTACAGGCTGAATCCTCTGTTGCTGTGTATACGGAGAAATCGATTTCGGAGGCATAACCAAATATGGGCATGGGTTGTCGGTTACACAAAGGAAGATGGGTCTTGATCGTTGCGATGGTTGTTTCGTGGAAATGCAACGCATTGTGCTGGTGACTTGCCAGTAAGGAGAATTAGTATTATTTCAAATGGTTTAGGTAGGATGGGAGCCGAAATGGTTTTCAGGGAAACTAAATGCTGCTTGGTTACAAGCGAGGAAAATGGTTTAAGTAGGAAGTGAGCCGGAATGGTTTTCGGGGAAATTAATGCTGCTTGGTTGCAAGCGAGAACAATGGTTTACGTAAAAAGTGAGCCGGAATGGTTTTCGGGGTAAACTAAATGCGGTTTGATTGTAGATGAGGGAGATGGTTGAAAAAGTATTCTATTGCAGGATTGGGATGTATTCTGTTGTAGGTTTTAAAAATGCATACTATTACAGATTGTGAAATATATGTTATTGCAGATTGGGAAATGTATTCTTGCAAGTTGAATGGGGCGTTGGGCTATGGTGACGCACTGTTAGCGGTCACAATTAGGTAGGAGTTGTGGGTTGGTTCTCTGTGTGATATAGAAAACCTCCACAATAGTACGCACGCTTAGGATGAAATAATGATTCTGATGTATAACCGCTCTTCCGTTTGTAAGGGGCGTTGATTGCTTGAACCCTCTGTGTGGTCACCTGCACAATTGATAATGTGGTCTGCGGCGAACTATAATCCTTTTGCAACTGCGATCCGCGGCGAATTATATTAGTTGTTAATAAGAAAACTGCAATCTACGGCGGATGATAATTTATTTTCGACTGAAAAAACGTTGGCAAAAGTTTTACTCCTTTGTTTTACTTTTCGCTGCCTACTAATTTATTTATTTTATGTAGTAGGCTTTTGTCTACTTGTTATAATTTTATTTGTTATTATTCAAGAGGGAGAGACTGTGGGATTGTCCTTAACAATATTAGCAAATAGAACCATGGAGTGAAAACCATCGAGCAACGCATTCAAACGATGCAAACACTTTACGAAAATGGACGTTTACAAAAAAAAAAAGTTTTACACATAAAATGTTGATGTGTATGAAGACCCATACTATAAGATAATTGCTGCTGAGCACAATAGCGTGGCCGAACATCTGTTGTATTAATCTTTGCACCATATAAAAGGAAAAAGGAAGATTTAAAATAGCTGGCTGTTGAGGTTGTTGATCCTGTATTTCCTCTTACTCCTTCTGATTCTTTTTTTGGTGTAACTGAAATTTACTTTTAAGTTTAATTAATTTTCGTCTCCGTTTGGTCTTCTGTTCTCCTATTGAGCGTTTCCACGTAGGTTTTAACGCGTTTGGCAACCTGAAGCCGAGCGTTATCTTGCTGTAGAATCACTTTTTCGTCCCACTGGTCGTATAGTGACCGTTTTTCGCACAGTGCTCGGCTCAATCGCATCAATTGAAGTCGATACCGTCCCCCAATGATGGTTTTGTTGGATGTCAACAGCTCGTAATAAATAACACCAACCTGGTCCCACCAGGCCGAGCCGACAACGTAGAAGCATGACCGGGCAGTCTCCATGACTTTCTTTTCTTCGGGTTTCTGTAAGGAATCCATTTCGGTCACGATGCGATGAATGCGATGCGATGAAAACCCTTTCTTTTTTGCCTCTGGAGCAGTTGTTCGCAGGCGAAAAAACGACTGTAGTGTAACAACATATCCACGAAATGACCATGAAGAGTAGTACCAAGTAAACCAATTTGCCCTTGTCACAATTAGCAAGTCTCAAGTAACCAGCCGACCATAATTCAAGGTCGATTCATTCATTCATTGAGTAAAAGAAACGAATTGCTCCGGTTACGATTTCAAAGAATCATATGACAATCGTTTACGAGCTTTTCGCTGGCAAATGATTCATAAATTAATTGGGTCAAATCGTGTCATTGTTTTTACACTATGCGCAAAGCTGGTGATAGGAAATTAAGTAAGCAGAATTATATGAGTGAATTCTCAATTAAGAAAGGAATAGTTTGTTAAGCAAAATTTGTATGAGTAACTTATGAAATTTGTAAATAATTGAGCGACTGACTGGGAGTATAAATACCCCAGCATTTTGAAGAATAAATCAATCAAACACTTAATTGTTTCGATTCAATAACTGTGGCGCTTTCGCCATGAACTTGTAGCGGGCTGCGCTTAAATAGCAAACCAATAGGAAAATAGGATTTTTAGTAGATTACTTTTGATAATCTAGGTATTAAAAATAACTCTGCTGTTAAAACAACACTACATAGCGATACTGTACCGCTAATACCACACGACGCTCAACGTCCCATGGCTTCAAATCACAAGGAACCCAAATTCCTTGCTTTTGAATCATTCCCAACGCATGCGATCGCTTGAAAACGACTTGTCGGGTAACTCCTAAAGCTCACAAAAGCTCTTGTTGCGTTTGCCATGTATCCTCATCGAGCAATGCCGCCAACGCGGACGGTCATCAACATCGAAATCACCATATTTGAAGCGTTGGAACGCGGCACGTTGTTTTGGTCTAAGTGGAAACTCTCGATGCGCTTCAGTCGCCGTTTTCTTCGAATGAAAGAAGAAAATCAACACTTCCCTCAAATGATTATTTAGCACAAAATCAGACATTTGCACTCAACCAAAAGTATATGACGCCAAAACAAAATCATGACTGTGTCAAAGCGGATTACTACCATATGGCTCATGGCGTTTTGGATTTATTGACAAACAGCGGGAACTTAGTTGCGCACCTAATAAATCTCCAGTTCGTTCACCTCTCGTATATTCGTTATCATTTTTTATTTTCTTTGTTCGATGATCAACGTTATTTCAACTTTTCCGCCCCGTCACATCTTTTGTCTTTTCCTTCCTTTCTGCGATCAGTTGTTTTGATTTGTCGTGTTCACTCGCCCGTAACTTCCTCTGTTTTTCATCCACATTATATCGTTCCTCTTCTCTCTAGGGCTTTTGTGACGTTTTCGATCAAGAGCAGTACTATTGTATTGTCCTCTTAAATTCACCTCATTATTCTTTATCTCACAGGTCGCGGTAATCAAAACTGAGCTCATTGATTGTGACACAAGCTAACACGTCGAGTGTAGAGGGTGGAGGGTTATTTAAACATGTTGTTATATGACGCACCCTCATCATCACTAGTTGCACCGTGCCACACCGCCTCTAGTCTGTCATCGACTATAAACGATGGAATGAATGACGAGACCGAGTTTTGAATGTTTTTCACGAATGCTCAGAAGTCTCTACTTCCTGTGGAAGAGTGTAGTATTTTTTGGCTCACTCTGGTCATGCAAGAACTTGGTGCGTTGAATATGTACATTGCAGTCATTTCTAGCTCTCTTAAATCTTTTCCGATTTTCTTCAGTGTTGTTTGATTTATACAACCGGAAGTTCAATACATAGCCTTAGTGGCTTCTCCGCACCTGGAATCGAATCACATATTCCTTTTGAGTTTGATACTCTTTACTCTGTGTGGAATCAAGGTTCGCATGCCAAACAAAATCGTGTCGGTCAATGTGTCCGCTATAGAGTTAACATCGTTATAGAGGAAAAATAACAACCAATTTAACTTCCACAAAAAAGTGGTTTCGACCTTCCCAGTTGACTTTCTCATAGAACCTACTGTTCTTTTCGAAGTTCTCTCATTAGTGTTGCTGTTGGTTAGACAACATTTAGCTGACACGACACAATGATCTGGAATGCCCAAAGACGAAGAAACTTCAATTGTGTATTTGCTCGGGTGAGAAACAAGAATAGTGTGTTGGCGGAATAACCACCTACAATATATCTGGTGTTGGCTCATTGACAAGTTGAGTTAATTTATTCGAAACAGCAAAGAGCTAGACATACTGACCTTCAGGTGGTGTGTGTCCGGATTGGCAAAGCCACTGAGAATGTCCACATTGAAATCACCTGCAATAACGATTTCAGTGTGCTGATATATGGTAGAGATGCTAACGATAAAATCAGATAGAGCATCAAATTCGTTTAAGGCGACATTCTGGTTTGTCGGGTCAAAAAATAGGTTATTTTCATGATTTTTTTTTTAAGAGAAAGTATTAAAGATATAACAACAATTTTTTTTGTTTGTCGTGGTGGAACTTTGACAGCTCATTCGCAGCTTCCGCGCGTTTCCGTTTGCACCATGACTCCGGGCCCTCTGGACAGTTTTGATGTTGCGGATTTTCATCGGTTGATATTTTGTGGTAGTATGTTGCCCAAATTTCTTTCGCCATTTCTTCAGCAGAGTGAGCATTGCGTCTAATCGCAAGTTTGTACTAAGTCGTCAGTTCTGTTATCATGTTTCCCGTAAATTTGCCAGGACCAGCTCCTCCTAATTTGTCTGTTTTTTTTTTTTTTTGCTTTTTTTATGACACCGCGCAATTGCTAACCGATTCGCTTTCTCACCTGATTGATACACTCGGCCTTTACAACATTTGGAAATGATTTCTGCAACGCATTCATTATTTTTACATCCCCGTCTCCAACGTACCTTTCGTAAATGCAGCCGTGCAGATCAAAAGCGCACTCGAACATCTCTAACATTCCGTCAGGCTCCATTTTACCCGAACTTCCATTGTGATCTAATGTACAAACTGGTTCGTGCTCATCCCACCAAGTATCATATTCAGGGGTGCCTTTCTTTGTTTTCATAACTTTGTTTGTTTTGTTGCCGATCAATGTCATAACGCCATATTAGCAGTATGACCCCTTTTGCTCCAATTACCATCTCCAGAAGCAGTACATTTTTAATCTTCACTTTCATCAGTTTTTTCTTTTTCTTCTTTGCTAGCCTTGCGTCTAATCGCAAGTTCGTAATAAGTCGTCAGTTCTGTTATCATGTTTCCCGTAAGTTTGCCAGTACCAGCTCCTCCTAATTGGTCTGTTTTTTTTTGTGCTTTTTTTATGACATCGCGTAATTGCTAACCGATTCGCTTTCTCACGTGATTGATACACTCGGCCTTCACAACTTTTGGAAATGATTTCTGCAACGCAATCATTATTTTTACATCCCCGTCTCCAACGTACCTTTCGTAAATGCGGCCGTGCAGATCAAAAGCGCGCTCGAACATCACTAACATTCCGTCAGGCTCCATATTACCCGAACTTCCATTGTGATCCAATGTGCAAACTGGTTCGTGCTCCTCCCACCAAGTATCATATTCAGGGGTGCCTTTCTTTGTTTTCATAAGGTTGCAGCCCAGGCAATAACGCGATTTCACAGTAAGATCGAGAACTTTGTTTGTTTTGTTGCCGATCAATGTCATAACGCCATAATTAGCAGTATGACGCCTTTTGCTCCAACTACCATCTCCAGAAGCAGTACATTTTTTATCTTCACTTTCATCAGTTTTTTCTTTTTCTTCTTTGCTAGCCTTTTCTATCACGGAAGAAAAAACGCCGATTCAAGCGGTGTGTGCATTATCGAGAGCAGCGTAGTAGATGTGTTTCGTAAATTCGCCAATATCCATCAGTGAAGTGAAACAATGTAATCCATTTAACCCGACACCCAAGATGCGCATTACGAATACTATTCTACGATTAATTTCGTAAGCTTTGTTGGCGATTCGTGGACAGGACTCGATGACCCTCTCACCACAGTTGCATTCAACGGTCAGTTTGAATCCTAGGCCTTTCTCAGATTTTTTTGAAAAGTTGATCGAACCGTCACAGTTTTTACACTTGATAATGTTTGAAAGTTCGGAAAAAACTGAAAAAAAATGTAACATGACGTATGCTGCCGTCACTGTGACCATTGGAGCGAAGTCGGCCGATGTAGCCAATTTTTGTGCCAATGTAGTCGCATACTCCGTTTCCAGTTCATTTACAGTTCCCATAAATCCTTTTCGTTTTTTATATCGACTCCCTGGACGCACCCCTGACTTACGCGAACCTTTAACGTTTTTAAACATTATGTTAGAAAAATGTACCGTTGAAAATCGTATGAAACGGACGCCTAAACGCGAGCACTGCATGCTCTGAGACCACGTTTACACTAAATACTTTTTCCTCCTCATGAAAAAGAAACAAAGAAACATCAAAAATACCTACCCCGCGACGTCACCGGTAGGAACATCTTCCATAGTCACCAAACAAGAAAAAACCACCAGCACCGTCCAACGGGCAAGTTAGTTTCATATATATGAAACTAACTAAAACTCAGGCAATCGCCGGTCAATCGCAGTACGCCCGAATGTAAAAACAACATACACAGAAGCGACTATCCATTACTGCTTATGAACATATTGTTCAGTCGCACAAGATTGCGACATATTCAAAGAAGTGACAGTTGGCCCAAGCCAACAGCGAAGCAAATTAATGCCCATAAATGGATAGTCTGCATCTTTCTAAATACACGGTAGTTGCCACATATGATACGAATTTGTATCCGCGGGAGACGCGACCCTTTAATGACCTATAACTTTGGAACCGCCTAAGATTTCGTTTCCAAATTTTAACATATTATTTTTGAAGGATAAAACTATCGATTAAGAAAAAAAAATTGATTTTTTGAACCGAACAAACCGGAATGTCCCCTTAAGCATGTGTTTCCATCCAAGCTTAGGCTTCTGTAAAAAAAGCAATAATGTATGATATGCCTACGAACGTGAAGTTTTAGCCACGAGAAATTGAATTCTGGATTAGAGCGAGTTCACATCGTGGCAGATGGCGATAAGCAATTTCACTTCGTGTGCATGGGGCTAGACCCCGATGTGGAAAGAACAGCTGCACTAAGTTATATCCAAGTACATTAAAATAAGAAATATCTGTATTAGTTATTACCTGGGTTTCGCTAAGTGTAAGGTTTGCTGGTTTCTGGTTAGAAACGTGAGCAGACACAGATGAGAAATTGCAACCCAGGCCGCGACTCTTACAAAGATCAACGCCAAAAACCCGTTCCATTGAAATGATCCTACACAGAAAACCAATACCGCATTTTAAAAATTGTTTGTGTCATGGCTTTTTATAAGTTGTCTTTTTAAGTATATTATCCTCGAACTACACCTTAAGGCTTCTCAAAATGTTTGATTGCTTTATGCTCTCTTTCGTAAGAAATTTCACTAAAATCCGTTGTACAACTAGCTTATGGCCCTCTTCGTTTTACGTTAACGTGGCGTTTCTAACAGACAGAATGAAATTCGAATAAGCAAATTACCCGTGCCGTAAACCATAGCGATAACATGGTACTTCCAAATCAGTTGAATGTACTTGAGAATAACGATCGAATTCAAACACGCGGCAGTGACCTGTTGTGTTGAGCATTGGCTCAATCCTTTAGTAATTCTAACCGTCATAGCGTCGGTTCGAATCACACGTTTTTCACTTCCGTCGCAAACGCTATAAAGATAAAGAAACGTACCCACCTGATGGGAAAAACATGCCACTAAATCAGGAAATTATTTAAAAAAATAATTTTACGCCTTTGCAGCTTTATCATGACCGTTTTATATTTGATTCACCATCGTACTCATTATTTTATTGTTGGGTAGTTATGACTATGTAAGTAGGAAAGGTTTCTAAACTGGGCATGACAACATTGTAAAAAAATGTAAGCGAATTTGCATTTTCTTTTCCACGAAGCAGTAAATCCATCGACATGTAAACGAAAAAAAGCTCAGGCTGTGTGACTGTTGTGGTCCTTCTCTCAGGGAGTGTGTCTCCTTGTCCTGAAAAGGATGAGGGATCTCTTCAGATCGCTCCTGACAGGACCCGTTGCGGTGCTTCCCGTGCTTCCTCAGACCTGGGGGAAGGTTAGCGACCGATCGTTTATGAAAGAGGCTCGGAAATCGGCCTGGTTTAATTAAAGAACGCAAATCTTTTGTAAGTATACTTCACTTTAAATATATTTATTAATTTTAATTTCGTTTCCCCTCGGACGCCAATTGAGACTGATCCTCGAATACAAAATTCATCACCCTTTTATACAAAATCTTATCGGGATTTTGTATCCCGAATGCATCAAAATGCGAACAGAATCTCTAAAAAGATAATTGGCGGGAGTCTAATGTTTGTTTTTTGAAATAAGAGATAAGGTTAGGCGAATTATCGGACACATGAGCGTGAGTATGGAAATTGAACATCTGGTTCAATTTAGCATATGTTTGCTTTTGTTTGAGAATCATAGGTTATTGATGTATATGGATGATAAACGAATGTAGTGCTCCAAAAAGCCCTACTACCTTTTTCCCCCATTCCTACATCCAAATCCTAGCTATCTTAAGCTAAAACCAAAAAACCCATCAAAACCCACAAAAACCCAAACATGATCCAAAATTCGCAATAAACGAATCAAACATTCGTTTATCGCATAACATTTGCCCCCACGGCAAAATTTAATCCAAAATCCGAATTGAAATTAAAATTCACAATAAACGAATCTAATATTCGTTTATTCTTCTACATTCGCTCCACGGCATCATGAAAATTCATAATTTAGAGATCGTTATCTCTATCTGAAAAATTCCATTGAGTTAAGCAAACAAAAAACCAAAAGCAGATACATTCCCACATCTGCGCAATAGTTTCGTAAGAATTCAAGAAATTGATTTCTTATCTTGTGTAAATACAACATCTCGCTGGTAATACCAAAAAAATCGAGATTGTTGCACGAAAATGTGTATCTTTGGGATACAATTTTCGAAGTGTTTTCCTTTATAAAGGGATAGCAAAACGATCTCGAGGCCGCAGTATCTAGATCCTCCTGCCACAGAGCAGTTATTTTCCAATTCAAGTATTTCATCTTAAATCAACAATAAAACTTAATCCAAAATAAAAAACTTCTTTTAATACTTTGGAAATTTTGTGCTGGCACCCAACGTTGGATGATTCTTTTTTATATACCAGGACGACTCCAAAGAAATTGGTACAGGAACCGGTACTAAGGTTGCCGAGTATAAGGACGCTATCCCCTAGGTTACGTCCTACGAACAATCAGGACGTTGCTCTTCCCTCTGGGTCAGGGGAAGCACGGCAACGACCCCTTGCTGAAGTGTGTTGTTCCAGGAGCAATCAATAAAGAGATCAAACGTCATTTTCAGGACAAGAATACGCGCTTCCTGAGGAACAACCCCCACAACAGCCAAAACAAAATTTTGGTGGCAGCGCGTGGGATACCCAAAATCCGCCCACTACAGAAGGAGGATCAGAACAAACAAAATTTTGGTGGCAGCAGTGAATCGGACTGATTCCCAATATCCCCTACCAGTAAAAGCATAGAGCACATAAGGTTACAGAGAACCACCGGCAACAAAGTAACAAAAAGCGTGACAATGGAAAATAATAATAAATTCAAAACAAATTTTGATAAAAACAGCGTGCTCGGGGCTAAACACCGGCAAAGTGACTTAAAATTTTAAGATATCTAAAAGCGTCGCCTGGGGCTTAGACACCGGTAGAGTGAAAAACAAACAAAAATAATAAAAGTGACAAGCGGAGACGACCACATCCAGCAGCGACGACAGTAGCGGTGACACCGACAGGAAAAAGCTGGTATATCTTTGTGAAGTGGACATTGCCAGCTACGTCAGCAGTACATGGACAACAGTATCCAGTTTATTTAAGGTAAAAAATTTCATTTTTATTAATATACAGTGAAAAATTCAAGGAGACTAAGAGAGCTCTTCATAATAAAATTAATGTAACTTTTGTGAAATTAACGTAACTCTTGTGAAGCCGATTAAAGTGAATTTTTAATGTCGGTCTTGTAATAATGATCAACTCCCTAAAATAAAGTAAATTCATTTTAGTAATCAAAAGGGGATGCCCGGGTCAAAATAATAAACAAACGATTTTTCCTCAACATACATGTTTCTTTGACTCAAATTTTTTATACAAAAGGAGCAATAAAATAAAAAGAAAATTTCTGTTTACTTGTATAATAGAGGCAAAATTTAAATATATTTTTTCTTTTAATATATATATAATCATTTATCAAAAATTCTTTCTATACATATACACATTTATTATCCAAAATTGCAACAACTTATTTATCAAGTAGGGGACAAATAAAAACCCCAAAAATAAACTACAAAATTTGATTTTTATTTTTATATACCTATTTGAAATTAATACACATATATACATATACTTTCCTAAAATTATTTCTGCTTTTTGGGGAAGATTTTTACACTCTTCATGTGATAACAATACGAGGGTTGCCTCTTATGTTTCGGGATTTGGCAACCCTAGTGTTGCAATCCGGCAATTGACAGCTCTGTCGTAAAGTTGGACATTTTTGAGGTTATACGCACTCAGAACGTTTTGACATACGAGCGCTATTTGTGTTGTTTACAGTAACTTAAAAGATTCATCTCGGCCCAAAAATGGAATTAAATCGTCAACATTTTCGTGCGATTATTTTTTACAACTTTCGGCGTGGATTAACTCAGCAACAGTGCATGGATGAACTTAATTCAATTTTTGGCGATGAAGCTCCATCAAGGACCATTGTTTATCGATGGTATGGTGAATTCAATCGTGGTCGTAGTTCACTCCAAGATGAATTTCGTGAAGGTCGTCCAAAATCAGTTGTTGTTCCGAAAACCATTGATGGATGCTGTGCGCGAACTGATATTGGAAGATCGTCATGAGACCTATCGTGAGATTGAGACAACCTTAGGCGTTAGTGGGACCAGCATACATTCAATATTCCATAAACATTTGACTGTCAAAAATATTTGTTCCCGTTGGATCCCACACAATTTGTCAATCGCCCAAAAAAAGGCTCGTGTCAATTGGTCAAAAGAAATGCTCAAAAAATACGGTCGCGGTGCTTCGAAACACATCTATGATATCGTGACAGGTGATGAATCGTGGATTTACGTGTATGAGCTCGAAAGTAAACAGCAGTCGACTGTCTGGATGTTTCAAGATGAGCCAAATCCAACAAAAGTTGTTCGCGCACGAAGCACTTCCAAGCAAATGGTCGCCTGTTTTTTCGGAAAAACTGGACATGTCGCAACCGTACCACTAGAACAACGCAGAACAGTCAATTCTGAGTGGTACACAACCATTTGTTTGCCAGTTGTCTTCCAAGAAATCAGGAAAACCAACCGCCGAAGACGGATCACTCTTCACCACGACAATGCGAGCTCTCACACATCGGCTGCGACAACTGCATTTTTGAGCACCCAAAACATCGATTTGATGGGTTATCCGCCGTATAGTCCCGACTTGGCACCGAATGACTTCTTTTTATTCCCGTACGTAAAAAACAAACTGAGAGGTCTACGTTTTTCGACACCTGAAGAAGCGGTTGCTGCATTCAGAATGCATGTGTTGGAGTTACCTCAATCAGAGTGGCAAAAGTGCTTCGACAATTGGTTCAAATGCATGCAAAAGTGTATAGATCTTCATGGGGAATATTTTGAAAAACAATAAAGTGATTTTCGAAGATCAATATTTGTTTTTGTTCTCTAATCCCGAAATATAAAAGGCAACGCTCGTAGCGAACAAATTAAAATTATTGGCCCTTGTCTTTAGGCGCTGTTTAGGCGCTGTTTAGGACATTCTTAGGTTGAATTCTTTTCCTTTGGATTTCTCTTTTGGTATCATTTGCGTCTCATCGGAAAATTCATTCTAGGATCTTTTTCTCTTCTTTGCCCGTGACACTTTACGCCTTGCTCCCATCGAACGAAAAGAAACTATTTCTCTCATCTTAGGAAAAAATACACAATACCCAATAGGATCAAACTAACTAAGTTTAAAGGTACAATTAATCTTGTTGTTCTTATCTTTTCTCTTGGCCATTGTATCACGACAAAATGAAAATTACGTCTCTTTGTTCTCTACCCCTTTTTACCATTATTTGGGAAGGTCTGTTCCACAAATACGTCGTTAGCGACAAAAATAAACCGGGTACGCGTTCGCAGAGACCTGAGCCCGAGCTCATACAAAATCGCGAGGATGAAACATCAGAAACCGTACGTACGGAAATACGCGAACAGATTTCTCGAATGAAATTTCCCATAGGATGAAGTGATATATTAGGATTCGTGCCGACGTTTAAAGCAAATCCTGACGAATTAGATGGTTTCGTCTCTTGTGGAGACATTTTGTTCTCACAGGCACAAGATGACAACCAGAAATCTTTTATGCTAAGGGTGGTCAAAACCAGATTGCAGGGACCGGCGCGTGATTGTATCCGGCATAAAATCATTTCTACATGGGAAGATGTTGTTTCAGAATTAGAGGGAGAATTTAAAACTCTCATCTCTAGATCTGCTGCCCAAAATAACTTAGTGGCAACAAAACAAGATAGCAAGGAGGGTGTGAAAGAATTTTCAAATAGACTCACACACCACCTGCATGAGTTGGACAGCGCCACATACGCTAGTTCACCTGATCCTGCAGTCAGAACTTATCTTCTGGCTGAGAATCAGAGGCTCGCGTTGAATACGTTTGAGGATGGGATACGAAATTCCAGCCTCAGAATCTTGGTGAAGTCTCTCAACGCCCCAAATTTAAAAGCAGCCATCAGCTACGCTTTAGAACAATCTCGCAGATTAGGTAACGATAACTCAATGCTAACTTCCACTAACAATTTTAGAAATAACCAACAAATTGTTTGCCAAACACGCAACACTAATTTTCCTAATTTCGTCCCCCAACGCATTAAGACTGAGGCTGAACGTCTCCAATGCACATACTGTCGAAAGTATAATCACACTCAGACAGAGTGCAGAACCAGGTTAGCTCATATGCGAAACCAGGACCAACCTTCAACGAGTCGAAATCCTTTCAGAACTCAGCCAAATCAATCTCAAAATAGGACAATGACAAACTCGCCCCGCATTGAAAATCGAAATACCCGACACAATCAAAATATTAACAGGGTATCCAATTCACAACAGGGAAACGAACTCACTCGGGCAGCGAGCAACGGCAATCCTTCTCGAGTTCAGACAATAGCCGATATACACCCCATCCCGATGTAAATTTTCAAATGCGCGTATTTTTCTGCCCTGAATATAAGGAGCCAGTAATATGTGTAGAATTTAATCCAACGGATAAAAAATACTCCACTTTCCTCATTGACACAGGCGCCGACATCAGCTTGATCAAATTAAATAATCAATACATTCAACAATCTGTAGAAAACTCAGACCCATTGACTATAGCCACCATTGCTGGAAAAACGGTCAGCACATGCGGAAAGGTATTGGGGGAATTCGAATTTAAAGCAGACAGGCACTCCATACCCTTTAAGCATAACCTTTTTGTAGTGGGAAGCAATGTAGAATTTCAACACGATGGCATACTGGGAAGCGATTTCCTTGCGAAGCATCAGTGCCACATTAACTTTGAAAAGGGATTCCTTAAATTCGCTGTGAAGAAGAGAACCACGGTAGAACTCGAGCAGTTTTTAGGAAACAATAACGAGGACAAGGAAAATATTCAGAATGCCACGCCTTACGAGGTGTCTTCCACGGAAAATACAGGCATTCTTGAAAAATTGGCTGATACCGTTCGTAGGTCAACATCCGAATCCGTTTGTCTACGGGCCGGATCTTATGCTGTGACAAACACAACGAAACCAACCACCCTTGAATCTTCCTCTTCCCATTTAAATAAAGTTTGTGGTAACGAAAAAGTCAAGGAGACTGCTGAAAAACTGAGTTCAGGAAAATATGAACCTGAAACGCCAGTATCGTCAGAAAAATTAAAACAAATTCCTACAATTTATCTCATAAAATTGCAACCGCGATCCCAACAAATAATGGAGATCCCCTTTAAACAAAAATCGAGTCAAGAACTGATTATTAAAAAATCCGAGATCATGCCAGGGATATATCTGGGTAATAGTTTGACAACACCACAGGACAACAAAATAAAGGTATTGCTAATGAACACATTAGACACCGATCAAGAAGTAAGCACCAACGACATAGAAGTCGAATGGGAAGATCTGGATGACTACAATGTGTTACATGAAACTAAGAACTAAGAAACTAAGAACTTTCTAAAAAATAGGCTTGAGCGGCTAGAATCAGTCCTAGAGTTGCGTCATTGTAACCAGGAGGAAAGGAAATTTATCCTAGACTTCTGCCGCAGATTTAACGATCTCTTTTACTTAGAGGGCGACCATCTGACACACACTGACGCCATAGAGCATCAGATCATCACGGAAGAAGGAAAGCCCCCACTTTACATAAGACCATATCGCCTCCCAGATAGCTGGAAGCAAGAAATCCGCAAACAAGTGAATGAAATGCTTCAGGATGGCGTGGTACAACCAAGTTTCAGTCCTTGGAATTCCCCTCTCTTACTAGTACCCAAGAAGGCGGGACCTGATGGGACAAAACGGTGGAGAGTAGTTGTCGACTTTAGAGCACTCAATACGAATATTTTATTCGTTTACCAGTAATTTTGCTGGATTGGGATACTGTGTTTCTGGATTAGTAGGATGATTATTGGGTTTGGATGTATGTGTAGGGGAAGGAGATGGTAGGGCTTTTCAGAGCACTACATGACCTAAAAATGCAAATACCTAATATGAAGTTGATAAGAGCATGTAGGTTCAATAAAAACTCAAATTAAAACGTTTTGCATCTACTTTACGTATGACTAACCCTTAGATTATTTAAAACCTCTCAAACGATCTTGCAGAACTGAACTAGAACAAGGTTTGGATTTTAATTTTAAGAGTATAGCCATCAAGGTATCTCAAAAGTACAATGTCCTTTTCAATGCGTACTTCATTTTCTTCGATTAACCAAACCCAATTTGTAGATCTTATTCTAATCTTTTTATAGATATCGTTTTTTTAATAGTTATATCTGGTTTGTATCCATTATTTAATGCCCATTTAGAGTATCTTAGAGACCAACTACATGTCGTATATTGTATCTCATAAACGTTGAGAGTATTTCTGAAAGCTCTGATTTTATCTGATGCATATTAAGAATGTTTTAACCAACTGTGGTGAGCAGTTTTACCTAATGGGTGTTTGGAATACATAAAAACAAATGGTCGAAGACTTAATATTTGATCTAATAACCATTCAAAATGTTTTGAGTCATAGCATTTAAAAAAAGTGGAAGTAACTTTCATCCATTTACTATCCAGAGCATTTCAAACAAAGAGTATTTTGCCTAAGTTGTTATTTATTTTATATAAAGGTTTCACATAAATTATAGATAAGAAACACTGAAACACACATATTTTATACAGTAATTACTCCGAATTCAAAATAATCGCTGTGAGCTTTTATATTTTATCCAATGATTACTTATATTTTATTCTAAACGTTTTTTTTGTTATTTAATCTAATAAATATGCAGAAGATTTTAATAATTGTAGAGCCTTTATTAATAAGTTAAACAAAATTTGACGATGCGCGGTCGTTGAGTGTTAATCGTACTGATAACGAGTCAACGAATCTTAAAGAATTTTGAATAACCATTAAATGTCATGACCCATACATAAACAACTTTATGCTAAGGGAAATAAAATAAAAATAAATTCTTACTGGTTTCTAATGTAGTCACAATATCATACACCCAGTAGAGTGATTATCGGCACTTTAATGATATCAAAGAATGGAACGTATCTAATTGGATAAGTTCATTACTTATTTGCGTCATTCGACTGGAGAAGGACATACGCGCGGAACTTGGGCTTGCATGTCCTGAAACCAGATTTAGTATAATCTCATAAGCGTATATAATACTAAAAGCTGATAGAGATACCACGCTATAGCTTTTTAATATCCAATCAACACTATGTATACACTGCTTTTGCTCTTACGTCTTGCGCTTTAATTTTTCGATTTTATATTAATAATATATTTACCGTGAAAGATAGACACAGAAGAGAAATTGCATCTCAGGGCGCGAATGTTACAAAAGTCAACGCGAAATTCCTGTTCAATTGAAATGGTTCTACACAGAAAACCAATACTGCATTTTAAAAATTGTTTGTTTCATGGCATTGTCTACATTGTCTTTTTAAGTGTATTACCTCGAACTACACCTTAAGGCTTCTCAAAATGTTTGATGGCTTTATGCTCTCTTTTGTAAAAAATTTCAAAAAAATCCGTTGTACAACTAGCTTATGGCCCAACGATCTTCGGGTTACGTTAACAAGGTGTGGCGTTTCTAACAGACACAATATACAAGCAAATAGTGAGGAGCAACACCGAATGAAATTGGAATAAGCAAAACACCCGTGCCGTAAACCATAGCGATAACATGGTACGTCCAAATCAGTTTAATGTAGTTGAAAATAACGATTGAATTCAAACACGCGGCAGTGATCTGTTGTGTTGAGCATTGGCTCAATCTTTTAGTAATTCTAACCGTCATAGCGTCGGTTCGAATCAGACGTTCTTCACTTTCGTCGCAAACGCTATAAAGATAAAGAAACGTACCCACGTGGTGGGAAAAACATGCCACCAAATCAGGAAGTTATTTAAAAAAATAATCTTAAGCTTTTGCAGCTTTATCATGACCGTTTTATATTTGATTCACCATCGTACTCATTATTTTATTGTTGGGTAGTTATGACTATGTAAGTAGGAAAGGTTTCTAAATTAGGCATGACAACATTGTAAAAAAATGTAAGCGAATTTGCATTTTCTTTTCCACGAAGCAGCAAGTCCATCGACATATAAAAGAAAAAAAAACACGCTGTGAGACCAATAAATGCAAATACTTAATATGAAGTTGCTAAGAGCATGTAGGTACAACAAAAAATCAAATTATAAATCAACGGTATAGCGGATTCGTTTTTTATGAGGCCGTTCATATCAAGACTGACGAATCCTTCTGGTAGAATAAAGCCATTGCGACGCACCCCTTCATAATACATATTGTTTGGATAATATGCACCAAAAATTAAATCAGTCAGCGAGCACATTGATCTCGTAAGATGCCCTCGGATCAGCTTGATAATAAAGTTATCCACTCTGTTTATATTGGCCCCACTGTACAACGCGTCATTGGGATAATATTTTTTGTGATCGGATTCAGGAGTCCGATGTAAGTTAAGACACGTCCTGAGGCATTGCTCTCAAAAATCCGAATCTTTTCCATTAAGATAGGTCCCACATTAACCCACACTAGGCATCCATATATGATCATCGGTCTGATGAGAGCCATGTAGCATATAACTTTAACTCTGCTGTCAAGTTGACTACTATGAAACAGTCTTCTTGTCATAGCATAAACTTTCTTTGCCCTGGCCAGCGCAGCCTCCACATGTTTGTTAAAATATAGATACTGATCTAGCCAGTATTTGACTACATTTTTGGTTTCCAGTGTTTGTTCGTGTGGTCCGATAATAGCTAGCTTTCGCCAGTTTTTCCTGGGGTCTCTGGTAGATCCAGCCAATGGTGTTCTATAGACGATGGTTTCCAGAAGGATATTGATTTTGAGTTTCCAGTTGTCGCAGTATCGCTAAACATCATTGAAATCTTCTTGCAATAGTCCGTTAATGATTTCAATTTTTGGTGCTGTTCTATATAGATCGTCTGCATACGCAATAACCTGATGAAGAGACCCTATCAAGTCGCTAGTGTAAATGTTAAAAAGGATCGGAGATAACACCGCTCCCTGTTGCAGACCGTTTGTTATTTTGTAAGTAATGTCGAAGATCACATTGCCACTTTTGACGATGCATTTCCTTTCATTCAACATATCGTATAGTATATATAGTAGTGGTTTATGAATGCCTAGTCTCACTAGCTTGTAGTATAGCCCTTCTAGCCAAACGGAGTCGCAGGCTCGCTCCAAGTCAATGAAACAAGCACCTGTGCACTGTTTCAGACTTTTATTCCACTGAATGTGTGAAACCAGTTTAGCTGCGGCATGTATGGTTTCATGACCAGCTTTAAAATTAAACTGGTTATTTGGAATAATGTTATTATCCTCAACCCATTTAAGTAGAGCCTTGTTTAGAACCTTTTCGAATACGTTACTGATACTCGGTAACAAACTGATCGATCGCAGATTTTTTGCGTTTGTTCTGTCTTTCCCTTTTTTTGGTAACGGCTGGATGATGGACATTTTCGTTGAAGTCCTTTTTAAACAAAGATTGCCACCCCCCCTCCATGTGTGGAGTTGGGTCGGTCTCTTCGTATAATACCGTAATTTTTGTGACATAGTTTATGCTTCTGATTCAGCTTAGTCTCGCTAGCCAGAAGCACGTCAGGACTTTCGGGTTGGAACAGTTTAACATGCTAAACATGCAAACATATTATTTGTTACATTGCCGTCATTATATGGAACCGGGGGGAATGTGTTGTCTTTGTGGCGGTTCCGCCAAACCCCATGGTTCGCCTTCCTGAAAAAATTCCAATAACTACTACCCACTCTGCATAAGCTTTCGCTAATACAATCGCATTGGCATCTTAAATGCTCCACGCATTAAAACAATCAAATTTATATAACCTAAAAGTCCCTGAAAATGAAAACTTACCTTTCATGCATCTCTTCGCATACAATTCCTGTAAGATTTCTTTCTTACCTTATCAGGAATCTCAAACCAATTCGGCACCTTCAGTGCCAAGCAAATCCCCCTAGACGAATTCCCGAAAACAAAATGATTTGGTTTGCATACAATGCAACCATCATAACGGGGACCATACACAGTGCGTCGCCTATTTCCCGTCCTCACCAAGTGTATCATAAATCACCATACATACACATGGAATCCTACGGCATAACCAAATGCAAATAGGTATGGTCTACTTACCCTTGGCGGCAATGCAATAAACACAAATTGACGGCAATATAGCTGAAACCCATTAGCACATTTCCACATTGCATTGCCACCTATTTATTTAGCAGCAATGCACATCTCAGACAAAGACCCAAACGTTTCCTTTGTCTTTTCATATTTCGGGATCTGCTTCTCATCAGCAGCAGTATAAGCAAACACAAACCCAATTAGCATCCAATGAGATTCGGCTTGTTTTCTTAGCCGAATTCACTTCCCATGGATGCACATTATGCGCCTTTTTGGTGTTTCAGATTCGTTGTGATGGTGTGTCCATGAAAGAACCCGTGTACACATATACATGTGTACTACCAACGATCTTCACCCCAAACGATTGAATATCGTTGAGTCTCATCACAACCTTCAGTGCGCGCACATCGGAAGTCGTCTGGTAACCGCCGCGATCACACGGGGGTGTGCACGCCCCCGAGTTTAAAGTTTAGTCGAGTGTAATACCCTTTAAAGTCACTAATAACAAGTACGAATTAAGTGATTAATTACATGTATACAAGTGTAGACAATATCGTCATCTGGTCAGTGAAGAGTAATACGCCAGCGAACTCAAAGTTATGTAAAACACAAATTTAAGATTCTGTTACCAGTTTAATAATTTTTGTATAGATGCATCATAAAGTTAAATAAAAGATCAGTTGGACTACCAAACAAGCCACAAGAACTCTCGTCCATGCCGGCGCCACGACTACCCCCCCCCCCCCCCCCCCCACATAACTTCCATTTTTTTCCGGAAAAACAAAAACCCACATGGTGGCGTGCGAAAAACCAATGAAAAGTTCATAGAAAAGTTGTTTTGAATCCAATCACAAAGCGTTGATCATTGAGAGTTGATCGAGCACCAAAAGCAGTAAGCAAAGAGGGTTAGCGATGACGGTTGTTCATGAACTGTCATCGTGTTGCTGGCAGGTGTGGTGAATATATTTGTCGGGGAGAGTACTAGACGATGAGCGTACTAGATTCTCCCCGAGCATATAATTATGAATCGCAACACTGCTATTGCCTCGTTTGGCTTGTTGACTTTTGTTGTCGCTCTTGTCAATGGGGAGCTCGCAGGGCGTTTTATTAACGCGGGCTTTGGTACTAACTTTTTAATTACTTGTTTCTTCTCTGCCATTTTGCAGTTTAACTTTTTCTTTTTTTTACTAAGCACATGATCACATGTGACTGTCACACAACACGTAGCTGCGTTCTCTTTTATTTGCTTATATTTACATATATTAACTTTGTTGTCACCGTTTTTATGAGATTTATTTATTTGTAAGTCCATATATTTCAACCACTCGCGACTCATACAAGCAACCTTTTCATTTAACTCCATCGCGGAATTAAAAACACGTCCGCACGCGGTCACTGTGTATCGATGAATCCGCAAAAAAACTGTTCACGAAGGTGATTGCCTCCTCATTTGACGAAAATCTCTGTCCTCCGAGCGCAATTTTTAGATTAGGGAACAAAAACAGTCGCTTGGGGCTAGATCTGGTGAGTAAGGCGTACGGTAAGCAGTGCAAACCGTAATTCGTGGATTTTCGCCATGGCAACCGTTGGGGTGTGCGACGGCGCGTTATCTTGGTGAAACTGGATTTCCTTTTTTCTGCAAATGTGGCTATTTTTCCTTTTTCTTCCTTCAGTTGGTCAAGTAATCATGCGTAGCAATCTCCTGTAGTGGTTTTTCCTTTTTGAAGATAATCGATTAAGATCACTCTACAACTCTCCCAAAAAACAGTCGCCATCACTTTCCCAGCCTAAAAAACAAAAATATCTCTGGCTTTTTTTCAATTTGTCCCATGTGACAATGGGTTCGATGGTTCAGGATAGTGATTTTCCACCAATTTTGCTATCGGAGCCCAGCTGCATCAAGTGGAATGGTAATTTACGATTCTCCCGTATAGCCCTAGCGGTATTAAAGGGTTTTACCGCGATAAACTCAATATCATTATAGTTAAGCTCATGTAGCGTTTGTAATAGAACTTCTGACTCTATTTCAGTATCGATGCCCTTTAGTAGAGTTGTTATATTCTTTACTTCTTCCGGTGTGTACGTATAAAACTCCGCGGTGGCCCTTTTTAGCACATTTTTAATTTTTTCAAAGTCCTCAACCGAATTTGTCTGTTTGGCATACCTGTTGCCTCTTAGTCTCTTAATTGAAAAAACCTCCCCAAAAAGAAGTCTTACATAGACTTACCAGTTCGTTACAATCCACATCTGTAGCGTTAATGGGTGGCATCTTCGCTTTCCTTTTTGCTGGCTGTTGCTCTTGTTGTGGTTGTTGATGTGTAATCTGTTGCAGTGGACATCCTTTTTGTTGGCTAGGATTTTGTTGTGCACATTGTTGCTGTTTTTTCTGCTGCTGTTGTTTCACCATTAGCTGCTCCTTTTCAGCCAATTCCTTCTTTTTGTGACGCTTCTCAGCTAATTGTGCCCCTGGTCGGGATAGGCTTGCTTCAAGAGACCGGGGTTCGTTTCCCCGTCGGGGATCCTCTAGCCCAAGACTAATGACCTTGCCCGGAAAAAACAAATTATCATGGAAAATTTAACAAGCCTCAGCACTTGCTAAATAAGGCCAAGACCGTTTCCCGGTTGTTGTGCCGATGATGATGACGTATAATGATGTATCCAAGTTTCAGCGACAGTAAGTAATCGGCGCCAAAACTCAGATTTATTGCGCCTAAACTACGCCAACAGAGCGTTCAAAATGTTCATTCGAACACGTTTTTGGTCTAACGTGAGCAAACGCGGCACCCAACGCGCGGATAGCTTTATCCTGCCTAAATCTTGACTTCATATGTGACAAACACGTTCTTTTGCCGTTTTCATAGCCTCTGCTATCTCTCTCACTTTAATTCGGCGGTCGTCTAGCACCATTTGGTGAACTTTAGAGATATTATCGTGAGTTGTTGCAGTTTTTGGACGTCCCGAACGTTCATCGTGTCCGAAGCCCTTACAGCCGCGTTAAAAATTCAGCTGTCCAAAATTTCACTGTAGTAAATGATGGTGCAGAGTTCCCATACACACAGTCCAATCCATCTTTGATTTGCGTAGGCGTATTGCCTTTCAAAAACAAAAATTTGATGACAGTCCGATACTCAATTTTGTCCATTTTCACAAAAACATTCACATCGACTCACTCAAACGACCGTCAAATAAAAACTACGCGTCCAAAATGGCTGAAATTTAGGTGAGTAGCTATCAAAAGATGCACAACTACACTAGCTTTTTATGACGAGTGCTGGTATCTTCACGTTGAGGTCGGAAACTTATCAGGCCACCCTCGTATATCTGTTTCAGCAACACACTCATTATTTTATTGTTGGTTAGTTAGGACTATTTAAGTAGGAAAGGTTTCTAAATTGGGCATGACAACATTGTAAAAAAATGTAAGTAACATGCATTGTCTTTTCCACGAAGCAGTAAATTCATCGACATATAAAAGAAAAAAAAACTCAGGCTGTGAGACCTAAAAATGCAAATACCTAATATGAAGTTGATAAGAGCATGTAGGTTCAATAAAAACTCAAATTAAAACGTTTTGCATCTACTTTACGTATGACTAACCCTTAGATTATTTAAAACCTCTCAAACGATCTTGCAGAACTGAACTAGAACAAGGTTTGGATTTTAATTTTAAGAGTATAGCCATCAAGGTATCTCAAAAGTACAATGTCCTTTTCAATGCGTACTTCATTTTCTTCGATTAACCAAACCCAATTTGTAGATCTTATTCTAATCTTTTTATAGATATCGTTTTTTTAATAGTTATATCTGGTTTGTATCCATTATTTAATGCCCATTTAGAGTATCTTAGAGACCAACTACATGTCGTATATTGTATCTCATAAACGTTGAGAGTATTTCTGAAAGCTCTGATTTTATCTGATGCATATTAAGAATGTTTTAACCAACTGTGGTGAGCAGTTTTACCTAATGGGTGTTTGGAATACATAAAAACAAATGGTCGAAGACTTAATATTTGATCAAATAACCATTCAAAATGTTTTGAGTCTTAGCATTTAAAAAAAGTGGAAGTAACTTTCATCCATTTGCTATCCAGAGCATTTCAAACAAAGAGTATTTTGTCTAAGTTGTTATTTTTTTAAAGGTTTCACATATATTATAGATAAGAAACACTGAAACACACATATTTTAGCCAGTAATTGCTCCGAATTCAAAATAATCGCTGAGCGCTTTTATATTTTATCCAATGATTACTTATATTTTATTCTAAACGTTTTTTTGTTATTTAATCTAATAATTATGCAGAAGATTTTAATAATTGTAGAGCCTTTATTAATAAGTTAAACAAAATTTGACGATGCGCGGTCGTTGAGTGTTAATCATACTGATAACGAGTCAACGAATCTTAAACAATTTTGAATAACCATTAAATGTCATGACCCATACATAAACAACTTTATGCTAAGGGAAATAAAATAAAAATAAATTCTTACTGGTTTCTAATGTAGTCACAATATCATACACCCAGTAGAGTGATTATCGGGGCTTTAATGATATCAAAGAATCTAATTGGATAAGTTCATTACTTGTTTGCGTCATTCGACTGGAGAAGGACATACGCGTGGAATTTGGGCTTGCATGTCCTGAAACCAGATTTAGTATAATCTCATAAGCGTATTAAAAGCTAAAAGCCTATAGAGACACGACGTTCTAGCTTTAATTTTTCGATTTTATCTTAATAATATATTTACCAGGGAAGGTTCTTATATCCACGCGATTTTAGATTAAATGTTAAATCTAACTTCATAGTGTTTTGCTGTTTTACGTAATCTGCAGAATAGTTCATGGTCACTCTACGCATTCAAACTTTATATTTATATAATTCTTATCTTAATTTTAGTCTTAAATTTAGTTTGTCGTCATTCTTAACTTAAGGGGTAAGAATATCTTATGTGTCTCCATGCTATAAATTGTGAATGGGCAAGAATATCAAATGGTTCCATACTCGGAATGGTTGCAGCGTATTAGTCTCGGTTGAATGGAATGCCGGAAGTCATCGGGGTTGATAATTTAATGTAATTGTACATACGTATATCACAAAAGCTTTTTTTCGTTTTTTTTTTTTTTTGATATAATAAACTGTTTCAGCACAATAGTGGCGATAGAAGATTTAGAGGATTAGGAAAGCAGGCAGCAATATACATTGGCCTTAAGTGCCTTAAAACTACCATGATAAGGAAACACTTGATCAGGCAAAGTGTTCTACTCTCGTGTGATGCCTCAAAAATACACATTTACTTGTGTTTATCTGAATGTCTGAATTATTTTTAAAAATATTACTTAGTCGACTATCGACTAGATAATATTTTTGAAGATTTGACATTCACAGGGTTCAGTTGAAATTTTAGCTCAGTTAAGTTTCAGTGGGGCAGCACCTTATTTAATGGCTTAGAGCAAGCTTACAAAAGATTCTTAGGTATAACTTATGAACTTATCTTAATTAATAACTTAGCTACAATTGTGTCTGATAGGACGGGAGATGAAAATAAGAGGGTTTTTTTTTTTTTTTTTTTTTGCATAAATATGATTCTCTTGGGAGAGTTATAGTTATAGAAAGTTATAGTGCCTACACGCCTCCAAATAATCGTTCCGTTACTTCTTCTTGAACAGTTGCAGTAACGCTCTGGAAACACTCGCTCTGTAACGGAACGAGTTCCAATGCAGGGATGTTCGCGCCGTCAGGTGATGAACCGCAAATTGGTGTGATTTGTAGGATTGTCCTATGGAGCGCATATAAACCGAATTGCGCAGAACAATACCACGAATCTCCCGTGATAATATCTGTAAAACAGGCAGAGGTCGGCTACGCACCTTCGATGTGATAACGACTGTAGTCAAGATGTCAGCGCCGGGTACCCAATGAGGAGGATCGATCGTCTCTGTATGCTCTCAAGTAGGTCGAGGATATGTTTAGGATGTTACGTGAGGCTTCCACCACCCATCATTTGGTTGTTTTTAATATAATTTGGTTTTAGTATAATTTGATGGCAAGGTGGTGGGAAAAACGCACGATCCACATGTTGAGTGTGCGAACGTACCCCTGTTCGAGTGTGGATCGTAGGCAAATTCGAATTCTGTTTTCGGAGTGGTGGATGTTGAGGGAGAGCGAGAGAGAGAGGTCTTTTGTGTACCTGAGAAAGGAACAACAGGTTAATATGATGTTGAATACGGTTTTTGAATCCCAGTTAGTTGATTCTTTAACGAGTTAAATACTGTTTTTGCAAAAATTCCGTTGATCGATTTTTTTGCAGTAGAGTTGATTCGGAAGTGAGAAGAAGAAGAGAAGAAACCCGTTCCTAGTTTTTGTCAAATTAAAAAGTAAAGTTAAAAAATTAAAAGTAAGGTTAAAGAATTAAAAGTATAGTTAAAGAATTAAAAGTAAGTTAAAGAATTGAGGTGGCACGGTTGTGTTTTGGAAGAAATAAAGAGAACCATTTATAACGTGAATTGGACTATTTTTTGACTGCTGAACTTCGGGGAGGTCTCTGTGGACTGTGCGCAGCTGGAAGCCAGCGGAGTTGGATTGAACAAAGAGTACTCAAGTTGGTTCGGGCCATTCCTGCCGCCCATCACAGTTTCCAGAACCAAGGGTCGCCTGGTACAAACCCTGGTTAATTACCTCGAGCAGGAATCACGACCGCCTGCTGATCCGGAGTTACGAGGAGTTGAGGACTACCGCTGGGAGAGCTGCCGAGCGAATTCACCTGAACTACAGGTAATTTGGTTATGTAAATACAATTAATTTTCTGTGGCAAAAAAAGAACGTAACAAGGAGCAGAGCTCCAAACATGACAGCAATGTTCTACCCCGTATTCTGACGATCATTCAGAAGTCCGTTGCACTCCAAATACTTAATTAACTCGGTATTGATGACCTTTACCATCACCTTAGACAATATAGACAGTAATGCTATCGGCCGGTTGGGTCCTCGATAGTATAGTGGTTAGTATACCAGCCTGCCACGCGGGAGACCGGGGTTCGATTCCCCATCGGGGAGCCTCTGACGCAAGACTAATGACCTTGCCCAGAAAAAACAAATCATTATAGAAAATTTAACAAGCCTCAGGACTTGCTCAATAAGACCAAGACTGGTTTCTGGTTCAGATTGGCTGAACTCGAGCCACCTTCCAGCACGTAGGAAATTTCCTCAATTCATAAGTTAAGGGTCTGGCAAGAACCGGTGACAGTTATAGAACACAGTTCTTAAGAACTATTGCTGGTATTCCGTCGGGGCCGGTTGCCTTCTTACAGCCCAGTTCACGTAGAATGCGTTGAATAGTACGCAGGCGAGACACAAACATAATTGATGGCAAATGATAAATTGTATCGTGTGCAATGGGGTACGGTATCTGGTATCTGGATGGATCAATACCTATACTTTGATAAGCACATAGCAGCTGCCCTCTCTGCAGCTAAAAGTACATATACAATGACAAGAAGTCGATTTCGAAATAGTCTCCTAGATCACAAAGTTAAAATAATTTCCTACTTTTTATTATTATTTATTATCCTAATTTATTCGTCCAATATTAGTGTATCGTTGCCCCAACGTTTCCCCATCCTACATGGAAAAGTTTCGGATGCTTGCGTTCCTGCCTCGGGTTACATAGAACACCTGAGTCTCAATACAGGAAATTCTATCCTAATAAGTCACTGTATGACAAATCAGGACTGAATAGGATAGACAATTTCATTATCAAAATTATTCGTGGTCACACTGCAAGGGCAATGTGCAGCGAAAATAATCTTATCTCGGAAGCATACTACCCCAATGGCATATACCTGGAGAATACACTCCAAAATGGGTTTATCCCACCAGAAGCGTTCCCTCTATTGGATAGAAAAGGTCTTATCCAAAACAAGCACGGAGTCCCTATTATTTACCACGCGTTTCGTGGTGCCAGGGACAAACGGATTCTTTATAACAGTGATATATCAAATGCTGCAGTTCACTTGCGATTTAGCATGGCAATAGGCGATCGAGATAAATCTATAAATGACGGATCCCATCCCAACTGGTGGTGGATTGACAATGAAGAAAGGATTTAATATCCCCAAATATAGTAAGATCTTCAGACGCTACGCCTTCCCTTCCCATTCCTCATTTCCCTTTTCATATTTATTTATTCTTCCTTTTCATTTCCATTTTTCATTTAGATTGCTTTTCGTTTTAAAATTTCTTTATGTTAACATTTTTTGTTTTTTTTTTGTTAATTTTTTTTGTAAACTTTTTTACCTTATATTATTAAAAAAAAAAAAAAAAAAAAAAAAAAACAATACAGAGAGAGAACTTCATCTTCTAAAATATTCGGGTAATAGAAAATATATAAATATAAAAATATAACAATATTATTGTACGCCGAAAGGCATTGCACAAAATTGTATCGTGTAATTTAGAGTGCTCGTGTAGAGCCAGTAAATTATTTTAAGAATAAGAAAAGATTGTAAAATAGGATTTAGCATTTTAGTCCTAAGTCAACATTTGTTAAATTATTGTACAATAAATGCGTTATTCAACAACAACAACAACCGTACCGGCGCGATCGCAGGTGGCCCCAAAGGACCGGCATCGAAATTTGAATTCCCGGAAAATAAATTCGCGAGCACATCAGCTTTATGTTTTGAATTTGTGACTAGCGTCCTGCAGTCCGTCATAAACGGAGAAAAAGTTACTGCTAACAGCCCTTGCCGTTGAATAGAAGGGACGCGAACCAATTGGGCAGTAGGGAGTTCATTGGTAACTCTATCATTGTAAGCTTCTTCTTTGTATCAATCGCCCGGTTGCACACGTTTCTGTTTCTTACAAAATTCGTTCTGTTAACCTCGGTGGGGTTGGAACTCCATTGTTGGCGTTTCAACATTAGTTAAAAGCTCTATTCTGGCCGCTGTAATCTGTTCGCATTTTTTATCAAACCAGGGTTTATCAGATTAATTCCGCTTGATTAAACATGGAATGTAAATCTGCATCCCGAAAAGGATAATCTCTGTGACCACCCCGCGCATGCGTTAGCATCAGACTTTTCAAAGCATATCTCCGACCATGGAAAGGATGCAAAGAAATCTCGCAAATCGTCCCAAATAGCAGCCCCATACCTCCATACATAGCGAAGCTTCTTAGATCGGATATTCGTTTGAAATGCACAAGGCTGCGCGACCTATACCAAGCAATGATCAGAGTTTCCCAACGGCGCAGGAACTTCCACGGTATAAACGCCCGGCTTGTGGATATGAAAAAGAGATCCAGGGTGTTCTAAACACCTTGGGCATCCGGTACTTGCATAGGTTCCTCCACGAGTTGTGTCAAATTGGGGCTATCAGCGAACACCCCCCTTTCTGGCAGCCTCGTCGATTCTATTACAATGTCCCAAGCAGCCAGAATTGTATACATTAAAATCGCCAAGGACGACAATATCAGGTAGTTGATCTGTATCCAACCGTATCCAATCGACCGTAAGTGAAAGATGTTCGAAAAACGGTAAAGACACCAAAGAAAATTAACAGAATTCGTCAGCACGTCGTTCAACCACACGATGTTCAAATTATTAGGATCTAAGGCCTTCATCTTTTGGCAAGCCAGATCGGACCTGTCTTGTGGAGCGTATATAAACCGAATTGCGCGGAACAATCGTACCACGAATCTCCGAAGAACAGTAGCCGTCATCATATCTGTAAAACAGACAGAGGTCGGCTACGCGCCTTCGATGTGATAATGACTACAGTCTCCGATCAGGCGGATCGCTCGCCGCTGAATGCCCTCAAGTAGGTCGAGGGTATGTTTAGGAGTGGAGCTCCAAACATGAGAGCAATATTCAAGCACGGGTCTAATTTGGGATTTATACAGGAGAAAAAGTTGAGCCGGAGTAAAATATTTCTTAGCTTTAAAAAGATAACTCAGTTTTCCATAGGCGGACCCGGCGATGTTCGACACGTTTTTTATGCCACGATACATTCCTCCAAACCGTGCAATTTCAGGCTTTCCCCAGCTTCGAAGGGCTGGCCATTCATTATCATGCGTGGAACCGATGATCCACTTTTCTTTGTGAATGTTGTGTACTGTGTCTTCGTTGCATTGAAATCAACGAGATCGGCCTTTCCCCACTACAGGACCTTATCCAGATCCCGATTCAAAGATTCGATCTGGCTACATCACAGCTTGTGCGACGACTAATCCGTCGATCACTCGAAAAGAGTGATCAAAAGCAAAACTGAACACTTTGTTATCCGTTGTCTCCAACAAATCACTTATGTGAAGCAAAAACAAGGCTGGAGCTAAAATAGAACTTTGACGCACCCCGAATTTAATAGGATACAAATCCAAAGACGCACCGTCTACAATAACCCGAATCTATGGATTTTCGAGGAAGCTCTGCGTTCAGTCGCAAAGCTGTTGGGAAAGTCCGTATGAACGAAATTTGCTCAGCAATGCTTCATGCTAGACGCGGTCAAAAGCCTTGGAGTATTCAGTGCGAACGCTCTTGACTCACCATGCCCCTCAATCGCAGATGTTCATATATCAGTTATAAGGGTCAAAAGGTCTCCTTTTACTTAATTAACTCGGCATTGGTGACCTTTTTCATCACCTTAGATAAAACAAAACAGTAACGCTATCGGACGGTAGCTTTGTGGGAGACGCCTTCTCCCCCTCTTCCCCCTCTTTGGGATTAGCTTAACTCCGGCAGGCAGGAAAGGTCATCCGTGCATAAGATAAGCGAAAGAGCCTGCCAAGAACCGGTGCTAGTTCTGGAGCACAGTTCTTAAGGACTATTGCTGGTATTCCGTCCGGGCCGGTTGTCTTCCTACAGTCCATCCCACGTCGAAAGCGTTAAAGAGTGGGCAAGGCGAGGTTACGAGTATTTCGAGGGTTTGTGTTCAGAGGAATTAAGTTGAAAAGGTAGGCGCAGTCGGCCGAGCTGGAGAGGACCCGATGAATGAACATTATGTCTGTCATGACCCTGCGCTCCTCAAGGGTTCTGAGTTTGATTAGTTTTCCCATCCTATTCCTCGGAGAGCGGACCGAAGGAAGCGACGTTGAATACTTTCGATTCTACAGATATGGATCTTGTGATAAGGAGACCACACCTGGCTAGCAAACAGTGGACGGGCAAGGGTAAGATATAGGGATCGTGTAATAGAGGGGTAGAAGAATTGTTTAGACCCTCGTTTCACGAATCCGAGGACCGAATTGTCCTTTCGGATCGTCTTATCAATGTGAGAGAGGAAGTTAAGATCCCTGTCTCAAAGGATCCCAAAATCTCGAATACATTGGAGAATGGTCAGGGGTTGCTTATAAAGGGTATAGGAACGTGAGGATGAGTGAATACGCGTATGAGAAAAGCTTATAGATTCGCATTTGGCGATGTTAAGTACAAAGCAATTTTTGTCACACCAAGTCGAGAAGCTGACAAGGTCTGATATCAGCAGTGCAGAATCAAGAGGTGACTCAATGATCTTGTATAACTTGGTATCATCAGCGTATACGAACATTAGTGGCAAGTATAAATAGGAGAGGGTTTGGCGGTTTTTTTTTGTCTATGTCTCTGGTTAAGGTTTAGGTGCTCCGCCGAACACCGTTCACAAAAAGAACAAAAAAAACGACACACGGAGCGAATACTGTTACAAATGAAACACAATGAAATGTGTTGTTTTAATTTTTGTTTTATTTGAATTTTGTTTTATTTTCTTTGCTTTCAAATTGTTGTAAAAACTCAAGGATTTAATACACTTGAACACCCGCGGCGATTCTATAAGAACTATTTCAATGGGAACCACTTACAAACACAATCCAAACCAAACTTCCAAACAAGCGTTTTCGAGATTCTGATGGCGCAGTACCACACAGGAAACTTCTGCCAGCAAACTAATGGTTTTTTTTTACTTTTTGTTCACAATTTCGTTTCACTTCGCTAAACCACAAGATCGTTCGTCACTGGATGTTACTTTTAAGCGACACCAAACAAATTCGCAACGGCACTATAACAACGTATCTATCTAAAAGAAAGTTCGGCGGGGATCAACGGGAATATGAATATTTTGAAGATTTCCTACCTTCCTACCGAAACCAAAAAAAAAAAAAACTGTAACACGTAAGCCTCCCGGAAACTCGGTCTTAACGCCACCGTACCTAAAATACAACTTCTCCGTCCAGATTCTCACTGTAGACTAAGTTACAATTTCCTTCTGGGTATGATTCTACTCACCCCATCGTTCTCCTTTTCGATTTTTTCTTAATCGAGAAACTCTCCACCGAGGATGATCGCACTCTTTTTTTTTGTCCTGCGGTTTCCGCTTCGTTGCAGGCCAGATGTGTGGATGCACTCACACACACAGACGCGGAGCTTGCCGTCTGTGTGCCATAGATCTTTCTGGGATCGCCAGAATTTTTACACATTCTGTTGCGTTGCTTCTGTATACATTTGGGTGTGCGGTTTATTCTTGGGGATCCTGGAATCGTGGTAATTATCGTTGGTTGTGATTATCATATTTGCATTGCCCTATGGGAACAGCGTTTTAGTTTATTGCTGTTTCTCCGCAATGGTCTTTGTTCGGGCGAAGTGAGTTGCGGTATGGTCAAAGGTTTAGCCGGTGGATTGTTTTACGGCAATTTGCTTATCGCCGGGGATTTGATGTTTGTCGACATCTGGCGCAGCTGAGCCAACAACTTGTGTTTATCCAGCTAATGGATTGGTACACAATTTCTATACTGGGACGTGTCCTTCGTGATTTGTGCGGTTCGTGGAACCGCTACAAGGGCCCAGGTGTCTACCTTGAGGGACCCCGGAGGTGGCAAGGAAGGGGTTGAATGGTGGTGATGGATAAATTCTCAATGTGCCAACGCAACGCTCACATCTCCAAAGTAGATGACTGATACTGGTATATGCCTTTCGGTTGGGAAGCAAAATCCTCTATTATTCAGTAATTTAATGTTCGTTCTGAAACGCCTATTTATAATGTCTGTGTCCAAGCTTATATGTTTTTTACATGCTATATAGATTTTTTATTTCATTATATCTCTTAGTTTTTGAACTTACTTGTTAGACACAAAATGTTTAAAATCTGGCTTGGCTATATTAGATCTTAACTCACTGGTTCCTAGCGGACACTCTCAGCTAAACATATGGTGACTTAAATCATAAAGCCTTTCGATCTCATTCCTTTTCTGCCTTTAATATATGTATTGATTATTAAACAAAGAAAATTTACAAGATAAAAACTTTGTGATTTGTGCAAGCCTACAAGCGATGAGCAGTGTGAGAAGAGTGAGCAGAGTGTACCGGGTAGAGGGAAGATTATTACTGTAGAGAACAACGATAGCATTTATTGTTGTACGTTGTGCCAATAACTGTCCCGTATAAAGGCTAAAGGCTGACTGTAATAATTATAAACTTAAAGTGAAAGCTTCAGAATACCACGCAATAATTATGAACTTATTTTGCCGTGAAAGCTTAAGAATGCCATTCCTAAAATGATCCTACTAAACTAGATTGAAAGTCCTAGGACATTCTATATTTGTTTGAATGTTAACAATGGTACGGAGGAACTAAACCTAAAATCTGAGTCAAATGATACAGTAAGAAGAGTAGGTAGAAACGTGGAAAGAGGCCAGTACCGAAATACCAAAAATAATAGCAAGTTCATTATCCATCTTATGCAAGTACATACGTTGTCAATTGAACTGACACGTAATTATACATGACACAACTGCTCTACAAATGACACCACACCATAACATTGCATACATTATTATGAATGCGAAGTTTCTCAATTCGCACACGATTTACCAGAATGAAGACGATCAACCCAAAGTTTGAGCCCGATAACTTATCCATGACGTCAAACTGTTTAAAATTCCTCATCCCAGGTTTGATTGAAATCCTAGACCAGTCGTAATCTCCTGCGAAACTAGGCCACATGTGGCCTTCTCTTTGCTGTTCTCATCGTTCACTTGCCTGCCCGCCGGTTGTAGGTTTTCTTTTATCCACCAAGTTTAAACACTTTGTTTTTGTTTTTATATTTTTAGAGACATTGGCGCTGAGCTCTATCTGTCCAGAATACAAATGATTAACATATATATTTATTTTCTTCAATTGTTTTATTCAGTCGTTTTCAAACTTGCATTTGTCCACGTACACATATGGTGACTCTGTCGCCGCATCAGTCGGTGTACTTGAAAGTTCGGTGAGAAATTTGTTTTCACCTCAGCGCGGCATATTACAAAAACCCTTTTCCCAAGGGTGGATATAAAATAACGAATTTCAATTCCCCATGTGGCGGAAATTGAAACGCGTTTTCGCTTTTCGCTGGATTCCCACAATTCCAAACAGAAGCACGTAAAAAAGTAAATGAAAGTTATTTGTGCCTGATGGCGTTTCAATCATTTTCGTCACCTTGCTTTGTGATTGTCTCCCGGTGAAGAGACATGAGTCTACATTTACGACGACCGACGTCGACCGTTTTGTTGTATTTAAATGCGAAAGCATACTTTTTGTTTCAATATTTATAGTTAATTGAGGATGAATTTGACCGTAAATATGTATTCAATCAAAATAGGATCCGTTGGCATCTATGACATTCTTCCAACGTGAAGCAAGGTCAAATATTTATTTTTCGTTGAAGTGCTGACTTTTTGAGGCAATGAAATTGTCAAAGGCTTTTATCGCCTCTGCTCGGTTCCGGAAGACCTTCTGCCGGCAAAATAAATCCAGATTGTGGAAAAGATGGTAACCGTTAGGGAAATGTTAGGAGAGTACGGTGGATGCGAAAGAATTTCAAATCCCAATTGCAAAAGGTTTTGCATCATTACTTATGAGGTATAGGGTTTTTGTTTGTTTGCAGACGCATTTATTCACAAAGTCTTTTTTATATTTTACAATTTTAATCTAAATGCTAAACCTATCTTAATAATTTTACTACATAATGTAATTTACTGGCTCTTCACAAGCACTCTAAATTATACAATATTATATGCTTAATTTGTGCCTTTCAGCTTACATTTTCTTTTATTTATTCTTAATATAATACGCATACATTATAAAAAAAATAAACTGTTATCTTAGAGGTCTACCTCTTCTTCTTTTCGAAGCATTATGACAAAAAAAAATAAAGATTTTTTTTTTTTTTTTTTTTTTTTTTTTTTGAAGGTGCAAACATTTTAAAAACAAAACAAGAAGTGCTTAATGAAAACAAAAAATATAAAATAACAGAAGTTAACGGGAAGGAGGGCAAAGGAAAAGGAAGGGAGGAAGCTGCGCCAGAGCTGAATATTATATCTGAGGACGTGAAGTCCTTTCTTCGTTTTGGAGCCACCACCAGTTGGGGTTGGTTCGGTCTTTTATTGATTTATCTCTTTCACTGATCACCATACTGAATCGAAGTCGGTCTGGCCTATTAGAGATATCGCTATTGTGGACAATTCGTTTATCCCTAGCACCACGGAAAGCGTGGTATATAATAGGTATTCCACCCTCATCTTGGATTAGACCTTTTCTGTCCAAGAAGAGGAACGCCTCTGGGGGAATGAACCCGTTCTGGAGGGTACTCTCCAGATACATATCGTTCGGATAATATGCTCCCGCGATAAGATTATTTACACTGCACATTGCCCTTGCAATGTGGCCACGAATAATTTTTATAATGAAGTTGTCTATCCTAGGTAGTCCTGATTTATCATACAGGGTTTTATTAGGGTAAAATTTCTGGTATCGTGACTCTGGTGTTCTATTAAGTCCGAGGCAGGAACGCAAACACTGTCTCTCGAACACGCGAATCTTTTCCATGTAGAATGGGGATATATTATACCATATTGGACAGCCATAGACCAACACTGGTCGGATGAATGCCGAATATGAAATTATTTTAACTTTTGGATTGAGAATGCTGCTTCGGAATAGACTTTTTGTGGCAACAAATGCGTTTCTAGCTGCAGAGAGAGTGACTGCTATATGCTTGTCAAAGTATAAATACTGATCAAGCCAAATACCGAGATATCTGACTACAGTTTTCACTTGTAGTGGGAGATTATTATTCCCTACGATAGAGAAGTTTTTCCAATTGTACTTTGTATCCTGAGAGGCCCTGGAGAGAGGTGTTCTGAAAAGGATAGTCTCGGTTTTGTGGAAATTAATTTTTAGTTTCCAGTCATTACAAAAACGTTTTATTTTATTGAAGTCGTCCTGGAGAAGTCTATTGATGACATCTATTTTCTCTCCTGTTCTGTATACCACAATGTCGTCTGCGTATGCAATGGCATTGTTAAGCGTACCCACTAGATCACTGGTGTAAATATTAAACAGAATGGGAGAATTCACCGCCCCTTGTTGTAAACCGTTTGTAATTTTGAGGGTCTTGCTTGAGAATATATCTCCGCATTTTACCACAAACTGCTTGTCCGTTGTCATTTCGTAAATGTTGTACAATAGATAATGAGGCATTCTCAGGTTTTCTAACTTATAAAGAAGTCCTTCTAACCACACGGTGTCGAAAGCCTTTTCAAAGTCAACTAAGCAGGCACCTGTGCATTGGCGCTTTGTCTTGTTCCATTGTATGTCGGAAACAAGCTTTGACGCGGCATGCACCGTACTATGTCCCGCTTTAAAGCCAAACTGGTTGTTGGGGATGATTTCATTTTCATCACACCAGTTCATCAGTGCTTTGTTTATGATCTTCTCGTAAACCTTGCTGATATTTGGCAGCAAACTAATCGCACGAAGGTTGGTTGGATTGGTCCTGTCTTTACCCTTTTTAGGGATGGGGTGGACTATTGCAGTTTTCCAGTGGATTGGATAGTATGCCTTATTTAAGACGTTGTTGAATAGCGTAGTGTAGATTTTTACTGCTTCAGGAGGCAAATGTTTTAAAACTACATTTGGGATGCTATCTATCCCAGAAGACTTTTTGCTTTTGATTGACTTAAGGATGTTCGTAAGTTCATCCTTACTCACAAACATATTCATATTCTGGTTACTCCTGGGGGAGTCCGCTCTGTTATTTTCGCTGAATGTGGTAAAACTACGGTTTTGGTTCCTCCAGGTACAAAGTTGATTTCTCAGTGAGCTGTAGGTCTGGAATGCGTTGTTTTCGAGGATCGTATTGGAGTGAGTGGATTCGTTCACTCTGTATACTGCCTCGAAACATGCACCAATTGAGTTCACTTTGTCTTGCGGGTCTTCGACTAATATTACTTCTTCGTTGGAGTTGATATGCTCCGGATTGAGTCCTGAGTTCAGCATTGCTTGACAATTCTCAGGAGTCCGTGGGACCCGCAAATATGGAATGTCATTGTGATCTTTCTTTCGAAAAGTTTTATTGATTTGTGAGAACATATTCGATCCGCTAGCTTGAATGGCTTGTATTTTTTTCTTCCACTCTTCATTTATTCTTGAACGGTAATTGTCACGGATCAATTTTTGGAGATTTTTGATTAGGGACTTAAGTGTTCTTATTTCCTGACTATTTGGGTCGTTGAACTGTCTATAAAGTCTTTTCAGCTTTGAGAGCATAATGCTCTTTTGCTTATACAAAGCGTCAATTGCTGATGTCCTGTACTTATTAGTATAACCGTCGGTATGGGGAACTTTAGGTATGGAACGATTCATTGCATTGGTAATAATATCGTCCAATGTTGTTAAGTAATGACCGATTTCGTCGTTATGGAGGTTTCTAATAGTCGGTGGGTCTATGGCACTGTTACGAAGTTCTTTTTTTATTAATCGATCAAAGCGTGACCAGTGAGCATTTCGAAAATTGAAAGAGTGGATCTGGTCGAACTGCTCTAGTGAATATTGTTCATTTGGGACTTCAATTATGGCTCCAAATCCGTAGTGATCGCCATCGTAATCGATTGTGCGAAGACAGTTTCGCGTAGTTAGATCTGTGCCTGGCAAGTTTATTCGATCGTCTATCATAAGTAAATCCAGAAATGAATTTCCTTTAGGATAAGACGGTGTACTTGTGGCGTACAGTTCTAATCTGCGCTCGATAGCATTCATTTGCCACCAATCATATAAAGCATTGCCTCTTGTGTTCGTGGTTAAGTTACCCCAAGCACTATGCTTGGCGTTGAAATCACCCGCTATTAGGAAATAGTTGTTTTCCGAGTCTAATTTCAGGTGTCGAAATAGCATATCAATTTCATTGATAAATTGCTTACACTGGGTAGCTTGAGGGGCATAAATGGAGACCACATACAGGTGCTTTTGACTTCTCAACGGAATATCTATTATGCAGGCTTCCACCACCTGAAATTTGTGTACTTCTGTACTATAAATTACCTTATGATAAAGACCTTTTTTAATTAAAACTGCAACCCCACCCCCTTGAGTAGAATGTGGCCTGTCACGTCTGATTATCTTATAGTTTTTTTAGACAATTTTGTGCCTTTGGTTTAGCTTAGTTTCACTAGCCAAAAGTACATCAGGGGATTCGACTTCAAGCATGTTGCCTAGATTATCTCTTCTGTCTATGTGGATTAGTGAATTTACGTTCACCGAAATAATTTTTAGTTTTAGTTCAGTTAGAGGGTTGAAGATTTTGATGGAAGGAGTTATTTGAAAACACAGCCGAACAGAGCATATCTATTCGGGCCATTTGTTCCGTCAGTATTTTTTGAAAATTAGCAAATTGTGTTTGCATGACCGATATCATATTTAATATCTCAGGTTGTGCATCTACTGCCGGTATTCGCCCATTGGTATGTGAGGATTCCACGGGGACTCGTTGCATAGAATTACCCGTGATTTGTGCATATGTTACACGCGGGGCAACGAAATTATTATAAGAAGTTTTAATTTTTTTCTCTTCTGCCACTTGCTTTTGTTTTGATTCCCATTTTAACTTCATATGTTGAAATTTGGGACAACCCCTAAAATTTGCCGTGTGTCCTGTATTTTAACATAGTACACATGACAGTGTTTCCCTATCCGGAAGCTGTTCCTTTCCCAGCGGACATTCGCCCATGTTATGGTCGGCGAGGCATTTTACGCATCTGAATTTCATATTGCAGTTTGATGCAACGTGTCCAAGTCGTTGACAGCGCATACATTGCAGTACGCGCTCAGATTTTCTAATTTTTTCCCAACTTATAATTTGGTGGCTTAGACATTTTATATGTCTAAGCGCATCAACTTTACTATTAGGACTTAGAGATACAATGTAGAAAGGCAATTTGCGGTTGCACTTTCTAGAATTCGCAGTTGAAAACGGTTTCACACCTGTAAATTTTAAACTAGCTGTTTCAACCGTTTTTAATTCCTCGAGTATCTCCTCTGGGGAGAACGAAGGATCAACTCCTTTTAAGAGTATGGAAATTGATTTTTCTGATTTTGGGGTGTACGTGTAGTACTCGGTTTTTGCCCTTCCCAAAGCAGACTTTACTTTATTGTAACCTTCTAGATCTTCGCACAAAATTTTAGTTTTTTCAGCACTAATTCTTTTTGTTTTAAAATCTTTACAAGTCAACTCACCCAACTTCATTAAATCTTTCGCTTCTATGTAACTGATGACAATTGGAGGTATTTTTTCCTTTTTTGGTTGCTGTTGTTGCTCGTCCTTGGCTGTCTTTGTCTGCTGCAGTTGTTTGTGATGCTGGTGTTGAGCGTCCATTGTTTCGCTTATTTGTAGCGAATGTTGATGCTGCCGCTGGTGATTTGTTTTTTGCTCTCTTTTTGCTTCGGTTTCATTCCGTCTTTTGTTTCGCTCTTCCAGGGCTGCTAGTACTTGTTTGGAAAGTTCTTCTCGTTTTTTGATGAGATCAGCAATTAAGCTGTTTAGGTCATCGTCTCCTTCGGGAATGTTTGACTCCAGTATCTCCAATTCCTTAAATTTGTTCCCTGCTCCTGAGTAACAAGTATCCTTGGCAGGTATATTTTCTTCTGTGACGGTTTTTTTCGTCACATTTGATTTTTGTCGTTCCATTGACAGGTTTGAGCGGACTTTATTTGCCACTGGGCTGTCATCTATAATTGACACTTCGTTTTTCCTTTTGGTAATTTTTTTGATTGTTTTTGAATTAGCGACTACACATGAGTGTGCCATTTTTAATTCGTCGCTCTTCGTCTTGCCCATTTGGGTTTCGAAACACACACACACTCGTTTTTTTTTTTTTTTTCTTTTTTCGCCGTGCAACGCCGGCCGAACTGCGAAAAACACAGTTTATTCACGAATTCACGCACACACGCACTCGATATTCTTTGTTTTAAAACTGCTCACCGTCTTACGATGTTTGTTGCTTGACGAACGACGAGCGACTGTAGGAGAGTAGGGTGGATGTGGAAGAATTTTAAATCCCAATTGCAACAGGTTTTGCACCGTTACTTGTGAGGTATGGGGTCATTATCATGCAAAAGGATCGGGCCATGCCTATTGACCAACACAGACTGCTTTTCAGCCAATTTGGTATGCAATATGTCGATTTCCTCGCAATATTTGATAGCGTTTATCGTTTCTCCTGTTTGAAGAAATGAAAAGTGGATTGGTCTTTTCGATGTCTACCAAATTGTCACCATAACTATTTTTGGGTGAAGATCGGGCTTTGGTTTTTCACCTGCATCCAACGACTGCCCAGGTCTTTTACAGTTATCATACAAAATCCACTTTTCATCACAGATGACTATCCAATGCAAAAACGGCTCAGTTTGGTTTCTTAATCTAAGCGATGCGCAGATTTCCAGGTACTGTAGTTTTTGAGACTCGTTCAGTTCATGGGGTACCCACTTATCGAATTTCTTTACCTTTCCTATATCGACTTATTGTCATTGGGGATACACAACATGGAACCGTTCTTCAGTCGCGATGTACACAAAGGAAAATGTTCCTAGTGATTATTTCTTGTGTGATTTAAGCAAGTATGGGGAATGTAAGAACGTTTCCTTTCTCCATCCTCTGATTATTTTTTCCGTCACACGAAACGGGTATTTATGATATAAAAAAAAGGCTTTTGTCCGCGGGTGTTATAAGAAAAAGTGTACAATGTGTCAGAAAATTACGTCAAGATATTTTTAAATACCCAAGCTCAACTGAAAGCTTCCTATTAAACAATTGTATTGACTGATAAAGTCAACATCGTTTTCTCAATACTAATAGAAATTCAGTCAGTCCAGTTACATTCCCATATACCCCAATTATGTGAATAAATCGACTATAAAGTCATTTACAAAAATATCCAGAATCGACTTCGCTCGAAACAACTCAATTTGATCTTCATGCGCATCATTGCGGCATGACTCAAATCGCGAGTGACGTCGAAATTAACGGTTTGCTTACCAAAAAGTCAAAAAATATATCAAGTTGTTGCGTCCACGAAACGGTGTGAGAACGTCTAGATTCCACGAACACGATCGACTGGCGACAGATTTATCGCCACATTTCAACTAAATTGTGACCTACCTGTCGGATGGCGTTAATGGAATGCACTTCTCCCCAAATAAATCACGTCACTTACTTATAAACCAGTTTTCTGGGATTTCGCAGTCGACAGATACAGATGTGTTTCATTCAGGCCACCTCACCTGACAGTTAAATCGATAATACAATAAAGCTACGGAGCAAATACAATATAATTTCCAATTAATGATATACTCCTGGGTCTGATTGAAAATGGGGAGTAATCGATCGATAATAAACTCCGGTTATAAAGAGATGAACCGCCTTTAGGATGTATCTCCAAAAACAGGTTACCTGATTTATATGATGCCCCCGATTGCGATGAGACGCCGCTGTTAACGAAAATAATTATGAAGGACATCAGAATGCTTTACATAATCGGAAACTCGGAATAAATGTGGAAGAGAAGGTGCTAAGCTCATAATTATAGCAACCGCGTATAAACAACTTATGGAGGTTACTGCCTTATCTGTTAATCAGTCATACGTGTTATTACTTGTGCGTGACCAAGGTCCTTTGAAGGTATCCTACAACAATGCTTAGTGACTTTTGGCAAGCATGTTTGAGTTCAGTTGAAGGTAATTGAATAAAGTATGTTTTTTATATTTATGTGGAATATTAAAGGGAGAAGATGGTATATAATCTCGTTTGCGTTACAATAAAAAAGGCATCTTCTAAAGGTTCCTAAATTGTCTAGATGCTATATATTCAGTTCTAGTTACTCTGACTCAACGAATCCTTGAATAAGGATATCATTGCCTACTGTCCATTTTCTGTTATGTTACATTGTATTTATGTGAAGTTAGATTGTTAAGACGCGTCTAGAAGAAGGGAGGGGTTTATGCCCTCACATATATACAATTTGTACAAGAGTGTGACTTTTTTCGATTTGTCGGCGGACTTAAGTTTTTTCTCAACCTATTACCTTTATATCTTTTACTTTCCAAAGTGCCATTCATTAAGCACATCCAGAGGTATAGTCAATATACTTATACACTAGTGATCACTCTGTGGTCTCTGCAGTCTGTGAAGGTTTTAAATTGTGTTTTACAGCCATAGTTGTAAGCATCCAGTATTATTATACAATTTTAAAGTGATACACGACCCAACAATCCACCATATGTTTACAATCCTCTTCCATCGTAATATGATATAAAGGTATAAAGTCACGATATTCAACGTCATTTAAGGGTATTCAATTCAATGCAAATATTGTCCGATGTCCCCTGCAACAGTGTATGACTGAATGTTAAGGCACCATAGCGTATATTTATCCAACCGCACTGAATTTCTTCATAAACCTACTCTAATATTATAAACCAAGAAGCCTTATATTATTACAATTGACGTCACAAAAGAGTTTTCATAATTTTCGGATCATCCCTGTAAGTGCCACTCGAAATTTTTACTTAAAATTTTCACCCAAAATCGATTAGGGGAAACACCCGATGTTCGGTACGCCCAAAGAGCTGAGCCATGTTAAATAACATAACTCAATTAGTAAAGGTTCCAAATATTGGCTATCATTCCAGCAATGTATTGGATCTGCGCGGTTCAGCACTTTTCTGAATTAAAGAACATAACTCAATCTAAAAGGTGTCCAGATATTGGCGGTCATTCCGTCAACGAATTGAATCTGGTGGTTCAACTCTTTGCTGAGTTAGATAACTTAATTCAGGTAAGGCAAGTTCCAACCGTTAGCGGTTATTCCGCCAACATATTTTAATACACGGCCGGTTTTTTGCCATTTAATTGCTTAGACCACTATGTTGTAACTATAAAATGGTCATGATAAAGCTGCAAAAGCTTAAAATTATTTTTTTAAACAACTTCCTGATTTGGTGACAAGTTGTTCCCATAAGGTGGATAAGTTTTCTACCTTTATAGCGTTTGCGACGAAAGTGAAAAACGTGTGATTCGAACCGACGCTATGACGGGTAGAAGCACTAAACGATTGAATTCTCAACACATCAATAATAATACACTTAAAAAGACAAACTCGAAAAAACCATGACACAACCAATTTTTAAAAGGCGGTATTGGTTTTCTGTGTGGAGAGGGGAGACATAAAGGGCAAAGTCAATGATTGCTTTCAAGAAGCGAAGGCAAGGACGATCCTTGTCCCTATTCAATCCAAGTTGGCATGCAATCTCCATGTGACAGCCCTGGAAAGCTACTCTGGCACCCACCAAGTAGTGAACCAATGCATGCAGCGACATCCTGAAAGGCTAATAACCTTATGGGGTTTTATGTGTAGATATTTGTGCAGTTGCGTGTCACAGGGGCACAAGTTCACTACGGCTTCCCCAACTTTCCTAGTCATGGATCACTAGCGCAGGAACCAAGAACACTGTGGTCTGTCCCCGCACGTCAAAATTAGATTAAACAAACGACTCCAACTCTTTTTTAGCTTTTTTTCAGGATACAGTGGTTACACATAATAAAGTTCACAACTTAAGCAAAAGGTCCAAATTCATTTATATTTAGTTAACAGCTTTGATTCAATTAATACTTTGTAATTGTTCACACAGAGATTATATTTAATTACAGTAGTTTAGAACTTAAGCACAGTATTCAAATTTATTTACATTCGGGTAATAACTTTGTAATTGTTCACACAGAGATTATATTTAATTACAGTAGTTTAGAACTTAAGCACAGTATTCAAAATAGTCAAAGGACATTGGTTAAGATAGTCAAAGGGATTGGTTAGGATTAATAATTTAAAATACTTCAACACAATTTATCACCGTATGCAAGATCGGCACAGGCAAAACGAAAGATCACTTCGAATGATGTAGCTCCGGTCACGTCCGAACTCCCTGACAGTTTACAGAAGAATACCACAGACCACCACCGAAGCAACAGAACCACGAAACATTCCATCACTGCCCCGATGACCATATATGGAAATTTTATCTTTTGCCTTCCGTTCGAAAACGACAGAATACTAAATTCTATCGCTTACACACCAATAGGGGATGATTCCCCCATCGGTCCCAGGAAGTGTGCGCGCACACACACACGCTGATCCCTTCGGATGCTCATGCTGTGTGTGTGTGGTCAAATGAAACGTGGATTAAGCAAATCCACAAGGGGAACATGGGTTGGCATGTCTGCAGCTGGTGCAGCACACACCGTCGAAACATATTTTGATGTTCGTACGATCAGCGACTGCCTATATCAATTTTGCTGATCGTGTACACACTGGCGGCAACTTCCAGCAATCGGAATCTTGCTGGGAAATTTCCATTTAAAGAACCCGAACGCTTGGGTTGACCGCCGTATGCTACGATATATCTGCCGTTCATGTGACCAACCGTTGTCGCATGGTTTAGAAACCAACGTACGAAATATCTCCTGCGGCATTGTAGCCGCCTTCTTTAGGAGATACTTCGTTAGTAGGAACCAGTGTAATGTTGGTTGCTAGATGTGCGACCAGGTTGTCCTTCCTATAGAAACGCTTGTGTTGCTGATGGTGTTTTACCTCAACGCGGTTAAGCAATTCAGCGGTGGTTGGTCGTTATGCGGAGGTAAGTGTTTCTTTTCAGGCTTCCATATGCCCCAGGTGGGAGTTTTAAATGGGGCAATGGGAAGATGATAGGTGGCGTTCAAGGGAACCGCCACAACCTTGCCCGGTAAAACAAATTATTATGGACAATTTAACAAGCCTCGGATCCGAAGACCGGATACACGACGACGACCGCGGAAACGAAAACGGCTAAACGATTTGAGAATTTTCTGATAGAACGTCCGTTCACTATACAGAGCTCGAGCTGCACAGCAGCTAGCCGATGCCCTGTCCGAATATAAGGCTGACATAACAGCATTACAAGAAATAAGATAAACGGGGAGTGACGTTATTCAAAGAAACGAGTATGACATTTATTATAGTTGGCATGCAAAACACCAAATGCTCGGGGTAGGCTTTCTAGTCAGCCAAAAACTGAAGCCTGCCATCATCGGGCTTAATGCAATAAACGAAAGGCTATGCGCTCTTCGCGTGCGAGGCAAATTTAAGAACATAAGCCTCATAAACGTTCACGGACCTTTGGCGGATTTATACGTTGAAGTTTATGTGTGGCGAAAGATGCTAAAACATTTACAATAAAATAGAAAGTGAAAAGATCTCTCAGCGTTTTATTTGTGACAATGCCCCTGTGTTCCAGGTTGTTTCTCTATTCGTGAACAATGTTCGGCGGAACAGTTCGGTGACATTTCGACCATACTTATCCGCCAAAGACCTATAGAGGAGTTCCTTGACGACAAAAAAGAAGAATTCTACGAGAGCGTCGAACTGGCCCCCAACGCCTCCCCAAAATACCATGTGAAAATCGTTCTTAGTGATTTGAATGCGAAAACGGGTCGGGAGGCGGTTTTCGGGCACTACACAGGTTCCCATAGTTTGAATGAGAACGCGAATAACAATGGACTGCGAGTCATCGAACTGGCAGCATCGAAAAACTTGGTCGTTGGGAGTAGTAAGTTTCCGCGTAAAGAAATCCACAAAGCCACCTCGGTATCACCTGATGGACCCACTCGCAACCAAATTGACCACGTGTTGATAGATACCGCCACTCGCCGAGCTGTGGGGGTTCTCCAGCTTTACCCAAAGAACCACCCACAATTCCAACCCCAACTCCCTTTGCAAATCTGCAGCAACCTGCAAACATTTCCACCCCAAGGCCATCGTCATTCCATGCATCAACGCATCGGCAAATTCCCCTGAAAACATTTCGGTTCACATATAATATAACCATTATAATCAGGGAATGTTATCTTTTTTTTCTCGTCGGCTATCCCAGCCTAACATGTGCACAACAATTTTCCCTACATGCACATTGATTGGAGACCTTTTTGTCTAACGACAAAAGCAACGTCATGCAGCTTGTTTATTCAGCTGCAATATACCCGACCTACGATCCCTTGTTCAACCGACAAGCCACCGCCGGCATCTTACGCGTAGCCGCCAAACACCAAATTCTTTAGCATAGACAACATGCAAACGAAAGAATTCGGTTCTTCCCACCGGCAATAGATACTATATGCAATTCCCATTGTGTAAGTATTTAAAATCATCCATTAGCACCCAATTCTTCCGTAATGAGATACAGCTTGTTTACTCAGCTGACCTCTCATCGCTCATGATGCCGTTGGTCAATTTTCCCTTTGTTCTTTTTCGTTTATCCTTGACCACAGTACAGTAAATGGAGGCACATTTGTATAGGTGAGAGTTGGGGTAATGGCGACCCGCAGGCCTTCTAGAGTGATTGGTGCTTCTTCTGAGGAGTTTCCTTTCTAAAACTCTGAAGAAGAAATTGTGGTGGTCTGATCCGATGAGATCGAAAGAGAGAAGGGTCAAGAAAGCAAGACTCCCATACAAGTGGGTTCTCGCTGTTCTGAATGCTTTTGAGGTACTTATATGCTAATTGTAGCAAGTACTCGTCGATAGGGATAATGGCGGCACCTTCGTATATGTTAGAGTTGGGGTAATGGCGACCGTCAGGCCTTCTAAAGTGGTTGATGCATCTTCTGAGGAGTTTTCTGTCGAAAACTCGAAGTCTTTCCATTTGGGCCGAAGATATGCAGGACCATATGGGAAAGGCGTATGATATTCCAGATCCGATTAGCTGCTTATAGCAGAGAAGCTTAACTTTGGTGTCACCTTTGTTGCTCCACTTCAAGATGTTGTGCAGTTGCTTAGACCGACCGAAGCCCCTTTGAAGAATGTGGGTCACATGTTTGATGAAATTCATTTTTGGGGTATAGATGACCCCAAGATATTTCATCCTGTCCTGTTGATCGGTGAAACCAAAATGCGCCGCTCTTTTATACTATGTGGCGATAGAGATTTGTTACAAATTTTACTTAAAAATTCCAAGAAGCACAAACAAGATTTTGTGTGCTTCAATCGCAATGGGATTCTGGGAAGTGGGCGGGAGTTTGGTTGAACAAATTCCCGGAAGGAGAAGTTATAAAGTGCATTTAGAATTAGGCATTTTGTAATGTTAATGGTTATTGGGAATTGAATCAATGAACGACAAATGGACTTTCGGTGAAATTTGTCGTGCATATGATTCAATTGGGTAACATGATTGGGATTATGGGTAAGGGTAAGGTAATTGGTGTTTTTGATATAATAATGGGGATGGGAGTAGTGATTTGGGATCATTTGATGATTTTTAGTGGTGAAAGTGAATCGATAAGCATGTCTGGTCGTGGAGATGGTGGTAAAGTAAAGGGAAAAGCAAAGTCTCGTTCTAACCGACTGGACTACAATTTCCAGTGGGTCGTATCCATCGACTATTAAGAAAAGGTAATTGTGCCGAACAAGTTGGAGCAGGAGCACCAGTATACTTGGCAGCGGTAATGGAATATCTAGCTGCTGAAGTATTGGAATTGGCGGGTAATGCAGCTCGTGAATACGAGAAAACTAGGATTATTCCAAGACATCTTCAATTGGCTATCCGCAATGACGAAGAGTTGAACAAACTATTATCTGGTGTCACCATTGCTCAAGGAGGTGTCTTGCCCAACATCTAGTCAGTTTTATTACCGAAAAAGACTTTAAAAAGTGCTGACAGATGAAAAACGTGGAAACAAATCTGTATGGATGTTTTATCCATATTTCTACCGGTAACAGGCGTCCGCCTAACCATCATTCTTTCTACGTTAGTGCGTCGGCCAAAAAATTGAAAATGCACCATGAGAAATGTGACAGAAAAGTGGATGAATCGTTTGTCTACCGTTTCATCAAATTTCTGACTGTTTTTACTATTTTTCAAGTTGTGATATGCAGAGAATGCAAAGGTGACGTGACATTTTCAGAGCGCAGCAAGCGCTGGCTTGGCTCCAAAATTAACGTAAACTGCAGGAATTGCTGCGATCATTCTATAAACAGTTACCCATTAATTAATGATCGAGCATATGAAGTCAACACACGTATGGATTTAGGATTCATTAGCTCTTATTAGAACCGACCGTTCTAAGGCTTTACCTAAATCCTACCGGCTGCGCCAATTTGTTGGATTATACAATAGTATTAATTATATATTTGTACGTACTTGAACATGGAAGGTGGTGTTCGTACTTCAACGCCCTTGGTTAGTGTTTTTACTCCTCAGGTTGGCCTTAATTAAAACGCATAATAGTTTTTGGTTTTAGTTTAAGTGGTCTTTATTTTTATCGGTAAAACTCTTCAGAAAAGTTGAACTAGTTTAAGTTCATAGTTTTCGTCACATATATTCCTCGGTTTAGATAGTTAATTGACAAAATGATTCCCACAAACGTTTTTGATCCTCGATGTTGGTGGATCATAAGACGAACATGCGGTTTGTTTTATGGCGTAAGTTGTTTGTTTTCCAGTTCGTTGCAGACAAATTGTTAGAGGATCATAACCATAACCCTCTCATGCCCGAATAACTGGGGCGTGGCAACAATTTTTTTAATGATATAGAGTTGTTAGTCTGGATCTTAGTATGAACTGATATTAATTTCAAAATCCTATGTATCCTGGTTTAGCCTATAGGCAATATTGGGCAATAGTGGACAAATTTTAAAACACACGTTTAAATTTCAGATATTTTGATATTTTCATTAATTTTTAATACAATTTAAGTGTGACATGACACAAAACAATTTACAAATAAACCTTGCATTTAGAGCACTTTGAGCGTGGATGGGTCTGACATAGCCTGCATCTGCCATTCGTCCCCATTCAATTCAGTGGCCGATTTGGTCACATCGTATGGGTTTTGCAGGTTCTGTAACATTTGATCTTTTTCAAGCACTCGACGAAGATTGTCATCCGCTAGTGATGGCGGATCTGACTGCATTGTTGAGAGAAGTGACGATGGACGACCTCTTTTGCGTGTTGGAGGTTTTTTTTTTTATTTTTATTTGTTTATTTATTTTTTATTTATTTATTTATTTATTTGTTTTTTTTTATTTATTTATTTATTTTTTATTTATTTATTTATTTATTTATTTATTTATTTATTTATTTATTTATTTATTTATTTATTTATTTATTTATTTATTTATTTATTTTTTTTTTTTTTTTTTTTTTTTTTTTTTTTGAGTAACTCGTCAGCAATATCCAACTGAAAGTTTAGTAGTGACATATACTTATTATCTCTGCTTGAATTTTTCAGGTCTCTGCGGTACAACAGCCAGCTCTTGACTACTGATGAGTTTATGCACCAGTAATCGATACGCATATACCACTTCTTTGATCGGTGGTTGGTTTTGTATAACTCCAACAGCATGTCGGCAAGATCAACCCCTCTCATATGCTTGTTATACCATTCAACAATACCTGTACGAGGAATGTTTACAAACTTCTTCTCTTTTCGGCTCTTTTCGATTGCACTCACTCATTGGGTTTTTACCTATATAATTCGAAACCAGTTGCACACTTTTGTTGTCAGACCATCGACAAGCAATTAAATTATTTGTTGCTTCAAATGGTTCCTGCAGCCAATATACCCTTTTATTTCAAACAAATCATCAGGCTTATGGAAGTAAACCAGTTGTCAAAAAACAATTTGAAATTTTGGTTTACGGGAATATTAGAAGCCACATGTTAAACAATGTCTGATGATATGCCCAATGCAAAGGATTACCACGTGCCTTCTACAATGTAGAGGCAAAAGTCGAATATAATACCAAATACACTGGCTCCAGTGAACATTTTAAAGCCCCACTTGTGAGGCTTTTTTTTAGCATATATTGCTTCAAACTGTGCCGACTTAATAAAATATAAATATTTACTAGACACTATTTGATTATATCATACGACAATTACTTTTATAGGAAATCATTTGCTCGTCCACGCTTTGGTATTCCTCCTGTGCTATTCCGTTAAATTTTCTAAATTTTCTAAATTTTCTAAATTTTCTAAATTTTAGAGAAGAATTAAAATTACGGGACTTAGAAGCTCGGACATCGGGCATGAAAGGGATAAAATTGCCGACACGCATCTTATGATTCTCGACGATATTTGTTTGAGAGAAGGTCATCTGATCCGCACATTTAGATACAGGGAATTTTGCGTGTAGGCGAACCACATGAACAGTTGGTTCGGTAATCACGTATTGCAATTTATAAATTGAATTAAATGTGAGACTGTTGAACGTGTAGTTCAATTTGTTTGACATTGAATTCAATATTGGTATGGGGATATGTTATGTATGGGGGCAATGCTAGGGCTTGCAGAGCGCTTCATCCTTTAAGTGGATAGTTCTGCGATTAACAGTGGAGGCGGGGTCCAATGAGTTTAAGTATTGAAAGATGGAGGGTTTGGCATGGAACACTGGTCCACTTATATAATTTAAAACTGCTGACGCAATGGGTCTCTGTACCTCATCCCACTTCCGTAAGGTGTGTTCAATGGAATTCGCCCCGGTTATGACGTTGTCCACATAAGTATCCTCGCGTAGTAATGCGGCAGGAAAGACTTCTCTTCGTCGTCAGGCAGTTTGCAGAGAATCTGAGTTGCGAAGAATGGAGTTAACTTTCGTTTTTGCACAGATTTTCGATGAACCACCCCCTTTAGACTACTCATTTCGCTCGCATTGTGCTCTGACATTTAAGGGTACTTCAAAATCCCTTTTTGTGCGCGCGTTAGTGTAAAAAAAAAAGAAAAAAATTTGTTGTTTGTTCCCTTCTTCTTGCAACGTCAAGTTTACCTACAGAGGAAAAGTTTCGTTGAGTCGGGAAAACCAAAGGAGTTTATTGACTTTTCGTTTTCCAGCAGAAAGAATCCAGTGACGACGGGTGCTAAATTCGGAAAAGCACTTCTGGCTAACATTTAATATAATAACAATTGCATAAAAGGTGCTCGCACCGTATGTAGCTACATTGGGAGGTGATCAAAGCGATCACTATAACACTTACAGTATGCCTAATGTTATACATTTTATAGGAACTAGTTTTTGTGTCTAGAAGGTCTTGATTGGAGTCCGTAATCAGACTAAAGAAGATTGATCCTCTGCTAATATTGCTTCACAATCACGAGATTGTACTGTAGTATTCCGCGATACATTGATCCTTAACATTATATGCGACAGCCATCACAAATCTTTTCATTCCAGCTGTTGCTATTCATTTTTTTTATTTTATGTTGCTTACGTCCTACAATAACCTATAATTAACGTTCACTAAAGATGATACGTTTATTAATAACAGATCACCTTGTTGCATTTCGGTATTTAAGATCTGTCCATCAACCTGACGTATTTCTGCAAACATCAAGTAACTTCCTTAACGCACGTTACATGAACTTGGTTATAAACTCGTTCGTTGAAATACTTGCACAATCACCTGCCATCATGAACCTACCACTCATTTTTACGTCTTGTTACTAAGCGAAAGTATTAAATTTTTAACATAGCTTGGGTGTCAAAATAATTCAACTCCTATGTAAAATATTTTGATCGCTTGGACAGTACTATATATTCTCATCACGATCGAAGTAGAGCAGTTAGCTTACTAAAGTAATGTAGTACAAAATTAGACGGCACGCACTATGATTGGAATTACATAAATCCACCCATTGTTCGACCACATTATCAAACACTGTACTAGGCGTCGTTGATAAGTGCGATTCTTTGAAATGCGTCGTTTATTGCCCAGCAAATCGAGAAACGAATATTCGGATTTCACCTATTCGTTTGAAATCGAAATCGTGAGTTGGTCATTTGACTCAGAAATCGAATTTCGGGAGAATCAACAGCAGAATATAAATTAGCCGACTGCACTTAGATATTTTCAAAAGGCGTCGCTTGTTTTTTTTTTTTTTTTTTGTCCTTTAAAGGTGCTACCAACCACGCCGGTGTGTCATCGTACCATTCTTGGAGCTTGTGACTCACGCTAGAAGAAACGATGATAAATATAGTAATCGAGGGTAATTGACACGTGAAGAAAAGAGCAGCAAAATTTGGAGACGAGTTTAAAAAGATATAACTAAAAAACTTCGCATATCCTATTTATCCTCTCAGATATAACACAATTTTGTCTGCGATATTCCCATATCACTGTGGTACTGAAACTTAATTGGCGTTTCTCTCCCTCAAACATTCTAGTCTAATGACTATTGTCGACAAAAACCAATTCTGCTGAACCTCTTCGAAACCTTCTTTTTCAAACGCCCTTTACATACATTTTATAGCACCCACTTTTTCCTTTGAAAAGTTGACTCTCGATAATGGATTACCAAAGCAAAGATGACATATTTAGGTGTATTAAAATTCTCTGTCATCAATAAGTGGGAAAAAATTAGAAAGCCGTCGGGGTATTGCAAAATGTTTCAATGATGTTGATCGAACCGACATATGCAATTTAGATGTGTAAAATGTCACACAATCATATTATTGAAGAATTCGAGAGCCGAAGGTACAGAACAGACAATAAAAGGAAGAAGGGGGAAAAAGAAGAAGGGGGAAAAAGAAGAAGGGGGAAAAAGAAGAAGGGGAAAAATAGACTAACCGGATAGAAACAAAGGAGCGAGTATTGTAGTGCTCTGGTTCTGTGTATCTTCTCCCCACGCAATGGGAAATGGGTTTCTGATATATATAGCAAAAATTCCATCTTAATATAGAACTGTCATACGAATTCCCACCGGAATACTACTAAACAACTACTACTTACTACAACTACTACCCTTTAAAAATCATTTGTACGCGTTTTCGAGCACCGCGAGTGATTTTCGGGGTTGTCCCCCAATCGCAACCATTACACATTTTTATTTATTATGACTAGGGGAATTTGCCAATCCCCATTTTGGTTTATTGACTTTCCTTCGGGCTCCTTGATAGTATAGTGGTTAGTATACCCGCCTGTCATGTGGGAGACCGGGGTTCGATTCCCCGTCGGGGAGCCCTCTGGCGCAAGACTTATGACCTTGCCCGGAAAAAAACAAATCATTATGGAAAATTTAACAAGCCTCAGGGCTTGCTAAATAAGGCCAAGACCGGTTCCCGGTTGTAGTGCCGATGATGATGATGATGATGATGACTTTCCTTCATCTTATTTCTATTCCATTTTTAACTAGTTCAAGAATCCGTCAAGAAAAATGGCAGGATTTTGTGCATAACGATTTTTTTTTAATATAATATTATTATTATTTTAGAGGGTGGGCCATACATGTTTGCACATTTGAAACATGAATAGAAATAAAACTACAAATGTTATTTTGTTGATCATTTATTTAACGTAATAAACGTTTATTGAAATTTTTTTTTTAAATGACGTCGCCCCCAGATGCAGTCTAGGCCCAGATGCATTGGTTGCATATCTCTCTGCCCACGTGGTTCTAAGACGTGACATGCCTACCGTCGTTACTGCATGTTTCCAGACCCATTTTTCTCCCCAGTGATCCATTAGGCCCTGTTCCGTTCTCGATCTGTCTTTTGGATGAGCTCGTGACCACTGCACTTCCTTTTTGTTGGGTTGTAGTTCCCTGGTAGTAACTCTAGCCTTCTTGAATCTGACTTGCTTCCGTCTGTCCCACTAGATTCTCCACCCAGCCCTAGGCGTGGGCTTAAGTTGTTTCCCGCAGGTCTAGTTTTCAAACTGTCATTTTCTGGATTGAGATATAGATTTCTGAGGTAATTGGATGCATTTTCATGAATCCTTAGATTTTTTCTTATAAGCTTTTGCTTAGAGTCCACATTTGGCCCGGCTATACCTGCTCCTCTGACATCATTGTGGTCATCATTTTACGGACGGCGTGGCTGTTTTCCAAAATATTTATTTATGTGATGCAGCTGAATTAGCACTTCTGCCCTGTTTCTTGCTTGCCTGGAATGATTGAATTTTCCCTGCCCTACAATTGTCTATCAATCTTTGTTTAGTTCCCCATTCCCTAGTTTTTAAGTTGCGTTAAATATAATCCACCCACCCAACCTGCCATGTCTTAGTTTTTAAGTAAGTTCGTAAGACTATTTATATGTTTATACCACTTATACTAAGCGAAATAAAATGAGGCTCTTGCCCGTACTTCACTCATTTATTCATTCATCGATCATATTTACCAATTTCGGTTCCTCCTGAGTGTAAGATTGTCCTCGATGCTCCGAAGAAGTTTGCAACTCCTGACCATCTTCTTCTTTGTTTCTTGTTCGGGGCTTCATGTTGTCGACTGATCTTACTTGAATCGAGCTTTTATCCATCCTATGGGACTGTGTGAGCTTCACTCGAACCTTGTGTGGGTTACTGTTCCTGACGCCTCTCCCACCGACTGTCTCCAGTATGAGCACCTCTCGTCTACCTTCTACGCCGCTTTTCTTGACGGTTGCTGAATACAATATTGAGATCGTGAGTTTCTCGTCCAGGGGAGCCAAGATTCTTTCAGTCCGAAAACATCGACAGGTACCACTTTTAAGTACGCCTTACCCCTGCTGGCAGTGCGCACAGAAATGGCCATTTTCCTTCTCAGTGCCATTGGCTCATTATCGTATATGCTGTTCATTCGATATATTGGTAACGAAGGCACTTGCATCGTCTGCCTTTCTTTGCCATCTCACATCTTCTCACTAGTACTGGGCTTCTTGAATTTGGGACATTCAAAGAATTAAGTCTTTCATAGCATATTGGGCGCCTTGTACATCGGATCCGTGGGACTTCATCTTCCTGAGGGGCTCGCGATCGTTGAGTTTTCCATTTTCAGTTCCGCACTGAGTTGGCACCCAAATTCTTAGGCTACTTAGACATATCACCACTCGTTCTTCGATTCCTTACGGTCAGCTTTGGTTCGGAGTCCATCTTTCTCTGGGTACTTCTACATCATCAGCAACGACGCACCCGTGCGCTCATACTCGTCAGCGACATCCTCGTGTGAAGCAGAAGTATATACCTTGCATCGGTTGCATTTCTCACAGTGTTACTTGGCCTCAGTCCCCAAGGTATGTTCGTTCAAGACTTTTTTTTTTTTACTGTACTTCTCTCAGGAGAGGCGAACCTACAGCGCCGAGCCGGTGCCCCGAGATGCTTCTCTTTCGAACGCTTTGCTCTAGGAAGTCTTGGGCGTTCCAAACAACTCCTCCTATGATGCGCCAGTGTCTTGCTGACGTCCTTGCTGCATTTTTCGATTTAGTTTTGGTAAGATTTACTTTGTCATATAAGCCATCTTCGATTTGTTCACCGCTACCTGGGTCTTGAGCTTTCTGCTGTCTCTTCGCGTGTCTTCTTTTCACACTCTTTCCCATCTTTGTTTGGGAGTTAGAACTCTTTCTCTGGCGACCGTTAACCCAGTTAGCAGATAGTTCCTCTTGGTTTTTCCTACCCTTTAACGCTGTGTCTATTCTTTTGAAATATTTCTCAAAATCGAAGTACTTCTTCTTTCTTTTATCAGGAACCGCTCGTTTTCCAAGACCGTCTTTCTCGGTAGTGGATTTCATCTCCTTGTCGACTTTCCTATCTGATGCGACACCATTTTTACTACAAGCCGTACCATCGTCCATTTCACTGCCTTCCGCATAGTTGTCATAAAACTGGTCGAAGGCCTCAATATGTGCGTCTATTTCCTTGAGGACAACCATTTCTCTGCCTTCCGCATCATTGTCATCAGATTTGTCGAAAACCCCAATATGTGCGTCGATTTCCTCGAGGACATGTGGGGTTTCTCTATATTACATGGAGAACCAACCCACATTTCCTTACCTTATTTCGACCGCTTTCAGCGCGTCATACCTATCCATTCCCCTTATATACAGATATCACCACCCAAATCTAATTAAAGGATATTCCGATTAAAATATAATAAAAGAACATTATTTATAAAAGAACTCCCATTGCGTTTTCATTTATTTTACATTCTTCTCGGGTGAACAAGTTTCTTTCTGCGGATCATCGTTGGGGGAGTTAAAGGAATACTTGCCGTACGTCGGCATCCATACATTCACCCCCACAGACATCTTTCGTGTTTCGCTGCCTTTTATGCACGTAAATGTAATCGGGGTTTTTCGTCGCTGTTGCTACTTCCGCGATGTTTTCTTATTTCGCCTCCTCGAGTTCGGCGTTCTTGTTCAACTTTCCTGTTTCGATAACTGCGCCAACGGGTAATTCTTCCATTCCTTCCGACTGTGGCTCCAATTCTGGTTTAGTTTCCTCATTCACTTCTTGAAGTACCAAACCTTCAATGACGTGTCGTTCCTCTTCCTTGCTGCCATCGTCTTCAATCGGATTATCATCGATGAGGTTCTTCGCCTGTTTTTGGAACACGTCTTCCTTTCGTTTGACCCCTTCTTTAGCAGCACTTCCGATTGCTAGCGGACCACCCCGCTCGTCTAGTGAGATTCAAGTTGTCAACCATCCTTTCATCTTAGTCTGAACTCGCTTCCAACAATCATGCGCTACTTTGACCCTTTCCTCGGCGATTTACAATTCTTGTCGGGCTGCTATTACTACAGCCGCGGTCTTGGCCGTTCTTCTCGACCGAACTGATTGCGCCACTATTTTGGGCAATGTTTCCTCTACTTTAAAGGCGGGGGTATTTGCCTGGGGGTGTGGGATGCGTTCTGCTTCTGTTCTATGAGGGCGGTTAGTACGGTGCGGACTACCTCAATGTAGGTAGTCGGCGCTCCTTTATCAGCCTGGTTACGCGCTCTAGTTCTCCTCTTCCGCTGTGCCTATGGACAGGTACAATTTGATCTCCCGTGGGACATGTGGGAATACTCTTCCTTTCGTTGGCGCAAGGTTAATAACCTTGCCCGTAAAAATAAATTATTAAGGAAAATTTAGCAAGCCTCGAGACTTGCTAAATAACGCCAAGATCAGATCCCGGTTATAGTGCCGATGATGATGATGATGGCTCTTCCTTTCGTGCGGGCGGTGTTTCGGTGCGGGTTGGGTAATCGATACTCCTCCAGTGAAGCGTGGGAGATATCTTCTCAATTTCATTGGTTCGATGATTGGCTAGCTTTCGATTTATAACACCTTGAATAATCTATTCGTTCATTTTTTTATTAAAATAAATAATATATGTGCAAGTAGAAACTCGACTTTTTTGTCAAATTCAACTTTATTCGAAAAGATTTTTAGTGAAAGTAAGCGTGTTTTGAGCAAAGTTATATGTACTTATTGTTCAACATAGTTGCCTTCAAGGGCGATACACTTGGTATAGCGGTTGCCCAACATTTCGGAGCCCTTTCTGTAGTACCAAACGTCCAATTCTTCGAAATACACCTCGGTTTTCGCGATGACTTCTACATTCGATCTGAATATATTTCACTGGAGCCACCGCCAGAGGTTTGGGAACAGATAATAGTCGCTGGGGTCCAAGTCTGGAGAATACTGTGGATGAGCAACCAGTTAACCGTAATTGGTTCAATTTGGCCATCACTTTAAAGGACGTGTGTGACGGTGTTGTGGGGAAGAAGTGTGGTGCGCCGGCGTACGGAGCGGATTCACTTCCTTCCTCCATCTATCAAAAGTTCGGCCGAAAACCAAAAGAAAAGCACAAACGAAACTCCACAACGCAACGTCCACAAAAGTAACAAAGAAACACTCTGATTTAGTTCATTGTAAGAAGGTTCTTTTAATTCACGACAAATCTTGCTACACTTAATTAGATTACTGAAAAGGGATTTTGATTACGTTTTTAATTGATTATAATTACCTTTATATGACGCAACACTAAAACCACGACTCGGGGTACATACGTATCTCCGCGGCGCTACAGAGAGTGGGGGGTGAACCGACCGTCGCGATTGTTGGTTGGATTTAGACTCACCGATATCAATTCGCTAGGAAAGAAAATTCGGCCAGCGGTACTGGCTCTCTTAGTTAAGTGTGCGTTTCCTATTCCAAGAGAAACGTGAATTCTCTCCTGGGGGTAAGTAACCGGATCTCATAGCGAAGATTATAGTGGTATGCATGTATGTGTGAACATTGGTTCTTTCGTGAGACAAGGCCATGAGAACGAATCGGAAAAACAGAAAGGGATAATGGGCATCAACGAGAGGTGAGTTCGGCTAAGTAAATAAGCCTGATCTCGTTGAGTGCTAATTGGATTTCTGTTTGCTCATGCCGCGAAGTCATAATAAACGGATCCCGAAAATTAAAAGACATAAACGGATTTATGAGCTAAGAGTTCAACTGAGTAAACAAGTTGCAACTCATTAGCTGCTAGATGCATTTGGGATACTTGCAACTATTTGAATTGTTTGTCGTATCGCCGGAATGCCTGCTGAAGAACAGCGTTCTTTTGTTTGCACATGGTGCGTGTTAAGGAAATTGGTTTTTGGCGTCTATTGCGCTAATTGTATGCAGCTGCGTTGGATTGTTTACCTTTGAGTGAAAAGTTCGCCAGCCAATGTGTATGTAAGGGAATTAATTGTACACATGGTGAGGCTGGGAATAGGCGACGCAGTGTTTATTCTCCCTAGTCATGATGGTTACATTATGTGTGAACCGAATTGTTTCTTTACAGGAATTCATCTAGGGAAAATGCATATGGTAAGATTGGAATCTGTCTGGCAACTGAAGGTGCCGAATTGGGTTTTGGATTTATGATCCTGTTCTGTTCTTGTAGGGGTTTGGTTTCAGGAAGCGTGTCGCCTAGTCCTTAAAAGGAGAAGGGATCTCTTGAAATAGACCGGTCCTGAAATCCCGTCCTACAAAAGGGATCGTCACCGTGCTTCCTCTGATCCAGAGGGAAGAGCAACGTCCTTGATTTGGCCTCAGTCGCGTTTTCGTCTTTCGCGGTCCTCGTCTCCGCAGGTTTCCGTGCGGGCAGGTGATACTCTGTAAGGATGGTTTTTTCTTGTGGAGGTACCACAGCTTTACTTACCAGGTGTTGGATAAAATTAAAAGTTCGTTTTGTTTTCTTTGATATGTGTTTATTACTTTACTCAAGATTATTCAAAGACTTTCCTGGGGTACTTCCTTCAGGGACTAAGATCGATTAGGTACAGCGTTTCGCTCCTGGGGTACTTCCTCCAGGGACTAAATATGATGTTATACTGCGGCCCGGAGATAAAAAAAAAAATTGTGGCGAGAAGGCCGAATTTGGCGAGACAGGACATATGTGTCCTTCATCTTGTCTCTGACTTCTGGTCATCTTGCGATAACCAGAATCACCCACATCCGTGAGGATGTTGGGCTCGGTCTCGCGGCATCTGAAAAGAGAAGAAAAAAGGGGGGGTATCCAAGGATAGTGTGGACAGTGTTAGTCCAAGTGTTCTCTAACTACTTTTATAGAGGGGTGGTGGGAAAGAAATCTTACAAGACCGGTGGGTCTTGGGTGTGGTAGTAAACGCAGATCACGTCTTTGGCGTCTGATAATCTGCTCTTTGGTCGGTGTGTATGTTTGTATTTGTGCCGTTTTGTACTGTGCGTTCGTGTGTTTGGTTTGTTAATTGTAGACCCTATGGGATGGGTCCAGAAATCCTCTATTATAGAGGGGAATGTTGTTGGGAAGGGTGCTTTCTTCAGTTTTATACTGAAGAAGAAATTGTGGGGGTTTGATCCGAAGAGATCGAGAGAGAGAAGGGTCAAGAACGCAAGAGTCCCGTGCAAGTAGGTTCTCGCTGTTCTGAATGTTTTCGAGGTACTTATATGCTAATTGAAGCAAGTACTCGTCGATAGGGATAATGGAGGCACCTTCGTATATGTGAGAGTTTAGCTAATGGCGACCGTCAGGCCTTCTAGAATGATTGGTGCATCTTCTGAGGAGTTTCCTTTCGAAAACCCGAAGTCTTTCCATTTGAGCCGAAGATATGCAGGACCATATGGGAAAGGCGTACGATATTCCAGATCGGATTAGCTGCTTATAGCAGAGAAGCTTAACTTTGGTGTCAACTTTGTTCCTCTACTTCAGGATGTTGTGCAGTTGCTTAGACCGACCGAGGCCCCTTTGGAGAATGTGGGTCACATGTTTGATGAAATTCATTTTTGGGGTATAAGTGACCCCGAGATATTTCATCTTGTCCTGTGGTCTAATCGTAGTATCTCCCATTTTTATTCGAATATTCTGTGAATATCGAGAAGTAGGTTGGGAGTGTTTACTACTCAGAATTATGGCTACTGCTTTGGATGGATTAAGTCGGATTTTCCATCGACTGTAATACTGATACAGTTCGTCCAAGTGACGGTTGAGTCGATTTGTTGCGAGGTTAGGGCCTTTGGTTGACGTGTACACCAGGACGTCATCCGCATAGCATATTTGGTTTACTCTCCCGTCCACAGGGCGGGGAATATCGGAGGTGTAAATATTGAATAAGATGGGGCCTAGAATGGAGCCCTGTGGTACGCCTGCAGCGGCGTGAAAAGTTCGGGAAAGCTTTCCATTCATTCTAACTTGGAAGGTTCTGTTTAGAACGAACTGGTAGATGATGCTACATAGCGTTCTACTGAGGCCGCGGCCCGGAGATCACTTAGCTATTCCTTTATAAAGGAAAACAAAACGAAAATACACATTTTCGTACAACAATCTCGATTTTTGGGTATCCTTTGTGAGATGTTGTGTTTACATAAGATAAGAATTCAATTTCTTGAATTATTTCGAAACTACTTCGCAGATGTGGGAATGTATCTGCTTTTGGTTTTCTGTTTGTTTTTCTCAATGGAAAATTTTCAGATAGAGATAATGATCTCTGAATTTTTGGATTTTGATGATGCCATGGGGCAAATGGGAAACGTAAACGAATATTAGATTCGTTTATTGTGAATTTTGGGTCATATTTGGGTTTTTGTGGGTTTTGATAGGATTTTAGGTTTTAGCGTATTATTGCTGGGATTTGGATTAGGAATGGGGGAAAAAGGTGGTAGGGCTTTTTGGAGCACTACAATCCGATAAGATAGACAGAATTCTTGTAGGAAATCTTGAATGCGAATTGGTGCATGAAGGTAAGAATTCTCTTCCAGGAGCTTTCAGATTATACGTTAGGCAAACTTGGTGCGTGAAGCATTTACAGGTGCTAGTGCAATTGCATTAGCGGGAAATTGTGGAAGTTGGGTTGTAGTTATGGGGGATTCTTTGGGTAAGCTAAAAGAACCCCCACAGTATGTTATCGTCATGATACAGAACATTTTTCTTCACCATACGGAGCCATTCTTTCTTTATTTTCCCGTTCGGTTTGTCCAATAGCGCTACATAATACTCTCCTGTGACTATTCTTTACTTTTGCAGATAATCGAAGAAGATTATCCCATGCGCGTTCCAAAAAAAGGACCGTCCCATAATCTTCATGGTCGAGGATTGATTGTTTTGCCGTTTTAATCGGCTTTCGTGGGTGTCCAGCCATTCTAAAGACTGTCTATTGGACTTAGGCGTATGGTAATAGACCCACGTTTTATCCATCATGACAAAACGTCAAAGAGGTCCGTTCAATTATGCTGCAACGACGCGAAACCGCCCGTTGAATCATCAACGCGCTGCTGTTTTTGGTCGACGGTCAACAAACGCAAAAAAGATCCTGCAAAATGTATCCTGCCCGTTCTTTCAGATGCCCACTGCCTCAGATAACTCGCGCAACTTCACTTTACGATCGCTCAAAATGATTCGATGCACTTGCTTTACGATTTCCGCATTCGTAGCCTTATTTGGCCTTCTAGAAGGAGGTGCGTCTTCGGTGCTTTTTAAATTCACTAAACCACCAACTGTGAAAAAGTATAAACTCAGACCGACCTTTTTATCGATATCAGGCTTAGTTGTAACGCATAGCTTAGCATAACAAAAGTTCTTAAAAATCAGTGCAGACATTCTGAACTGATAATAAACAGATTTTTGTATTACGCAGTGAATTTTTTTAAAGTTCTAAGTACGCCACGCGGGAAACAATTAATTAACATTGAAAAACAAAGAATAGTCTATTTACAAAATGAATGATGCAAACACACATTGCCAATGGAATAAATCGCTCTCAAGGTGTAGTGAAGAATTTTGTACAAGCCGGTATTGAAAATAGGGGAAGAAATACGAGATATAAGTTTTCACAGTATCAAATCAAATCAAATCTTAACTTTTCTGGGGGTAGTAGGATATATAATTTCATGCGAATTTTTATAACACAATCTTTGTGGATTGTCTACTAAATAAAATATCCTTTTATACGGATAGATCCTCCCAATCTGACAAATTTAACTTTAAAGGAATCTCAACCCACCTAATATAATGCACTTCCAAAACATACGACTGGGCTTTCCGCAATCACAGTCTGTTATATTTATACCACATTTATATAAATAAATCTTTCCAAGAAGGATATTATATGAACACGTCACACAAGGTACATAATTATAAAGTTCACATCAATTAACATCATATATCTCAATTTCTGTCCAATTAATTTACCCAAACACGAAACCAATTTTTGATATTTGCACTTTGAATTTGTTCACCCGTCTCATAATAGCCAACCATCAAATTTGCTTTAACCCACCTCGGTCATTAAACGGAAGGGGATGCTTCAAGCCATAATATCGAGGATTTATATTAACCGGATACCCCAATAAATTCGGTTCAAAAACTGCGAATATATTTATACACAATCACGAGATGTGGAGATGAGGTTTATATCTAGACCTATAAACTTTACTCCTGCCACCTGCCATACACTTAATCGCTAAATAAAATACTTTATAAAATGTTTCGTTGCAGTTTGATGAATGGAATGGCCATCCAATAAATTGATTACCGTTTAGGGTTGTTTGTGGACCTACGTTTTTCGACACTCATAAAACCAGGCGAACATGCCTCCATAACTTTTTATGTGTCACGATGCCACTGGTTTGTAGCCAAGAGGATAAACCGGCTTCCACTTTGAATTTGGAATTTAAAAAGGATTTTCGTTTTTATCGTTTTAAACTGGTTGGTTCACATGATAGATATTTATTTGTCGTTGGCTTGTTGATGTGTTTTTGTTGAATATAAATCGCGGAATGCATTGTTTTCTCGATTGATAGCTCAGAGAATTTCTTATTAACCGAATACTCACCGATTCGGATCATCCCACTTGATGCTCCAGAATCCTCATCTATACAACGGTATTTCTATTATTGATTTCTCTGCGTTATATTTAAGTTATTATTATTATTTATTGGCCTGTAGGAACCCAGAAGTTCATGACCTCACCGACTCGACTCTGCCATCGTTCCCTGTCCTGTGCACTCTCCTTCCACGCTTGACCATCTGATCCGATCTCCTCAAGATCCAACCTAACATTGTCCTCCCATCTCCGTCGTGGCCGTCCTGTCGGTCTCATTCCCGTTGGTCTGTAGCTTATAACTTAGTTATGTGTCTGCATGGACACGGATTTACCAAGTTTCGCTAACAAGTTCACGTAAGCGGCGCACTCAGACCGTGGGGAACAAACAGAACTCTCACAAATTTGGTAGTTGAACGATCACTTCTAGTGATAATCAGCATTAATGTTCGAGTACACCGTGGATGCTAGGATACCGTTTCTACGACGAGCACGCAGTTGGTCAACGCGTTCGAATCGTTCTTATCTGTCGTTGGTATGTTGTCCCGATTTGGGAGTTCTCCACTCAGTTGACGCACTAAACAATACTTACTGCCACTCTGGTCGACCCTCTGCTTGACGCTGCTAATCACCAAGAAGAAGAAATAAAACTCGCGGATGTGTCTGATGATGAATGTTTTTTTATTTAAAACCGTCTTAAGGTTATGCCACTAATTGTTTGATTTTATATTAAAAGGGTGCATTAGGTGCACATTTCACAAAACAAAATTCACACGGGATTAAGATCCGACACGTAAGGGGACTCTTATTGACTCGCACAGCGACTTCTTAATAAAACCATATGTATAACGAAGCGTAACACAACTCGACCGCACTCGACTCAAACACTTTAAGATACATACTCCACTTTGATCACGACGGCCGTGGCACGTGTGTGCGGTTTGACTATTTAAATCTGACTCCTGGATGTCTGCTCATCGACATCCATTAAACGCGATCCTTATGGATTCCCCGCCCAAGGGTAGCCAATGGTGAAGGTAGGAAGAAAGCGAAGAAAGAAAAAAAAGGAAAAACGCATGTCGCAGGTCAAATCTGCTGCTCCATGTATGGGCAAGATATACTGCAGCCATCCACAAGGGATAGATTCCTTGATTGACGTGAGTCAATAACACTCTTGCCGAAGGCAGGAACTGGTTTTGGGATAATGTATAGACAATCCCTTTGAGTTAGCGAACTAAACATGGGATATGACCGTTGCTAGTTTGCTTAAAGTAAACATATTTCGGTCATGTTCAATTCGATGCTGGGTGCATATTGTTTTAGGGTATGTTAATCCCGTTGGTGGTACCGTCAGGCGAAAGTATTTGCTTGGGTGTTTACTTTGTGTAAACGAAAGCAGCTTCGATAGCCAGCGTGAGAATCGTGGCTACTCGTTGCTTAGGTACATATTCCTGGTCATGACCGATGCTGGTGATCGTTCCTAGATACGGCAACGGATCGTAAAATCGGTTATGCTGATAAGCAAACAGTATGCACGCCTGAAAGGCCAATGTTTAATTTGATCTTTTCTTCTTTTGGAAAGATAGATCATAGGGCATGCCATTGGAAATCTGGCTTGCAAATGTGCAAGCCAGCAAGCAGCCCGAAATGTCTTCTTGAACAATGGATGGGTACAAAGATAACGCACGGAAAGGTTAGCGTGTGTTGGTGGACATGTGCCATCCATTGTTCGGTCAATTCATAGCGGATGCACCGAGGTAGCTCGGTTGATGCAATGGTCATGGCAAGATGACAATCTTGTCATAAATTTTAAGTTTTCAGATATGACCGCTCGAAGGGGGCTTGGAACAGCCCGTAAAAGGGTAAGCTATATTTGATGATTATGGTGGGGTTCGAGCGATGCGTGGCTTTTCAGGCCCTGAAAAGCCCCACAGGTCTACCCTCAGGAATTCTACGCGCGTTCCTATCGTTGCCCATTCGCGCTACATGTTCGGCCCATCTTAATCTTCGCGACTTGATTACTCTCACTATTGTAGGTTTGCTCTTCCAGTTAGTGGTTGTGGAGTTTCCTCCATTGTCCTGCCTCCTCGTTATATTTACCGTCAAAGATATCCCTTAAAACTTTATTCTCGAATACGCGGAATTTGTTTTCTTCCCGTTTTTTGAGAGCCCATGTTTCGCATCCGTATAGAAGAATTTGTATTCAAATACTAGGTTGTATAACAGTGGTGACAGAATACCTTCTTGTTTGAAATTGGTTTGTCCTTGGCCTAAGATCAAATTATTCCTTAGTACTACTGTCAGCTCACAGACTGTTTCATTAATTTGCCATTTAATTGTCTGCAACACATGCCTATTTGTATACAACACGAAGTGCATACACCTCGTTTCGGCCCAACTACTCCGTCAAGAGGAATCTATAAAAACCATTGCTTCATTCTGAGACCATCAAGCGTTATTTTGTTGGTCACTTATTTAACGTAATATACGTTTATTGAAATTAATTTTTTTTAATTGACTTCGTCGAGCTGTGCCCCGTCTCGTAGTTGGCACTCCTGAAATCGACTACGCAAACTTTGGAAAACTCGCTGACACATGCCGCATTTCAACCTCCCGAATGTTCTCATCGCTTCAACGTGGCCACCGTGTTTGTTTAATATTCGTTGTCGATTCCGTTTGCTCGAACTTCTTGACCCAAGCTTTTATTAAATTAACACTTGGACACTCACTTACACGGCGTAATCCGTATTCACTTCTAAATCCGTATTCAATTCTAAATCCGTCTTCAATTCTAAATAGGTCGTACGTAAACAATTGTTTTACACAAAAAGCACGCTGTTGTCCCGTGAGCGTTCCATCGTGACTAAAATTGCATCAAGCGACGCTAAATTCCTCGCCACTCGCACGCCCCTCCCTCTAACGGTTTTTAAGAAATCAAGTGTTGCCCACCCGATATGACAATTGTAAAAGGTTAGTTTTCTTTATTTATTCTAATAATGTTAACAACGGGTCTTATCTTTCTATTGTAGCGGTGCAGGCAAACCCCACGGTACACTTACCTAAAAACCCCCATAACCTCATCCCAAGTCGCATACGTTTTGCTAATGCAATCGCATAAGCACCTGAAAATGCTTCACGTATTAATTAGATCAAAGCTATAATCGTAAAGTCCCTGTAAAGAAAACTTATCTTTTCATGCATCTCATCGCATACAATTTTCCGTAAGATTTCTTTCTTTGCTTATCTGGAATTCCAAACCAATTCGGCACCTTCGGTACCACAAAAATTCATGTAAACAAAATGATTCGGTTTGCACACAATGTAACCGCCATGACAGAGACCATAAATATTGCGACGTCTATTTTCCAACTTCGCCATGTGTACGATAAATTTCTTTACGTACACATTGGCCGGCGACCTTTTTTTCCCTCTACTCTAACTCGCACCATGTGTAAACAGAAGAACGCTGTTCCTACATAGGTTTCCTGCGATACCATAAACAATTCATATCGTTTGTGGTATCCGAAAAACATTGTTTTCATTTAATGATTTAGTTGACCCTCATTACCGAACGATGCATAAGGAAACCCATTAGCATCCGACGAGATTCGATTTGTCTACACACATCTCTTGGATGCCCATTATGCATCTTCTTTGTGTTCCACGTTCGTCTAGTGGTTTTGATCCTTGAAAAGAACCGATGTACACCCATACATGTGTGCCATGACGATCTTTTCTAATGAGATCCCGTTATCACTACAAGTAAAGGAGATGCATCCGAAGATTCTTTTGACAGCGACTTAATATCGCTGAGTCGTTTTACATCAGCAGACCAGAACGGTCACGCGTCACTCCCGTTCTCCGCCGGAAGAAAAGAGACCAAGAGCCCGCCTTGCGTTCTTTTTATACTGCATAGTCAACGAACAGAGAAGCTAGCCTTCAGTGCCCGAGACCACAAGTAGACGTCAGCCGCGCCAGAGTCGGGGTCACACTGAACAGAATTGTTCTTCACCATTTAAAATTACGGTTATTTGTGGGAATGGTATATTACAGCTCGCCCATCCTGATTTAAGACTCGTGCTCGAGTTTTTCTGGAATCCTTGGATAGGGCACACCGATGTCCAGATCTTCTGATTCCATTTCGTCTGTTTCGCCCTCGGATTGGGTGTACTCACCAAAAGGGCCGCCCCACCTCTTCATCCTACCTGAACTTTCAATGGATTCGAATTTCTTTTGGGTCCGTTGCATTCCCGGGGCATCTCTCAAAACAGATCGGCCATTTCCCAACACTTTCGCAACGACGTACATCATCATCTTCGGTACTACAACTGACATCCGGTCTTGGCCTTATTCAGAAACTCTCTCCACGGGTCCCGATTTCGAGCCGATGTCATCCAGCTTGATTTTTCTTACCACATTAGCTTCAAGATAGATCGTGTACAACTCATAGTTGTAGCGTCTCCGGAATCGCGACATCTCGCTTCTGTTTCATTTCGCTTTAAGTATGGCAGACTTCCTGTTCAAGTTCCAACAATAATTTGTCTCCACCAATTTCCATTGGGGTATAGGCAAACATTAGTTCATGTGGGATCATCCTTGTGGTTGCGCTCCTCGCCGAATTCAAACTCTATTGAATGTTTCTCAACTGTTGCGCCCAGTCCCTCCTGGCCACATGATCACAGTTGAGCGCCGCTAGTACCGTGCGGTTGACCCTCTCCACTTGCCTGTTGACACGTGGTGTTGGAACGGCGATCATAATATACTGTATGCCGTATGTTTGAACATACCTTATAAATAAGCTGGCTGTGAATGGTGTACTGTGGGGTGTGGTGTTCTACCTCGTCCCCACAAACTGTTCACTGGACACAAAAGAGGAATTATTCACCACGGAAAAGGAAATGCAACACAACAAACTCGCGGACATACCGTCCACAAGGAGAAAAATTTAAACGCACTATTTTACTTAATGATCATGTTTTTTTATTTTACCGGTAATTAAAGCACGCACGGTGCGGACTTAGTTTTAATTAATTTTAATATGGATTAAGCACTTCGACACGACTCTTAGATACCACGCCGTACCGGCGCCGGTACGGTGGACGGCGAGCGACCCGACCGCCTTGAAGATTCAATTGCGACTCACCGATATCCTCTCCAATAAGGATATCGTTTTTTTTTTCCTACCACCAGAGAAACGTAAAGTCTCTCTTGGTGGTATAGGAAACCAGATCTTGTAATAAAGGTCATGGTGGTATGTGTGGAATCGTTCAGATCGATGCTATTCACACGTGCTCGACAGCAGTGGAACAACGAAACAGGCAGGCGGCAAAGACAAAAGGGAAAAATGACCAAATGCGCCGTTGGTAATACGGGTCATTGTTTACGCGATGCCTCGTCGCTATTTTCGACGTTGGGAGAAAAAAGTGCTAAAAGCAAATTGGATGTTTATGGCATCTCTGGCTGCAGTAGAAACCGGGTTCATGTTTGCATTAGGAAATGAAAAGAATTTGGAGAATTTGGTTTCAGCGTCTATTGCGCTAATTATATGCAGCTGCTTGGGTTGTTTATTGATAAGAAAAACAAAAAAGGTTGCCAGGCAATGTGTATGAAAAGGTACATGACGCGGCTGGGAAAATAGACGGCGCAATATTTATGGTCCCTGTCATGACGGTTACATTGAATGCAATTTGTATACAGGAATTGTATGCGAAATAAAATGCAACAAAAGGTAAGGATTCTTTACAGGGACCTTTAGGTAAATAAATTTGATTTATTTGATGCGTGAAGCATTTACAGATACTAATACTGTTGCATTAGCAAACTTAAGGGAGTTGGGTAGCAGTTATGGGGGTTTTTCAGGTAAGTACACCGTAGGGTTTGGCGGAACCGCTACAGTACCTCTGTCGGCAATTAGGCGCTTGCGCATACCGAAGAATTCGCTGACCTGGTTGAGCACGGCTTTCACCCCTTTTATATTAGATGTCCTTACGGCTTTCAAAACCGTGTATTTAGTAAAGTTGTCCACCAGTGCTATCAAGTATTTAGCTCCTCCTTCTCCAGTGATAAAAGGTCCGAGATGATCCAAATGGCCCGTATGGTAGGGTATGGGCACCCTCTTTCCCATTCCATTTTTAAGTTACTTTAAAGTTAGTCCCCTACCCCAACCCGCATTCCTTAGTTTTTAAGGTAGTTCGTAAATATATTTATAAGTTTATATGTTTATACGACTTGTACTAAGCGAAACAAACTGAGGGTTCTGCTCTCTATTCATTCATTCGCATAGTGCAGCTCTTTCTATGTCGCTCCACCCTTTTACTTTGTATACGCGCACTCCGCACATCCCTTGACGTAGCCCGTGACCAGTTCGTCCTTCTCAGCCTTTCAAGGATTTTATCGAAGCTAATGTGTGCCGCCTCATCGTGGCACACCCGGAGAATTCGCCATCGAACTCGTTTCGGCACGAACCACTTACTTTGTTGGCCTTCGCGCCTAAACAGTCTTCCTCCGTCTAGCTGACATTCCTTATAGAGGTTCCTTCCATTCATGCAATTCGTCGCTCCTTTAAGTTGGTTTATGATGTTGCATAGTTTCTCGTCTTGCCATTCCATGATAGCTAACCAATCCTCGTCGTCAATGCATATGTTTAGTATATTGTCGGATGCCTGCTCCATACCCCGTTCTCTTTCTACTGGCTGACAACTCATGGCATCCACATATACTGCTTTCCTCCTAGGTTAATGAGCGCTTGTAAACTCAAATTCCTGGAGTTTGAGCCACCACCTTGCGACACGTGGTATCGTCCTTGGTTTGTTCTGAGTTCTGCTACTATGGCTTCACAATCTGTGATGGCCTTGAATGGTTTTCCTAATAGATATATTCGGAACCTGCCCAGGCTTTCCACTATCGCTAAGACCTCCAATTCGTACCTGTTGAATTTTGCTTCCTCCTCCGTTACCTTTCTGCTAAAGTGTGCCACCGGTCTCAATGTGTCATCGCTCTTCCCGCGCTGCATCAATGTACCGGCAAGTCCTAGTGCTGACGCATCCGGGTGGATTTCGTGATTACAATTTCCATCGTACAATGCCAGGAGAGGAGGGTTAATCAGGGCGGACTTGAAGTCTTCAAACTCCGCCTGATGCCTGTTCACCCGCGCGAAAGGATTTCCCTCTTTTAGTAGATTGGTTAAGAGCGCCGCTATTTGTGCGTACGTCGGTACAAACTCACGTGATGCACATTTTCTGGTTCAGGAGACTCATTAACCGCCGATATCTTCCGCTCACTTGGTTTTATTCCGCTCCCGTCCAGTTGATGTCTAAGAAACTCAATACTGGTTTTCAAGAACGCACACTTTCTGATATTGCGGGTCAGTCCCAACTCCTTCACAACCAACATACATTTTTCGAGCTTTTGTAGACATTCTGCTACTGAATCACCTTCGATGATGATGTTATCGCGTTTGTGACGATAGTAAAGAGCGTGTGATTCGAACCGTCGCTATCACGGTTAGAATCACTAAAAGATAGAACCAAAGCTCAACGCTTTAGGCCACTGCCGCGTGTACGAATTCGATTTCTAAACTCAAGTACATTCGACTGATGTAGAATTGCTATGTTATAGCTTGGTATACGGCTGATGCTTTGTCTTACTCGATTTTTGTTCGGCTTTCTTTACTATTTACTTGTGTATTGTGTGTATCTGTTAGAAACGCCACAGTGTCATCTAAATAAACCGGTATATCTACGGTTCTTTTATCTGATTCATGCACATTTGGAAGTATGCTGAAGCGTTCACCAAGCCGAACGGCATGCAAGCGAATTCACACCACCCATTTTCTGTAGCAAAAACGGTATACTTCCTACTTTGTCTCGCTATGGGTATCTGGTGATATCCGGACTTGAGGTACAACGACTTGAAGTACTTTTTCCAGGCTAACGCTGCAAGGGTCTCCTCCTCCACAGTAGGCATCGGGAACTTTTGCTTGATGGCCATCTTGTTCAGTCCCCGGTAGTCGATACACATCCTGTCTTCGCACTCTTTCTTCTTCGTAAGGACTATTGGTGCACAACAACAGGAGATTGACGTCGGCGCCATAGGTTCGCATCTCCCGAGAAAGGTTTACTTAAAAAAAAAAGTCTGCAGACTGGTTGGAAAGCCGACCAAAGCGGCCAAAAGACCAACCCTCGGCCGGGAAAATTATGGCCGTTTGTTGGGACGCGCATGGCATAAACTTCATCGATTACTTGCAGAAGCGAAGCACAGTCACAGAAGAGTATTATGCAGCGTTATTCGACAAACTGAACGATAAAAGAAGAAAAAAACGACCCCATATGGCAAAGAAAATAGTTCTGTACCAACACGATAACACAACCTCACACACACCCTTGAAAGCTTCGGCCAAGTTGGACCAATTACGATTTGATTGGTTGCTTATCTACCGTATTCTTCAGACTTAGGCCCCAGCGATAATTATTTGTTGCCAAACCTCAAGCGGTGACTTCAGTGAAAGGTCGAATGAGGAAGTCATCGCGGAAACCAAAGCGTATTTCGAAGGCTCGAACGTTTCGGACTTTAGGAAGGGGATCGGAATATTGGAAAATCGCTATACCAACTGTAATCGCCCTCGACGGCAATTATGTTGAGGTAAAAACATAACTTTAGGCTCCTCGATAGTATAGTGGTTAGTATACCCGCCTGTCACGCGGGAGACCGGGGTCGATTCCCCGCCGGGGAGCCTCTGGCGCAAGACTAATGACCTTGCCCGGAAAAAAACAAATCATTATGGAAAATTTAACATGCCTCAGGACTTGCTAAATAAGGCCAAGACCGGTTCCCGGTTGTAGTACCGATGATGATGATGATGATGATGATGATGATGATGATGATGATGATGTTGTTGTTTTCTCCGGGCAAGGTCATTAGTCTTTCGCCAGAGGCTCCCCGACGGGGAATCGAACCCCGGTCTCCCGTATGACAGGCGGGTATACTAACCACTATACTATCGAGGAGGTCTCCGAATGGTTTGCCTCAAAAGACGACCGGTTTTATTGGCGTGGTATCCACAAATTGCCAGAAAGGTAGTCGAAATGTGTAGAAAGCAATGGCCAATACTTCGAATAAAATGGTTTTTACTTTTTAAAAAAACGCTCACTTCATACCGGTACAAACGCAATTAGATACCACAGCTGATATATAGAAACATGTGTGAAAAGAAAACATGGCGAGCTGAATTACCACCTGACTCAGCCAATATCAAGACATGGATGCTTTTGGCAATACTTGCACAAGTATAAGCATGTGAATCACCCATACTGCTTGTATTGCGAAGGCAAAATAGAAAATGCGGAACACGTACTCACAGAGTGCGTGAGATTCGAGACCGCACGAACGATTTTGGAGAGACATATGAGACGGACAGTTACTCCGGGAGGAGTAATAGAATACATGCTTAGTTCAAAACAGGCATGGTCCGTAACAAATAGTATTCTCTGTGAAATTATGCAGCAGTTGCGACGTGACGAGCGGAGTAACAGGTAAACTCCGTCCCGCCCCGCGATGGAATATCTAAAAGAAAGTTCCGGGGGGATCAACAGGAATATGAGCCTGGCGGGAGGTGGTTTTAGTCGGCAAAAACTCGGCATGCCTCTGGATCGGTCAAGAGGTATCTTTTGAAGATTTCCACCTTCCTACCGAAACCAAAAAAAAAAACCTTTCCTTTGTGATCCTTTAATCGGAAAGTAACATACAAATATATTGGAAGGATCCAAAATAGTAAAACTGCATTCTGTTGGGGTCTCGTATCTTCCATTATTCTCTCTTTTAGTTTGTTTAAATTCTGAGGAAAAAAGCATCCTTCCCATAACATCTTCTCCTACACCAGCAAATTCTCCGAAACCATTTTAACATAACGTAATACACGGACAATTTGCATGATGTGTGACAGTTCTTTAATACATTCCCAAAGAACCGCCCATCTTCTTTAAATTAACCACTTCCTCTTACCATACAAAGCCATGGTACTTACCTGCAATCAGGGGCAGCGTAAGCTCCCCTGCAGCATCATACCTGAAAGGAAAACCTACCCGACGGCATCCATACATTTTGAACTTTCCTGGTTCATACTCCATGAACCAGTTCATCTCCTATCGGTTCAGCTTGTCCTCAATTACCGATATACAAACGCTGGCCAGCGTATTGTTGACACAGCTGGAGGCGATATTTTTTCCATAGTTCACAATTGTATATCGCGCCTATACCCTTAGGTCCGCGACAATTGCGACAATTCCCCGTTATCGGTTATCAACCGACCATGGAATTTGGGCATGGATAAGATCATTGTTTAGGCAATCTCACCCATGCCATGCTTATTATGACCCGCCTGAAAACTAAATTAAACATACAGTATCTCACTGTCTTCGTTTACTTACCCGCACATTAACCCAAACATATAGCCATCCAGCCTGACCCTTTGCCGCCGTCGACGAGGTTTCTGCTGACTTATGTCAACAAAATAATTTTCCTCGTGCACTGGAGCCATACGGCTAGATTGGATATTGCCTACATCGGTATTACCAAGGAATCTTAGGCAAATACAATGACGACCCCTTGGTAACATAGGCACATCATGTACATCATGCGTGCCACCATTTGACCTGCGAAATAGCGTTTTTGTTTACTTTGAAACAAAAATCTATTTCGATCCCTGGCATACATCATCAACGATGTATGGGTACATCGCTGCAGCCCCGATGATCGTACGTCTGTTTAATCAGGTGGCCGCCGATCATCGTTTCCATCGCAGGGCATCGTACTTATCCTATATGAACACATATAGAATCCTCGCATACCCATGTAATCCACCACCGTTGAATCTGACGGATATGGATTGCGTTGGGGAGTCAGATTTAATTAGCCAGAGGAGGCGGATGAGCACCAGAGAGTGCGAGCATTTCAAAGTAAAATTCTTAAGTGGTGTTACGGTCGTCGCGCTGTCGAAGTTTCGGTTGATAACTTTTAACTAGTTTTTTCAAAACTATGTCATAATCAGAATCGCGATCACTGATTATCGACTAAAATAAATATGCAAGGTGTCTCGCAGTATTTAGTAGCAGCAGATGATATGTTTTTTACCGAACTGTGAAATTAGAAAAAAAAGGAAAGCATAAACAAAAATACAAAAGTAAATTCGCAAAGTGTCACCACGGTTTCAGTATTGATATATGTTAAGTGTCTCGCCGAATTGTGAAAGTTAAAAAAAAGAGAAAAAAAAATAAAACTTTAATAAACGTAACCAACGTGTTTCATTTCCTTGTTTTGATTTGACTTGAACATTTTTTTTGGACAGTTTGTGGAGTGTCGACGAAGGCTGTAGGAAGAAAGTGAATCCATGTCCCTGAGCCATCTACTTTCTCTCCCCACAAATGCAAAAGGAAGAAGGACTGGGAACTAAAAAAAAACCAATCTGAAGCTGTTTCGTTTTGCACAACTGCCTAATCACTTTTTCTTTAAGTACTTTAAGACAGAGGAACCGTGTTATATATGCTTCCTTTTCCCCTTTCATTATGCCAACTCCGAGAGTAACACGCTTTAGGCAACGAAGAAGGACCTTCTTGTCCTTGTTTCCAACTTAGTTGTTGCCTCCACTATTCACTTTTTTCCGCGTACCATGTTGTTACTCACGTCTAACCGTCCCTAAGCGAATGACAACCATTAAAGATCAACTATCAGCCACGAGGCTTGACCTTCAATTTTCTATACCACTCATTATGCGTCATTGGCAATCAATTTAAATTCAAAGCCAAGTTTAAACCTCCGGGGCAACGTTGAATTGAACTCTTCAGCTCAAACCGCAAGATCAGTCCCTCCAATTGGAGACAATTAATAAGACGACAATCTGATTGAACGAATTTTGTCTTATTGGCAACTGCTCCCCCGGTGTACTCGAATCCGGTGACACACATCTCGCTTCGCCCCGATCAATGTGAGCCGTCGAAAGTTGTTTGTCGTTGTTCTTTGTCATGGTTTTCGCCGTCAATTTTCGATACGCTGTTTATTATTCAAAAGGTTTCATCTACTTCGGTCTCGGTACTCAATAGATTGTCATATAGAAATAGTTAATAAAGATTATGGAATTTTTGATTAGGGCGGGAATGGTATTTGTTTGGTTCCACTAGGCCTGAAAGCTGGTTGACATGAGTAGAAAACCTTGAATAGATTGTTGACTTGTTTGTAAGCCCTCGCGAAGTAGATGCACTACCAATTTTAGGGTGGGCCAATAAAACTTCCTTTGATGTCGATCTATTCATAGCTGGAATATGAATTATTCATATAATTAAAAAGCACTGTTTCAAAAACACAACGGGAACAACTTTAAAAATTGTACAGCAACAAGTTTGTGGTGATATTTAATCCCTATCATCAAATAACAAGCTACCAGGCAGGTGTCAGATTTATTGAACCGTGTTATAGAATTCGTCATAAATATCCCACGGACACATATGCTTGTGGAAGGTGGTGACACATTTCGAGAACTGTGGTATGACTTAGAAATTATGACTAAACCAAATGGGATAAATAATTTCTGGTATTTCTAAACAAATTGTTGGCATTTTTCACATGATTGGATTTGTGCTCATTCCGCTTAAGGGTTGAAGTGCCAAGGGGAGAGTTCTTCGACTTGTGTTATGCAAATGTCATTCATAGAAAATAGGTCTACATTGGAGTTTCTATTTGATGCCAGAAGTTATCACCGGGTTTTGGAGCCATTGAGTTATATTCAATTAGATGATCCTCATTTTCTTATTTTTTTGACATCAGAGCTTAACAAATTCTGTATGCACTGACGGTCGGGCCAATAAAGGGCTTGGTTGACCATTGAAACAGTAATGGTAAACTAAATGTGGTATCTTCAATAGAAGATTCATTTTTATTTTCGAGTAAAAGATTGTTGGCGAAAATGAGGAATAGTGTGGGCCAGAACAGACACCAGTATTAATCTTATGAAATATCGGTTTAAAGCAATCACGAGTCGAATTTAGAGCATATGTTCTCCCACAATGCACGAGGATTTCACTCACTCCATAGGTAAGGAATTTCAAGAAAAGGGCGGAATGCTAAACGATATAGAGAGCTTCGAAGGTTTTAAATGCTGCCACCGAGGTACTGGTTTAACAGTCTTCATTTTTAAGTGATATGTGCTTAACACTCTCGTCGTATGTACGAAAGGAAAAAAATCCACTTCATATTTCAAAGTTAACATGAAGACAGGGATTCAAATGTACATTTATCCCTAACCTTGTTTTCTTTTGCCTCGAGAAATGATTACAAACGGAGAATGCCTCACGAATATCCACTCCTAAATAGAGAATAAAACAACGTCACCATCCTCCATAAAACAATTTTCTGGAATCATGCATTGCACACGCAAAGTATCTACAGACTTAACACGTAGGTTTACCAACTGGTTGCGGGTAAGCCTTGTTAACATTACTCGCTAAGCAACAGAGGCTTGAACCACGTTACTTTAGTTCTCTTTGCCGATACCATGACATTAACTTAATGACACTTGATACGTTAAAAATAAAGGCAAAACTCAGCATGTATGCCGGCTCCTTTGGGTCATATTTCAGACGCTTTTTGTAAATCAATCCACAGGGGTCTATTGACGGCAACGCGTGAATGATTACATTATATCGATGTATCATCACATCAATTGTGTTAAATGTGGACGATTCTAAATTGACGTTGAAGACGTGGGGCGGAGTCTTTTACCAAGATAGATAAATGGCCCTGGTTCGGGAACTCAAGGAGCCCTTAAGATACAGATACAACTTTGATGCAGGCACTAATTTGTGATAATAAAATTAATGACTGTTATTTCGAGACACTATTTGATAGGGTATCTATGTGTAGAGGGTTCAATTGATCAGAGTACCATTTTTACATCTGATTTGGAATAATTTTATACTCAGTATGAAGCTAGCTCATCAATAGTGGTAAATCATTTCTTAGAGATACATTTTGGTGGTTTTTGCGGTATGTGGCCACCATCGAACGCTTGAAAAAATTAAATTAAAGTTACTTTTTAGATATTTCATTTATGGCTTATTAAAGTTTCCTTTGTTGTCGTCAATTAATATCAACATTGTAGTTCTTCCTGTTGGTTCATTTCAGTTGATCAGTACCCACAAAATTAATATTTCAATTAAATTTAATTTTAGTGGGGCTACACCTTATTTATTGGCTTAGAGAAAGCTTACAAAAGATTCTTAGGTCTAACTGATGAACTAACTTTTTAATAACTTAACTACGATGGTGAGGGATAGGATGGGAACTAAAAATAATTTAGAGGGGGACATTCAGGATGCGGCGTTTAAGAGTGAGGGTGCTGATATTGAAGTCAAAGACGGATTACTTGAAATTGACACTTCGTAGCATTCGGTAGATGGGTTCCTTGGAGCTGTAAGCGATATGGTGGAGGAAATGTAGAACGGGCGAGAATTACCTATGTTATAAGGGTTTGTGTTGAACAAAGTTGAGTTGAGAAGATTGGAACAGTCGATGGAGCCAGAATGAAATTTGTAAACGAATAGAATATCGGAAAAGATTCTAGGTTCTTTCAAGGTTTTTAGGTTAATTAATTTGAGACGGTTGGTGAAGGGGGGGGGGGGGGGGGGGGGGGGGAATCAAAGGGCACTAATCCACGGAGGATCCTAATTCATGAAGAGCGAATCGTAAGACACGACAGTGAATGCTCCCGATTCTGCGAATGTCTGCCTGCTGATAGGGGGACCATACCTGAATACCACATTCGAGCAGTTCGCGGACAAAGCTTTAGGCTCCGTGAAATGGTCGGGAGAAATCCCTGGCCATCTTTCGGAGCTTGGCTGATGGATCGGTTCGAGAAAAGGTTGGTTAGGTGGTAGTCGGTCCCAAGGTGAGATACCACCCCGTCACGCTGTACATTCCGCGATATCGCCGAGAGAAATCTTCGGCGGTGTTTCGAATGTGTGGCTGATGGCTCGGACTGACACGGGGATAAGTCATGATGGTGTCTTCTGATATAAAGAATTCCGGAGGTAAACTAGTCTACCATTCGGATCTCCGGGGGGGGGGACTATGTCAGGGGGAACATCATGCAGATATCATGATAAATAATGGAACTTTGAGAGGTTCGTCATCGCATAACCGGGCTAGCTCTCGAGGCTCGGCCCACGCTCGACTGGTGACGGCATTTTGTAACATCAGGGGCATCGGTTTCACCAATACCAATGTAAACGCCGTCTACCAATATTTGCAAACAACGAAACCTGATATCCTTGCCCTAACTGAGACCCAGGTCGATTCGTCAACTGATTCGACATATCTTCGTTGCTCAGGATACGACTTACATTCGAGATTCCGTTTTAAGGGCGGAGTCTGCGTCTTCGCGCGGTCCGATCTGGCTTGCCAGAGGATGGAGGCGTTAGAGCCCAATAATATGGACATCATATGGTTGAGGGTCGTGCTAAGGAATTCTGTTAAATTTCTTTGTTGTCTTTACCGCTCCCCGAATGACGTTCGACCGGCGACATTTTTCGAACATCTTTCATATACCGTCGACTGGATACAGATCAACCACCCAGCTTCTGAAATTATTGTCTTTGGCGATTTTAATGTGCACAATTCCGACTGGTTGTTACATTCTAACAGAACCGACGAGGCTAGGAGGCTGGCGGAGATGTTTGCTGTAAGCCACAACTTGACTCAACTCGTGGGGGAGCCAACGCGAATACCGGATGCCCGAGGCGATTATGCGAGCACCCTGGATCTGTTTTTGACATCCGAACCGAGTATTTATACCGTAGAGGTTTCTGCGCCACTGGGAAACTCAGATCACTGCTTGGTATCTGTCGCGCAAGCACTTGCACACCAAGCGAATAACCGGCCTAGGCAGCTTCGCCATGTATGGAAGTATGGGGCTGCTAACTGGGACGATATGCGACATTTCTTCGCATCCTTTCCATGGTCCGAGATGTGCTTCGGAAACTCCGATGTTAACGCTTGCGCGGGGGATGGAGATGTATATTCCACATTCCATCAAACGAAGTTCGTCTGATAAACCTTGGTTTGACCAAAAATGCGAGCTGATTACAGCGGCAAAAATAGAGCTTTTAAGCAATGGCGCTCCAATCCCACTGATGTTAACAGAACGAATTTTGTTAGAATCAGAAACGTGTGCAACCAGGCGATTGATACCGCGAAGAAGGCTCACCACGACAGGGTGATCAATAAGCCCCTTCGGTGCCCAACTGGTTCGCGCTCCTTCTGGTCACTGGCAAAGGCTGTCAGCAGGAACTTTGCTTCCTCCTCTTTCCCTCCGTTGGTGACAGACAGCGGGACGTTAGTCACGAATTCAAAGGATAAAGCTAATGTGTTCGCGAATTTATTTTCCGCGAATTCAAACCTCGATCCCGGCCTTTTGCAGCCACCTGTGATCTCGCCGGTACAGTCTTCCATGCGGGATGTGAGATTTCGTCCGCGCACTATTCAACGCATTCTACGTGAACTGGATTGTAGGAAGGCAACCGGCCCGGACGGAATACCAGCAATAGTCATTAAGAACTGTGCTCCAGAACTATCGCCGGTTCTTGGCAGACTCTTCCGCTTATCTTATGCACGGAGGACCTTTCCTGCCTGGTGGAAAATCGCTCGAGTTCAGCCAATCCCAAAGACGGGAAAAAAGTGTCTCCCACAAAATTACCGTCCGATAGCATTACTGTCTATTTTATCTAAGGTAATGGAAAAAGTCATCAATACAGAGTTGGTTAAATATTTGGAGTGCAACGGACTTCTCAATGATCGTCAATACGGATTCCGTGGCAGGCGGTCCACAGGAGACCTTTTGACACTTATAACCGATATATGGACATCTGCGATTGAACGGGATGGTGAGTCAAGGGCGGTCGCATTAGATATCTCCAAGGCTTTTGACCGCGTCTGGCACGGGGCATTGCTGAGCAAACTTCGTTCATATGGACTTTCCCAACAGCTTTGCGACTGGACGAGGAGCTTCTTTGAGAATCGATCGATCCCGGTTGTTGTGGACGGCGAGTGTTCGGATCTGTATCCTGTTAATTCGGGGGTGCCCCAGGGTTCTATTTTGGCTCCAACCTTGTTCTTGCTTCACATAAATGATTTATTGGAGACAACGGATAACAAAGTGTTCAGTTTTGCGGATGATAGTACGCTTGTTTCCTCGTTTTCGAGTGATCGGCCGATTGGTGCATCAACGTCGCACCAGCTGAGATGTAGACAGATTGACTCTCTGAACCAGGATCTAGATAAAGTCCTGCAGTGGGGAAAGGGCAATCTTGTCGACTTCAACGCAACGAAGACCCAGTATACAACATTCTCAAAGAAAACCGGATCATCGGTTCCACAGCTGATGATGAGTGGCCGGGCCCTCGAGGCTGGGGAAAGTTTGAAATTGCTCGCCGTCACGGTCTGTGGGAATGTATCATGGCATAAACATGTAACGGGTATCGCCAGATCAGCCTCAGGAAAACTGAGTTATCTTTTTAGAGCCAAGAAATACTTTACTCCGGCCCAACTTCTTCTCCTATATAAATCTCAAATTAGACCCGCGCTCGAATATTGCTCTCATGTTTGGAGCTCGGCTTCTAAACATACCCTCGACCTACTTGAGAGCGTACAAAGACGAGCGATCCGCCTGATCGGGGACTCGGCGTTGACGTCGGGACTACAGTCGCTATCACATCGAAGGCGCGTGGCCGACCTCTGTCTGTTTTACAGATATTATCACGGGTGCTGTTCTTCGGAGATTCTTGGCATTGTTCCACGCAATTCGGTCTATATGCGCTCCACAAGACAATCCGACGGATCGCACCCGTTTGTGGTTCATCTCCCGACAGCGCGAACATCCCTGTATCAGAACTCGTTCCGTTACAGAGCGGGTAAGCTGTGGAACTCCCTTCCCACGCGAGTGTTCCCGGAGCGTTACAACCTGCAACTGTTCAAAAAGAACTGCAACAGTTATTTGATGGCATCTCGGGGCGCCCACTCGACGGTATAGGTTCGCCTCTCCTGAGATAAGTCTAATAAAAAAAAAAAAAAAAATAAAATGAAATGTGGAGCGATAGGTGGTGGGTGACATAGGGGTTGAAGAATTCTTTAGAACACCGTTTTACAAACCTAAGCGTTGAGTGGGCCCTAAAAATCATCGTGTCAATATGTGAAAGGAAATTAACAGAATCATATTGACCACCAACAATAGTGAGAGTAACCAAGTCGCGAAGATTAAGATGGGCGGGACATGTGGCGCGAATGGACAACGATAGGAGCGTGCGTATAATTCTTGAAGGTAGACCCACGGGAAAGAGACCAGCAGGACTGTGCGGAGGAGAAGTAGGTTGCACCGGCGTACGGCGCTGGTGCACTTCTTCCCCATAACCCTTCATTGTCCGATCAAGGTTTCGTCAAACTGGGTCGTCACTTCACTAAAAGAAATCTGTTCACCAATCGTTCTCAACACCTGGAGTAAAACTCCGCCACAAGACACACCAGAAAGGAAGGTAAATGAAATGCACTGTTTTAATGTTATTAATCTGCCTATTTATTTGTTTTTAAATGAAATGACTAAAACTAATTAAACGTAAAGTGTACACTGGCGATTGCGCGATGGGATACAATCAATTCAATTCAATTTTTATTTGGTAGATAATTACATTTATGGTATATTTTACAACTGGTATTTAAGAGATTTAGGATAGCAATTCCTTTACAACTATAATTTTAAATCTATATAACGACAATAGCACAATTTTAATGAATAACAAATAATAAATTAAGGGAAAACTACAATAAAAAACCCTTATTTGAATCTTAAGACTAATATTGCACGAGCTTCCGGTTATTTTATATAGTAATGACCTCGATATAATTTTCATAGACAGAGTACATATGTAGTGATTTAGGATAACGCAAGACGGGAAACGAGAACATTGTCAGAAAAAGAACAATTGACGAAGAAGTTTCGATTGATTTTGTCAATAAGGAACTCTACCGGTTTAACGTTGGCGTTTTCATGTAGTTCATGTGTCGAATAATGCCATGGCAAATTCAGCAACATTTTCAATATTTTATTTTGACACCTTTGCAATTTTATTTTGTGTGTGCGAGCACAGTTACACCATACAGGCGCCCCGTACAGGAGTATCGCTTGAAAAATGGTTTTAAATATTATAATTTTATTTTCGATGCTAAGCTTTGACTTTCTACACACTAATGGATACATAACTCTTACGACTTTGTTTATTTTGTCAATTGTGGTAGTGATGTGTTTTTGAAAGATAAGTTTTTTATCTAGAATAATACCTAGATATCTACAGTCTTCGGACCAATCAATATCAACTGCACACATACTGAGTTTAGTGCCATTTGGTAGGTAGCAGTGTTTCCTACATCTCGAAAACCAGACAGCTTGTGTTTTATTACCATTTATTTTTATTTTCCATTTCCTGTAATATACTGCTAGCTTGTCAAGAGCTGCTTGCAAAGAGTTGTAGACATTAGTGAATAAGGCACCCGAAGAGAAAATGGCCGTATCATCGGCAAACATAGCTACCTGAATGTTTTCACCTAGACATGGTAAATCTGCGACAAACAATGTGAATAATATGGGACCAAGGACCGAACCTTGGGGTACACCATAGTGGATTTGGTGAGTAGAGGATATGTCGGTTCCTATACTCACAACATATGTTCTCGAACGAAGAAAGCTCTGGATAATTTTGATAAGCGGCATTGGCAGCTTAAACTTCAGTAGCTTATAAATCAAGGCATCGTGCCATACCGTATCAAAGGCTTTTTCGATGTCTAGAAGAACCAGTCTCGTTGACTCCTTGTTGATGAATTTACCAGCTATGTGGTTTTTAATGCGTAAGACTTGGTGGATTGTGCTGTGACCACTACGGAAACCGAACTGAAAGTTTGGTAAGATGTTATTGTCTTCCACAAAACGATCAATCCTTTCCTTAATGATTTTTTCTAAGAGCTTACTTGGACAGCTAAGTAGACTAATAGGTCTGTAGCGTTCGGGGCTGTTCTTCGGTTTGCCGGGTTTCGGGATAGGTATCACTTTTGCTGTTTTCCAACAGTCCGGAAAATAACAATTCTTAAGACAAGCGTTGAAAATGAACGTTAAATAGTTACTTGCAGCAGGTGGAAGTGCTTTAAATAATTTGTTGTTAATATTATCGAGACCAGCAGCCTTTTTTGATTTCGATTTTTTATCAATTCTTTAACTTTGCTGATATTAGTTGCGTAAGTACTTTCAGCTGGTGTTTGAGAAAGTACATGGATAGTGTTAGCAACTTCAGCTTCAGTATACGCGTCGCTTAGATGCATAGATATGGAGTGGTTCTTACTAAACGTGTTAGCACGTAGGTTCGATTTCTCCACTGAAGAAATAAACAACTTTCGTGAACTTTAAACGGAGGAATACTTGACCCTCTCTTTTTCATAATTTTTGATATTTTCCAGAACGGTTTGCTTGCTTTGTCAAGAGAGGAAAGGTGTTTATTCCAACACTTGTTCCTATATGTTGAGATTTCGTTTTTAATGATATTATTTAAGACTTTAACATTAACTAGAAAACAATCGATTCTATTACGCAGCAATTTTCTTCTTTCAGAGTTTCGTAGCCTAATCAGATGTAAGATATTTTCAGGAAGCGGTGCCTTATCAACTGGAGCAGTGGAACATTTAGGTATCGCAAGATCGGCCGCTCTATTGATAACAGAAACAAAATTGTTACATAGGATATCAATGTGCTCGCTGCAGGTTATAGAATTTAGACTGGTATCACCTAGAACCAAGTTCTAGTTTATATATGATTTATAACAATTCCAGTTGGCGGCGGAATAGTTGTGGTATAAACTGGTACGATTTACAACTACTGTATGATTCACTGTGAGGCGGATCGGAAGGTCGTCTGAACTTAACGCATTTAGTGTTAATGGTACTATGCAGTAATTTGGAATATTAGTGATATATAGATCAAGAGTTGAGGGGGTTCTTGTTAGCACTCGCTGGGATATAGGTGGGGAGAAGTGGATAAAGTATGGAAAAACTTGGGCTGGATTCAGCAACATCTAGTAAAATGTTACCCCAGCAGTTTGCCCTAAGACAATTCCACGACTGATGTCTGCCGTTTAGATCACCACCAATAATTACCTTGTTTCGAGTGTTGACTCTATACAATTTTTGCAGATCCCGCTTAAAGTAAGTAGATTTCTCAATGTTTCTATTTCCACCAGGAAAATAGACCAAAAAAAGACTCACCTTGGAGTTAACGTTACATCTATACTAATTTCCTCAATTAACTTAAGGGGCAATGAAGGACGCAAGGAATGTTCTATACATTTTTTCACAACAATGGCGACACCTCCACCACTAGCATGTACCCTGTCTAGGCGATAACATATGTAATTTTGATGTGAGAAAGAAATGTCTTGTTTGAGCCAGGTTTCTGAAACAAGTGCAATGTCAATATTAAAATTTATCAAGAAACTAAAAAATGCATGCTTTTTGTTTTTGATGCTTCTCGCATTCCAAGTTATGACGTTAAGAGAGTTTCTTAACATGTTTTTTCCGAGTATATGTACTTAATAGCTAATGAAGTAATGACGTTAAATTGGTCAGCTTTAGTTTGACAAGCACTAAGCTTGGTTACAACTTCATTAAGAAGAGAGTTTATCTCGCTAAATGAGAACAGGTTATCATTAGTTAAAGTTTCTGACGGATTTTTCTTCGTGTGTGTCGTATCACTGTTGGAAGGTTGGTGGGTTTGATGGAGGCCAGAAGCCCAGGTGGATGAAGGAAGTGAAGGTTGACGCACAGATCGGGGTAGTGGAGGAAAATTATCAATGGATAATCGGTCGGGCACTGGCTGCTGTTTGTCACACGGAGGCTGTAGGAAAGTTGTATTTCCTGTACCACGTCCGCGTGGGGATAATTTGCGGCGAATGTCTATGTACTGCTTTCGGCTTATGCATTCTGGATCGGTGGATTTATGTGGCCCACTACAATTTGCACACTTGATGACCTCATTCGTTTTGCAGTTGGATGTTTTATGGTTTCCCGAACATATTGCACAGAAGCTATTTATATGACAATGCATCGAGCCGTGACCGTAAAGCTGGCAATTGTGACATTGTGTGACCTTACCTGGATGATGTTTTTTAAAGTTCCAGCGAACGATGGTTTTGAACAAGGTGGAGTAGTTCCGTTTTAGTTCGTTTAATTTAACAGTACTGCGTTGAATATAGACGATGTACAAGTAGTGTTTGTACAGGGCTTTTGTTGACGGATTTAATGTGATGGTTTTAACATCTAGGCACTTTATCCCGAGTGCAATTAGTTCATTTTTCACTATATCGTTGCTAATTAAGTCTAGTCCGGATAACACTACCTTTAATGGACGATTTTCCTTACGTGAGTGGGTGAAAAACTCACATTTTAACCGTAAGAGTTCGGTTCTGATTTTGTTATATATGTCCATTGTTGGGGCACATATTTTTTGCCCAAGCGAAATGTTTTTAATTAAGTATTTGTCTATCTTAAGGTTGCTCAAAATATCACGCACTTTAGCACTAGTTGTTTTTAACACCACAATTGGCGGAACGGTTTCTTTAGGAAGTTCTGCGCACTGTTCGTCATTGGTCGGATCCATTTCAGGAGAGTCTTCCATCAGACTTTGAAGTGGTTGAAAAAAGTTAGTGTTTGAACACATTTTAGATTTTTCTAGCACTTTATTGTTCACTTTTGAAAGTTTATCGGGAGGAGTTTGGCCTCCAATAACGGGGTCGTAACGCAACCGTTTGCGCGTAATTTTATTTAACACACGTGGCCCAGGGGCCATAACTTAACGGTTATAACACTTGTTCAAATTTTTGTATGCGGAAAACGAGGCAAAAAAAACAAGATAATGATAATTAAATTGTGAAAATTATTGTGAAAATAACGGTTGATTAAGATAAATGCACGAGCAAAACTGTGAGACAAGTTGTCTGTTTGAATGTCAGCCAGGTACTTCGAGGGATACAATCTGTTTTCAGTCGACATGATTTTATTTTATTGTTCAAATTTTACTGTCAACTGACATTTAATCCGCACATTAATATAATTGAACACATAAGAACATAAAGATGACACTTGTGGTGAAAAGCTAATAGAGATGGCACTTATCACGAGAAAACTATTGATACTCTCGGGGGTGTTAAACTCGCGACTCCGGATATATTCGGGTATGTAATTACGCGTCTCCGCGGTGACGGAGAGCGTGAGTGACGCGTGACTGTGGCGGTTAGCGGATGGTAAAGGACCCCACTAGGCTAGAGTTCTGACATGAATTCCATCCTAGGTTGGGGTTAAGAAAACAACAGAAGAGAGAGAAAAAACGTTTCTCTTGGGGGTGCGACCACCAAGGACATGCACTCTTTCAGTACAATGGTATGCGTAAGTAAATGTATCGTTATTAGGAAGAAGTGCTAATGGTTTTTCTATTTACACAATGGGAAATGTGTATTACTGGTGATGCTAAAGAGATCGAATTGTATACATGATCACATGCGAAGAAATTCGTTTTATGGCACTAGACGCTAGATGCGTGTATTTGATTTTGTTTGCACATGGTGTGAGTTAGAGAATTTTATTGCTGGGAGAAAAAGGTCGCCGGCCAATGCGTACGTAAAGAAATGTATCGTACACATGATGTTGGAAATTAGACGGCGCAATATTTATGGTCCCTGTCATGACGGTTGCATTGTATGCAAACCGAATCATTTTGTTTACAGGAATTTGTCTCGTACCGAAGGTGCCGAATTGCACCTGTAAGGTTTGACCTTGAGGAGATCAGATCAGATGGTCAAGCGTGGAAGGAGAGTGCACAGGACAGGGAACGATGACAGAGTCGAATCGGTGATGTCATGAACTTTCGGGTTCCTACAGGCCAATAAATTGTAGTAGTAGTATATTGACCACCATCCGGTGTAGATGTGTCGGCAATCAACAAACGATAGTTAACGAATCTTTCAACGGAACGGCTTTAAAAGTGAAGTCAAGTAGACAAAATTCTTAAACAAGACAATACATTTTGATTTTAGCGCTGTGTTTTGTTCTCTGAAAAGTGATAATAGCAGTGAACATACAAAGGCCAGATAACCAAATTGCGTTGTACGAATATTCATTGGAGTGTATAATAAAGGGATTTGTGCGCCTTAAGTGAAATAAAAACGGTAGCGTTTGCTCTTGTTGTGTTACGAGTGTGTCTCACTTGCTCCGACAAGAACAATGAAGAAAAAAGCAAAATAAAGAGTAGGTAATTACAAGGCAAAATAAGTCTATTAAAACGTTCCTCGCGCACTAAACCTAAATTATAGTTGGCAAAAAACAAAAATCAAAGAGATCAAATTAAGTAACATAATACTGACTCACAACAAAGTTGCAGAACTTATACAAGGTGCCGCAAAATTAATCACTCTATCGGAAGATGTTATAATTTTTGCAAATGGCGTCGTACGTCAATCATATTTGACATTTGTGTACTAGCCAGCTGCAGAATACAAACAGTCAAGCAATGAGGGCCGTATGAATTACTGTCAAGCCATCCTCAATCTCAACAACGAAGAGGACGCTTTTGTGTCGAAAATAATCTTGGGCGACGAGGCGCATTTCCAATTAGACGGCAACGTCAATAAACAAAATCTTCGTTTCTGGGACACTGAAAATTCTCATGTGATGTACGAAGAGCCATTACAACCACTCAAAGCCACTGTGTGGTACGGCGTTCATGACGGAGAAGTGATTGGGTCGTATTTTGTTTTGAGGAGGCCATCGGCAATACGGTCACTGTTATTGGCGAACGCTGCAGGGCCATGATAAACGACTTCTTACTGCTGGAATTGGATGAGCGGGGCTTGGTGAACATGTGGTTTCAACAAGACGGTGCAACCGCACACAGCACGCGCCACAATAGATATTATGAAGGAAGCGTTTTCTGGTCGCGTAATCTCCCATTTCGGGGATTTGGCATGGCCAGCAATCACTTGATCACTTGATTTAACCATCCCAGACTTCTTTCTTTGGGGCTAATTGAATTTGTGGGCTTATCCCAACAAGCCTTAGACAATCGCAGTCCTTAAGGAGAATATTCGACAGACAAGGTATTATAAATCGGTTGTGTGCTAAGCGTTGACGGGATGGTTACACGTATTTAGTTTGGATTATAAGTATTTCATTTTCATCATATCATTGAGTGCGCGCAAATGCCCATTTAACCAGCAGATACTTAAATGTGAGAACAAAATAGTTGTTAAAATATACTTAATAATGCGAACATTTATCACCAGAAATCTTGCGGAAAGTCATGGAAATTGTGATAAAACGGGTACAAATGTGTATCAACACTGACGGCAGCCCCTTGACAGATATCATCTTTTCCACTTAACAAAAAGAAAAAAATGGTAAAGGTCCAAACAAAGATTTCCATCACTCAAAATCATTTTTGTTTTATTTAGTAAAAAAGCAATTAAAAAACAAAATTGGATGATTAATTTTGCGCCACCCTGTATTAGATCAACACCAAATTAAGGGGGAGAATGCCTTCCCCTCTACCGCTAACTACGGCGGGAATATTCCTAGCAATATATTCCCTTGTCTGGCTTCTTCTGAATCTGAGGACGAAGAAGAAGAAATAAATGGGTTAGAAGCGAAACTAGCTGTAGCAAAAGTGCGACAAGACGAAAGAAGGAGAACGAAAAGAATTCAAGCACTGGATCAACTAAAAAATAGACAAGGAAAACCGAAGTCAGAGGAAAGCCAACATCAGCAACAAAATTCAAACTCAGACCAAAATCCAAATGAACAAAAGGAAGTACATCAGCCAAAAGGTCAACAGCAGAAGACCAGCATTAATACTTAAATGACACAAATCAACACGGTAGACATCGATTATAAAGAATTGGTAACTTTGTGTAAGTTAGCTGGAAGTAATAACTTTTTAATTAAAAGGCTGGGAGGCAGCAGGCATGCCATTCAAACATATAACGTTGGTTGACCATGCTAAAATTAAAAATGTTTTGCAAAGAGCCACCACGGAATTATTTTCTTACACGCCGAAAGAACTTAAAAGTATTATACTTCTATTAAAGGACGTCGATTCTGAAACTGAATCAGAGACTCTGTTGAAAACGTTGCGAGAGCTAAAGTACCATGACCTTAAATTGAATGTGGTCAAACCCTTCACCACAGCCAGGTCGGCAAGGGAGAACCAGAAACTACCCATATTTCTAGTACAGTTAACCCCAGATAGTAAAACTGGTAGGCTACGGCAAATAGCAGTCCTAGACCACTAAAGCGTAACATGGGACAAACTAAAAAAGAGGCAGAGACATACTTCAATGTGTCCACTACCAAAGGTTTGGGAATTCAGCGGTGAGCTGTGAAATGCAACATCGTTGCGCGAAATGTGGTCAGAGGAGTTCTCTTTGAGTAAAGAAAAGGATGGAAGACAGAACCCTTTTAAAGTGTCCAGTGTGTCGGAATGAGGGACACCCTGCTAACTATCGGGGTTGTTCTAATTTCCAAGAATTAACGTCGAAGAGTGTTATTCAGCAAAGAAAAACTGGGACAAATTGCACAAGATGAATGACTGTAACCCTTCAGCGGTCGTACGCACAAGCAGCGAGAGTGAGGGAAAACCTACACAGACTCCAACACTGATGGTTTGTTTGTTGGGTGAGGACAGAAGGGGCGATTATTTAGCTTACTACAAGCTATATAAAACAATGGCTACAAACACTTCGGCACATACTGAAACAACATGACAATCAGGCTGTGGGGTTTTGAAGCATGTGTGCCGGCACGGGGACTGATTCGCTCCTATCCCGGACGATTGTTCACCCGAACACTGTCCACCGAACACAAGGAAAAATAAAACACACTGAATCCGTTGTAAGGTCCTTTCATTATTCTCCGTTTTCCTGTCTATTTTGAGAATTCATCACGTAAAAGAAAATCTCTGTGTAAAAATAACACTAACAATAACACATGTATACAACAATCGAATCATTGACATTGGTGCCATCACATACACCTAGTGGTCTCTGCAGGCGTTCTTAATAAGTCTAATATCTCACAGGGTACAATAAGCCAATTACGTTACAGGATTACAATAAGTTGATTATTCCACAGGACCACGATAAGTCAATTATTTTACAGGATTACAGTAAGTCAGTTATTTTAAGGGATTACGATAAGTCGACAATTTCACGGGATCACAATAAGTCAATTATTTTACAGGATCGCGACAAGTCAATTATTTCACACCTCCAACGAAGACCAATGGGTTAGGAAATACGACACCCCCGTATGTGTGTGCACATCAGTTGTTAAAACTCGACTGATCGGTTAAAGGCAAGAAAAAGTTCATTGCGTCGTGGCAGTGGAGTCATAGCTAAATAATCTCGCTGCCACTTACTCGGAACTTGATAGGGATTGCTATACTGGCATAGGGAATTTAGTTCCAACGAATCCTCGCCGTATAAGCTGAGTTGGATTCGTTGGTTGTGTATACCGGGAAATTGGTTTCGGCGGTATAGCCAAGTATGATCAAGGGTCTTGATCGTTGTAATCGTTTCGTGGAAAATTAGCTGTCGCTTGGTTGCAACCGAGAGGTATAGTTTAAGGGGGAAATGAACCGAAGTAGTTTTTGGGGAAAATGCATACGGTTTGATTGTAGGGAATTGATGTGGTTTTACATCTTTTAAGTAGAATAGGAACCGAAATGGTTTTCGGGGGAAATTGGAATTGCTTGTGCAAGCAAGGGATATAATTTAGATAGAGAATTAACCGAAGCAATTTCGGGGAAATGTATACGGCTCGGTGTAGTGGGTGGTGATGATTAATGTTCCGTAATAGGTTTGAATATGCGTTTTATTACAGCATATGAATTTCCGGGGAAATTAAGATTGCTTGGTCGCAAGGGGGAATATGGCTTAAGTAAAGAATTGTCCGAAGCAATTTTGGGAAAATGTATGCGGAGATGATTTAGAATGTATTCTGTTGTATTGTATTCTGATGTGGGTTTTGGAGTGTGGTTTATTGCAAGGTTTGGAATGTATGGTATTGCGGATTTTGTATGGGGGGTTGGGTCCCCATACACGCTGTTAGCGGTCAAGATTGGTTAGAATTGTGGGTTGGTTCTCTGTGTGATATAGAGAACCCCCACAAGGCATATTCACAATATTGCTCAATCTACAGAGGCAGATGACACGGCTGTAAAGTCCAATAAACGAGATCTGCTTGCAGTTACCCAGTCCAAGTAAAAACACAACATAGAGCCTCCAATCGAAAGACCAATTAAAGCTCTTGTCATGAATGTAAATTCACTTATAAGAACCAAGAGAAGAACCATTCTTTTTAACGTGTTGCAAGACGAAAACTCTGATGTGCTTTTGGCTGGGGATACCAAGTTAAACCAGAGGCATATATTTTGGCTTGGCGCAAGGCTAATAACTTTGCCCGGAAAAACAAATCATGATGGAAAATTTGTTAAATAAGGCCAAGACCGGATCTCAGTTGTAATGCCGATGATGATGATGACTATACATTTTGGCACAAAAATTATGATATTATACGACAAGACCGAACTAATTCCTCACAGGGGGGAGGTGCCGCCATTTTTATTAGAAAATGATTCCAACACAAAGTCATATATAGTGGAGAAGTACGTAGGTTCCGTGTGCTTGAAGCATGCATCGTACACATACCCCTTCAGCAAGGAAGGAGGCTCTATGCGATTTCGGGTTACGCAACCGAGAACATCACTATAATCTCTTTATAGCAGAACTTGAGACACTCTTTCGATGCTTGCAAGTTCAACTGGATAAAAACTACTTTATTATAGGTGGAGACATGAACGCCAAACATAAAGATTGTGGAAATTGTATGTCCAACAGTAGAGTAAATTAACTGGCTAGCTGGTTAGATCAACATCACGTGATGTAGAATATAAATGTGACCTCCTAGCTACGGAATATCCATCGTTCCCTAGAGGTAGATCCTATCTATATATCATGTTTATTGACACACGACTGAGACTATTAAACACCAACAGACATAACAGAAACTGTTTACGGACAATTGAATAGGACAGTGACCACTGTGCGTCCAATGCCGTAATAAAGCTCCCGAACGAACTGGCAGAAGTGGGGGAATTCCTGATCCCACAACCCTTCAACTACAGGGCAATGCGATGGCCACGATACCTTATTGAATAATGGAATCATTATGCAAATTCCTAAGGTAGAAGGAGAAAAGTGAGTGCCTTTGGGGCACCCCGGAGCCAGGAAGGGATTACTTGTTGCGGATTTGAAACGACCACATAGAACACATAGAGTCGATCTTCCAAGTAGGAAGAAGTTCATTTTAACGGAATGACTTCAAAACCGGGGTGGACAATGTAAAGAGTACAAATTTATGAGAAATTTTGTCGAAAGCCTTGATGAGATCGGTTGTAACCATTTCGACCTCCTTGCCACTCTCTAGGGCTACCAGTGTGAAGGATGTTAAATCGACGAGGTTAGTTGTTGTTGATCTGAGAAATCCGTGTTGTCTAGGAGAAATGAGGGATTTGCATTAAAAGCTTAACGTCTCGCGTAGAATGTTTTCAAAAGGCTTCGGCATATGGGAAAGCTTAGCAATAGGGCGATAGTTCGTGACAGCGCATTTGAGCCCATTTTTAGAGGTGATATAGGAGGTTTTCCAAATGTTTTTTTGTTTGTTTGTTGTTTTGTTGTTTTCCTTTGAGAGAGAGATAAGTAGACAATTTTCGAAAGGGGAACTGAAAAAAATAGATGAACATTTTTTAAGGAGAATGATAGGTATACCGTCGTGGCCCAATGTGTATTCGTCGTAGTAAGTAATTTTTTTTCAATCTAGTTCGGATCAATGGAATGGGGTAAAAGTCGGCCAAATGAGAAATAAGGTAAAAAGTCGAAATACGAAAAGTCGGGGGCAAAGGAGTCATTGGTGAAGGATTGTTTGAAGTGAGTGCGTGGGGGTGGAAGTATATGTGCCGTACACGGACACTGGTTAACTGCCATCCCCATCATGATTTCACTGTCACCCATCGAATACCGCTACAAAACGTTCACCAGACAAGTAGGAATGACGGTGGGTCTACGACACGGAGCGGACACAGCACAGGAATGAAACACACTGGAAATTGTTTGAGATGGTTCTTTTTATTGAAGTCAATCATATATGTAACACTAAATATGGTTTTTATTTGTTTGACAGGCTGTTTCTGAATTGAACAATTAATACGCGGCCGGAGGTTGCAATATTAATTGTTTTGCTTACTCATTTAGTAAATTCTATGCTTAACGTACACGGCACTGAGGTTAAACAAACTACTCCACGATACGCACTCTGCTAAGGGTAACAAGGACTTGTGTATATGCACCGTACCGTGCACACGGTACAGCAGATGGTGACGCGGCCGACACGATTGCTGGTTGGATTAAGACTTCACGATATTCGATCGTTTGGGGTGAGTTTTTGGTGGTGTGGTGAAAAGGAAATGAAATTTCCTTTGACCAGTGACCAAGGCGATCTCTGGGACGCGGTGGTGTATGTGTGTGTTCGTACACATCACCGTGTTCATCGATGCGTTTAGCCAAGGATAAATAGAACCTACGACGAGGGAAAAAGAACAAAGGGGAAACGACCTAGGGCATCTTTCGGTAATGAGGGTCAGCTGTCTAAATAGCAGCCACTCATTAGATGCTAAAAGGGATTGAGATAAATTATACAATAGAGATCGTATATCGTCCCTCTGCCGACTGGAAGAATCGGATTCTTTTGTTTGCATATGTTTATGCTATTGAATCCAATGCGACGGCAAAGCGTGACGTCGGTGATTGTTTGAAGATTCAAACAAAGAAATATTTCCGCGAGAAATGCTTGCAACTGAATCAATAGTAGCAAGTCTTCGGAAAGTAATTTAGATGGATACACAATGACGGTTGTGTATACCATCTGTGTCAATTATGCATGACATCTATGGCGACGGCAGGTTCGAACTATAGTGTGAATATCTACACTAATTGGAAATTCGGTTTTTGAGTCGCTAATGCATTGATAATGTGCCCATGCAGGAAAAATTCTTTTTAGGAATTTCAGGTTATGCTTGTGTGCATTAATAGTCCTTGGGAAAGGAAATATTTTCAGGAGCCCCTACGATTGCATTGGCGTGGGGCAATGGGAGTTGGGTTGGGGATATGAGGGGTTTTTTAGGTAAGTGGGCCGTGGGGTTTGGTGAAACCACCACAAGTGCTAAAGAGATCAGCGATAGGAAGCGGGTTAGTTGATTTGTAGGTAAGCGAAGTGGGATCGTTGCTTGTAATTGACGAATTAAAAAAAGGCTTTGGGGTCTTGTGTTAGGATAGTTTGTGTGTAAAGAACATATTTCGACACGCAGCTGCATAAACAGATCTTGAATGAAAAACAAACCCTCACATCAAGTAAATTTGTATCTTTTATTTTTGTTTGTACTCTCCAGAAAGCACTTTAACAGTAATTCCGTTAAATGGTATTATGATACCCAGCGTGCGACAATTGTCTTTGAAGACGCCGGCACTGTTCCATGCCAGGTGTGGTACTTGTTTTTGGATACGATGCAAAAATGTACTTGCAATTTGATAGCGTGTAGCTTGGGAAGTAAAAATGTCTTTTGCCAGGTGTGCAATTAACGAGGAATTGCATCGTGTGCGATATTACGTTAATTGGTTTGAATTGAGTTATGTTAATTGATTGTGGAATGAATTAAATTGATGTGGAATGGTGTAATTACAGTGGAATAAAACATAAACAACTGACTTAAATTTTCGAGTTAACTGCCCTGGGTCTGTCAGAAATCAGCTCCTTTAGCCTATTGAATATAGGAATGTAGTTATAACAACGCGATCCTATGATCCTTCGCCCATGTTGCAAAACCTTCGTTAGACTTCTTCAAGTCATTATATTCTACAGGGGATCATGGATAACCACAAAAATTGAATAATTCCTCTAGCCTAACGCTGGCGCGAATACTTTCAAAAATCGCCGCTATTGATTGATCTATTTGAATGGTAAATTCCATGTCTACTACTAGACTATACCACATGAAATGTCTGATTTTATAGTAAAAATTTAAAAGCCGATATTATTTTTCCGTAAATTTTATTCAATCAAAATAAGATCCGGTGGTATTATAGCGTTTGGGATGATAGTGAAGAACGTGTGATTCGAACTGACGCGATGACAGTTAAAATCACCAAAAATAGAACCAACGCGCAACCCATCAGGCCACCGCCGTGTGTCCGAATTCGATTTCTAAACTCTAGTACATTCGACTGATATGGATTTGTTATGTTATCGCTATGGTATACGGCTCTGATACATTTTCTTATTCGATTTTCGTTCGGTGTTCTTCACTATTTGCTTGTGTATTGTGTGTGTATGTGTTAGAAATGCCACACTACTCCCTCCTCAGTAACTGTGTTACGATCAGCTTCGTGTACGAACGAACGAGCGAGCGAGAGATCGTTGGAGCAGGCGAGTGTGCTGGTGCTCTATGTGGAAGTCGTGATCGTGTCGTGAAGAGCTGTTTTACTACGGGAAAGTGTGTGCTGTGTGTACACGGATCACGCCGTAGTCACCAATTATAGCGTTTGGGATGATAGTGAAGAACGTGTGATTCGAACTGACGCTATGACAGTTAAAATCACCAAAAATAGAACCAAAACGCAACCCATCAGGAAACCGCCGTGTGTACGAATTGGATTTCTAAACTCAAGTACATTCGACTGATGTGGATTTGTTATGTTATCGCCATTGTATACGGCTCTGATGCATTTTCTTATTCGATTTTCGTTCGGTGTTCTTCACTATTTCCTTGTGTATTGTGTGTGTATCTGTTAGAAACGCCACAGTATCTATGATATTGTTTCAACGTGATACAAGATCTAATATTTATTTTTCGTAGAAGTGGTGACTTTATGAGGCAATGAAATCTTCAAATCTTCTGCTCGGTTCCGGAAGACCATCTGCCGCCAAAATGAATCCAGATTGCGGAAATGATGGTAGTCCGTTGGGGAAATATCAGGAGAGTACGGTGAATGCGGAAGAATTTCAAATCCCAATTGCAACAGGTTTTGCACCGTTACTTGTGAGGTATGGGGTCTAGCATTGTCATGCAAAAGGATCGGGCCGTGCCTATTGACCAACGCAGATTGCTTTTCAGCCAATTTGGCATGCAATATGTCGATTTCCTCACAATATTTGATAGCGTTTATCGTTTCTCCGAGTTGAATAAATGAAAAGTGGATTGGTCCTTTCGATGTCCACCAAATTGTCACCGATTTTTTTGGTGAAGATCGGGCTTGGGGGTGTGTTTTGGTTTTTCACATGCACCCAACTACTGCCCAGGTCTTTTACGGTTATCATACATAATCCACTTTTTATCACAGGTGACTATCTGCTGCTGGCGCAAGGCTAATAATCTCGCCCGGAAAAACAAATTATTATGGAAAATTTAACAAGCCTCTGACTTGTTAAATAAGGCCAAGACCAGATCCCGATTGTAGTGCCGATGATGATGATGACTATCCGCTGCAGAAAGAGTTCAGTTTTTAAACTAAGCGGTTCACAGATTTCCAGGCACAGTCGATTATGAGAATATAGTGGTTAGTATACCCGCCTGTCACGTGGGAGACTGGGGGTCGATTCCCCGTCGGGGAGCCTCTGGCGCAAGACTAATGACCTTGCCGAAAAAACAAATCATTATAGAAAATTTAACAAGCCTCAGGACTTGCTAAATAAGGCCAAGACGGGTTCCCGGTTGTAGTGCCGAGGATGATGATGAGAGAAAGGTGTCGACTTATTATCATTGGGGATACTACCATGCTTGTGCAATCTCCCTCACCGATTTCGTTGGGACCGCATCCACCATTGCTCTTAAAACATCGTCATCAACTAACGTTTCCGGCTTCCCACATGGTTTATTTTCGAGGCTGAAATCTCCCGAATGGAACTTTCCAAACCAACGCCTGTTGTGTTCGTTTACCTCTACATTCTTAAAAGCGTCATTAATGCTTTTCAATTCCAATGACGCATTATGTCTCATTTTAAATTCATAAAGGAAGAGGGTTCGAATTTGAACTGCCGACAGCATGGTAAACAATTCATAGGAAAAAATAACTGTACTTGTAACGAAATCTAAAATTCTCACACGTCAAGCACATGTACCACTTTATTTTATAAAAAAAAAGAAAATTTAATGTTCTGTCTGGCACAGATATTCATTCGAGAACTTCTTATTTCCAACTGAACGAAAATCGGTCATTTCATGTGGTACAAGCCAATAGTTACATAAAATGATAGGAATTTTAAATTGAATCCAAATACGGCTTTTGGTATCTATCTGTTTGAGTTCAGAGTTTATCGAATTTAATAGATTTGTGCTATTTCAGTACATATAAAATCTGCTGGGGAAAGATAGTTGATCATACCAACATTTTCTTAGCTTTTTTATGTCAAATTTTGCGCCGATTGCAAATCGACGGTGATGAATCACAATGTGTGATTATCGTTGAATAGCGTTGTTTGGTATCGTACGATCTTTTGTTGAATACATATAAAAAATGATTGCATTTCACTACCTTAAAAGAGAATAAAAAGTATGCACTCTCTAATAGATCGGTCAGACATAATTGTTGAAAATCAAACGATGCGTAAATCAACGGATATGTCACCCATTAATACTTGTTTTATAGATTTACCTAAGAAGGTGTTAAATTTAAATGTTACTTCTAAAATCGCTTAAATTAAGATCATTCACAACTTATATCGGAGGAAGTGATAGGCCTACTTTATATTCAAAAAGTCGAATAAAAAACACTAAACGCGACTACTTAGAATGGCACTTTCGAAGGGGCAATTTGCAGAACATTGACACTAATGAATTTCTCTTATCTTAATGAATAACTTCCTCGATCTTGTTGTTCATTAAGTCAATAAATTCACCCTGCTTTTGCGTTCAAGTTTATCCTTGTCATTGAGGAAGTAACTAGAAAATAACGTGGGCTTATTTATGTCGCCAAGCTCTTTCCATGGAGTACCAAGCCAAGACATTACTTTTAGGCTTTTCAAGATGTCCATAAAGTACTTAATGTCACAATATGTGAACGAGAAGTGTAGCTCGAAGAAGCGGACGGGGTAATGGAATCATTATGCAAATTTACGAAATATTTCTATGAGAAATACAAGTCGTCTTATAGGCACCGATATATTCAAATTACAAGACGACACTGTGTGAATGTATCATTGGGCGTTGACAAATCCTATTAGAACTCGAATACCTTTCATTATTAACCCAGTTTTTGTAAAAAGTGGACAAATTCATCGTGTGTGGGAATGATTTAAATTAGAATCTCTTTTAATGGGGCACTAAAGTCGAATTAGCACCATTTAGATTTAACTCTTGCAAATGGTCTTGAATGTGTATCATAATAGGTAGGCTACTTTAAGCCGGGTATTGAAAAAAAATAGCAAGAATCACCAACGCCGTTACAGGAATAGAGATATACCCATTCTTAAGTCCTCGTACTTAATGTGCCCGCCTACTGCTGGGTTAACCTAACCTACTTCAAAACCTCTTAAAAAAACATAACAACTAACTCTGGTATAACATTTTTAAATGTCTCTCAATGCGTACGACAAGAACAACACCCCACTGAGGAATATTTCGATAAGATAAAATGAATAAATAAATAATTAAATAAATACGGTAATAATAACAAACCTATTCATGAACATTCTGGAGACATTAACCGGTACAACCACCGTAGAAATCCTAATCAAAGCTGTTTTGGCGACTTTTTTGTTGAAAGAATACAAGGTTACAGGATAATAACACTAAAGTGTGGTATCAAACACGTTTTGAAGTGTTCATATAAATGCATATATTAAAAATTAATCCTAAATGTGGGCGCTAAGGCAAATCCCATGAGCCGCGTAAAAAGTTAGATGCGGTTTAGGTGTAACATATTCAACACATTTAATTCCTCCGGGACCGATGGAAGAGCGTTGAACGCGGATTCGTACATATCTAGACTCGTTTTTACTTTCCGTGTTTTAGATTCGGCTTTCCAAATAGTATAAGGCTCAAATGTAATTTGTACCGATTCAGCCAAGTGGAAAGTAAGGTAGATTTTGATTTCAGCTCATTCCATGATCATGTTCCCCACCTGGCATGCTTTAGGTGTTTTAAGGAATTTTAAATTAGCTTTCAGATAATGCATTGTTTTTGAATGCACTTTGCGTCTAGTGATGGTAAATTGTCATGTGAGAAAAAATTTGATCCAAAACAAGACATCAAAAAGGCGATTGAAAGTACGGCAGGTAACGTAGTTTTCTTTTTTAGCTCAGGTCTATAAGTTTGAAAGTAGTATGATCAGTACAATACGGAACGTATGTGTTTCGAATATCACGAAGACACACTTCAGTTTTTTCATTTTCGCACCATACCTCATCATATACCATACAAGTCTTAAACTATATATGTGCGAGTTATATTTTTGGATAACCGCCGAAACGGAAAACACTTCCCACAGAATCAAACAAAAGGACGATAGTTAAAAACAAAACACAGAGCTTTCTTTTCTTTTTTATTATTTTCTTTTTGAATATATCTTCCTTTTATTCAGAATCGTCTTTTCAACTTAAATTATTTACATTTAATTTTAATTGCTTTAGTTACAAGGGCAGGTCAATAAATCCTTAGAAAATGAGGACGATTTTCTTTTATTTTCTCATTTAGCTGACCTAATAACGGCGCACAACACTGTCCAATTATCGTCTGCCCCTTTTCTTAATAGTCAATTAAGGTAATACCACGTCCATCCCAAAACACAATAGCCATAACCTTTCCAGCAGATTTCACCGTCTTTACCTCCTTTGGAGCCCATTCGCCTCTAACAATCCACCGTTTTGAATGTTCTTTCGTCCTGGAATGTAGTGGTGTATCCACGCTTCATCTACAGTTACTAATCTATGCAGAAATTTGTCTGGTTTGCGACGCATGCGCTCAAAGAGTTCTCAGCTGAGAGCAAATGCGGCACCGATCTCTCAGATATTGTTTTCATACCCAATTTATCATGCGAAAGTGAAACATGAAGCAAATTGATAATTGACAGCTACCTAGTGAGGAACGATGCTTACTAAAAACAGGCCATTAGCGTTTCTAAGGACTTATTGACCTACCCTCGTACAGTGGAGGAACAAAAAAAGGTTGGAAGTCCTAAGATCCTTCCACATATTCGCTACGATCAGCTTTTGAAAAAGCCAAGGGCGGCATTGGCCTTAAGGATTATGCCATCAATTTGTGCGGTCAATTTGAGCTCCTTGTCGCATAGGACGCCCAGGTCGTGAATCGATATAGCGGGTTGTTAGCCAATTGGGCACATGCTCCTCGACTTCTTCATTACTTTCGATTCTTTTCCTTCCTCGACTTCTTCATTACTTTAGTTTTTTTCCCTTCAAATGATTCCTTTAAGGATTCGAACAAAAACTAGTCGCAGGGAGACAAGTCTGGGCTATACGGAGGGTGTTCCAGGTTGTCCCAGCCCATTTCGTCCAATGTATCCTTTCTCCAGGGCGCAGTGTGAGACCTGGCGTTGTCATGAAGAAGGATGACATTTCGGATTGGCATACCTCGTCTTTTGTTCGATATGCGACTTTTGCCGACTGTCGATGTTTTTTCTCCAACAGTTAAGCGGCGATCACTTTCAATAAGCTCTCGAACGGCACGGATGTTGTCATCTACACGACTTCTCCTTGGGCGTCGATCATGACTTTCGTTTTCGATACGTTCTCGCCAATTTTTTAATTCTCTGGCCCACGTATATATACGATTATGAGATAGTGTATCATTACCAAACCCTGTCTTCGATCGAGAAAAATTTCTGAGAGTTTAACGCATTCATTTCTTGAACATTTTATAAAAATCCGTTGCGCAACACACGTATGTACATATTGCACGCTCATGGTTCTACTGACTACAAAGTCGAGCGCGACCGCCGCTAGCCCGGCCGGTTCCCTTACTCTTCATAAACCAAACAACAGCCACGCACAAGATTATCTACGCAACTTGTTGCTAAGTAAAGAAGTAAAATATAAACGGTAATTTTACTTCTTTACTTATTATTATATGATTCACTAATATTAATAATTATGCCAACTTTACCCCAAGCAATCTTATAAATTTCATATCGTCACTCAAAAAAATCAACTCTATTTCGCTCCCTCCTTTAATATTAGTACATTCTTTGTTTTCTTCAATTTTTTTTTTCTGTATTAAGATAACATTAGTAATAGTTTTGGAAGCAACGGGAGCTAGTCATCATCATCATCGGCACTACAACCGGGATCCGGTCTTGGCCTTAGTTAGCAAGCCTCTCCACCGGTATCCGGTCCTTATCCGAGACTTGTTAAATTGTCCATAATAATTTGTTTTTACGGGCAAGATTATTAGCCTTGCGCCAACCTTTCTCAGGAACGGGAGCTAGTGCTTCATATTTAATTATAATTGATAATGTATTTGGTTTAGAATAATAATATCTGTTGGTGATAAATAGTGAACTGTATTTTTATTTTATTTTTTTTAGATTTTTCGACGTCGCTTGCATCAGCTGGTTAAGGAGACCTGAAAAGACAAGAAGAAACCCACCGAGATCCAAAGGTATGTGAAAAGAACGTCTTCCATATAAGCCTTAACACGATTGTTACCGAATACCTTCGGCGCGATGTGCCATGGTAGCAATTTTGTCTTCCTTTTCCATCGCTAGGGCTGTTGCCGAGAAACACGCCCTTTGTAAAATATAGGCAAAGGAGAATATGCTTACCACTGGTAGGGGGAAGTGCTCTAAGGGTATATGTAAACCTGGTTGAACGCCCCTTAGCACTGGTGCGGTGTAGCGTTGGAGGGTAGCTCTCATCAAGAAAAAGGAGCGAATTGAAAAGTGGAACAACTTCCCTCTGAAAAGATATTATTTTTTTTTTGCTTAACATAAATTTATTTTACAAAAACTACCCTACCCTCGAGCTCTCAAATTCGAACTCAAAGATTTACTTTTTTTTTTTTTTTTTTTTTTTTTAATTTACTGCATTTATTTGACCAAAAATTAAGAGTTACAATAAGTAATACAGCTAACTTATAATAGATTAGATAATAAGTGTTTACATGTTATTTGTTAACATTTTTCAAACAATTCTTTTTTATATATGCTTAAGATTTAATGGGAATTATATAGATTGGTAGTTTTGTTTTTCCTGGAAAAGGTCAGAAAAAAAACCAGGAACTCTGTTTATTTTAGCCTACTTAAAATTACTTAACATAACTTAATCTAATCTTATATACAATTTACAATATTTGATATTGCAATGATAGTGACAATTTGATATGACTTAAAAATAATATTTACAATATTGATTTATGTGGATGTGGGATTTCTCGTTTTAGTTGAGGATAGTAAGGGATATGGTCAGGTATGTTCTTGAAGGAGGGGGGAGCCATTCGGTTCTGTGTTAAAGGTAAGAATCTTGGAGAATGGTTGGATGAAATGTATTTGAAATGATTGGGTGCCAGCTCGGTGTTGTGGTACACGACCTCATTTAGATCATTAACCAGTCTGCCTGAGGTGAAGAGAGTCCTGATTTGGAGACAATTACGGTAGTGAGTTCCCGTATTGGACGAGAGTGATGGTAGGTCTGTTATTATCGGGTTGGGATTGTTAGGAACGTTTTCTATGAAATTTATGGACAGTTCTAGAATCCGTCTATCCAGTCATTCGATGCCTGCGGTGTTGTAAAGGACGTTGTTACAATGGTATCTATATGAGTTGGTTTTGCGGTGTAAGCCAGTGATAAACCAGAAACATTTTCGTTCAAACACTCGTAATTTCTCCATTTGGGAGGGTGAGATGTGGTACCATAATGGGCAGGCGTATGTAAGAGTGGGTCAAAGATTTACACATTTTATATTCTATTTATACTACTTTTGCACATATCTATCAATGCCATCTGCCATTGTTCCATGATCAGCTGCCGCATTTGGTTCTATTGTGTCGCATCTTTCCGGGGATTGAGCAATTTATGCTCGAGTAATTAGCACTTCCCTGGGAAATCGATACAATGTTGCTTCATTGTCCATCTGCCTGAGTATTCGTCTGGTTTTTATTTTTATTATTCTCCAACGTTTGGTGGCAATTGTTGGTTTGCTTTTCCTCGGTGTGACGTCTTCCCAGGATAGTTTTTATTTGTGGATCGGCGTGTGTTCTTGAGAATCCAACGATGTTGTTTTACATGCGGCGTCTTCGGCATTTCATGATGTGTTGGCTCAGCGTCTCTTCTGGGCATGGAGTGACGCGTCGCTAACAATATCAATAACAGTTTAAACAAACTTTAATGTAAGCCTGACTTATGATTTGGTTGCTTGCCCGTCGTTGACCCGAAGCTCTGTTATTGTTACTGCCGCCATTCGTGCCGTATATGTTGTCCCTGTTGCTGTTGTAGTTATCCTGTGTATTTTTGCTTTTACTTATCTTCACCTTAATTTGATTTTCCTCTGTCTTTGGAGTTCTTTATAGTTCTTTAGTTTTTTTTTTTTGTTTTTATTTCTTTTCTCCGCAATTTAATTAGAGTTTTTCTTTGTTTTATTTTAGGGTTTTAAACGGTTTTGTTTTAGGGTTGTCGGTTTTCATCTGTTGCTTTGTTTGCTCTGTCTTTTGTGTCTTCAATACCCGGTAGTGGTTTCTACACAAGTCACAATTTTTTTTTTATTCACTTCGTGTCCACTATATGATTATTAATAACGGGCGATCACTTTCACCTAGTTCTACGGAAGAGAGGGGTTCGTGCTGCGCCAGCTATATGTATATATTTTTTGGCAACCATCATCATCATCATCGGCACTACACTGGAATCCGGTCTTGGCCTTATTTAACAAGTCTCTCCACCGGCAACCGGTCCTTATCCCAGACTTGTTAAATTGTTCATAATAATTTGTTTTTCCGGGCAAGGTTATTAGCCTTGCGCCATTTTTTAGCAACCGCCGAGACGAAAAACACTTCCCACAGAAGTGAAACAAAAAAACCAAAGAAAAGAAATTCCACACCCAACACAGGATAGTTAAAGAAACACAGAACTTTCTTTTCATTTTTACAATTTTCTTCTTTAAAACACATCTCCCTTTTATTAAGAGACGTCTTTTCAATTTAAATTATTTACATTTTATTTACATTGCTTTACTTACTTCCAACTTTTAATGTTTGCAGCTTATCTTATTCGCCTTAGTCACTTTCAACTTCTAATGTTTACACTTTATTTTATTCGCCATTGTTACTTCCAATTTTTAATGTTTACACTTTATTTTATTCGCCATTGTTACTTCCAACTGTTAATGTTTACACTTTATCTTATTCGCTTTAGTTACTTTCAAATTTTTATCAGAAGACTCAGTCTTCCAAAGACCCCAAAAATCCAGACAAATCTACTTTTCTGTTTTGCCCTTCGTACTTTAATCGGGGTCAATACCTTCCGATGACGACAACGCACTTCGGTTTTTCATTGACCCACTCTCGATTTCGCAATTGCGTTGAAATGCAATGTGAGCCGACAAGTTAGATACCGAAAACCGCTCTCTCTCTCCTGCAAATACTTGATTACGTGTAACAAAAACTCCCGGTTTTCCAAAGGAAAGAAGAAATATTCCTTTCTTGGAAGCAGCTCCATTTTGATCTGGGCCAATCTGGGCACTTTTCGCCTTCTTTAAAATGCAATTAGGTAGAAAGGTCCCTTATTGTACTTCTCTTAGGTACCAAGATTAACGCCTTCCGGATTTTTATGGGGTGCCCTGTCATCTTTCGTGAGCGAGTTACGTGTGTTACGTTCGGGGGTGTTAAAAAAAACACGTACAATTTAATATTTACAATCTTTCTTTATTGCATACTGTTTCTACAAAAATCAACTTCAAAAAAATAAAGAATTTGCCGTTAAAACGTTTTATGGCCGAGCACTATAACAATCCAAATCCAACTCCACTCTATCTCCTATCCTACCTGTACACTACACCTCGGTATTGAATTGCAAAAGTGATTCTCACGCTTTTAAACAAAGGATTATGAATTCGGTAGACCCTGAGTCTACAATTTGTCACATTTGCAAGTTCCATACCGTGTTCTTAGATCTAGGGTTACGCATCACTTTTCCGGCCCGTTGCTGATGTTGCATCGGAGTCAAGGAACTGGGAAAATAACCTCGATGGGTGAATTTGCTGTTTAAGCATATTCAGTGGGTGGAACTTAGGTGTAGGGGGTATTAAGGGGTGACGGGGTGCCCTGGTACTATGACCGGTCTACTCAAAAATATTTCTACCTCCGAAGGGTCTGATGGTAGTCGTTCTACCGAAGGTATCCCTTTCTGTTGTCTTTTGGCTGTTGGGGTTTTTCCTTGCTGTTGGGCTAACTGATGCCCGACAGTTTTTCGCAACTCTTCCCCTGTGGGGGTAGGGTTTCCGCGTGACTACCGACCGCTGTCTGGATCTTCTTTGATCCCCTTGGTGCGGGTTCCCCTTCGCTTGCCTTATGCCATGGCATCCGCTTCCTATCATTTGCAAAATCAATGGAAAAACTTACAGGATTTATGATTGTTTTGGGAAATTCCAAATAATCTCCCGGTCCTTTAACTTTACAATTTTTTAAAAGGGGAAGTCGTTACCCAACAAGCAGCCTCTAGACAACCCGGGCAGGAAGTCTACTACCCGGAAGCTGCTGGGGATTTCTTTATGTAATATGAACTTCCCCTGGCAGCATCTCCTAACCGTCAACTTTCGAAATATTTGGAATCAAATGACCTCCTCAATGAGAGAGATTTTATGGCGTACGTTACCGAAAAGTGGAGCCATTCCATCCACTAGTTCGGCGAAAACAAGGTTGTTGCAGTGGATATCTCGAAAGCCATCGACAGAGTTTGGCATCCAGCCCTTTTATTAAAATTACATTCATATAGAGTGGACAATTCCCTGATCCAATGGATATGAGACTATCTTTCTGGCCGTTCAAACCAAGTGGTTCTTGATGGTGCCAAATATGCTATTCCTGTGAACCCTCGTATGTGTCATAGGGCAGTCTTCTATCCGAGAGATAGTCTGCTAGTATACGCAACAAGTAGGGTGAGACTTCTAGATCGTCCAACGCTTCTAGAATTCGATTCCAGTTCACAGCGTTAAATGCATTTTTATCCAAGTGGTTCTTGATGGTGTCAAATCTGCCTCCCATCAAATTAATGCAAGTGTTACTCAAAGTTCTGTACTCTCACCCACTCTCTTCCTCATCTTTATAAATGATCTCTTGTCCATTACTCACAACCCAATCCACTCGTTTGCTGATGATAGCACTTTAAGTTTCTCATACTCATACGAACATTCCCGACTAAACTCTTCAAACGTCACTACCAATCAGCAGGTTATGCTTAATATATTGAATTCCGACCTCAACAGGATATATCCATGGGGACAGTCTAACTGAGTAGAGTTCAATGCAAAACTCAGTGCTGTCCCCTGTCGTCAAATGCAATCCCCAATTAAATACACTGCCGATGAACGATACTTGCATCGACGAAGCCAAGGAACTATCAATCCTCGGCACTCGAATTAATTCGACACTTAATTGGAACAACCACATTTTTGAAGCTGCGAAAAGTCCAGTCAAATGTATGGGGTTTCTTAAGAGATGCAAAAGATACTTCACTCCATCCAACCTGGCCACTATCTACAAGGCGTACATTCGTCCCAAAATTGAGTTGAACTCCCATATTTGGTCAGGGGCATCCAAAACTGCACTACACTTGCTCAACAGGATGCGAAAACGAGCAGTGAAACTTATTGGGGACCCAGCTGAGAGTCGAGCAATTCCGCCGTTAGAACATAAGCGCAACGTAACGCGCCTATCTCTTTTCTATAGGTATTATCACAGTCGTTGCTCAACTGAACTTTCTCAATGTGTTTCGCCTCCTCAGACATTTTCGCACAATGCCCGTCAATCTGAGAATGCGCATCAATTCGCATTGAAAGTAAACTTCAGGCGCACAAATAAATATAGAGAGTCATTCTTTAGTCGAACCACACGAATGTGGAATGTTCTACCTGATCATGTATTTCCTCGTCGTTGTGATGTCCAGGCATTCAAGACCAATATACACCGACAACTCCTTATCCGCTTCTCCTGCATCCGCTCGCACTGTGCTCTGACATTTAAGAGTACTTCAAAATCTCCTTTTGTGCGCGCGTTTGTTAAAAAAAAAAAGTTAATAAAAAATATTTTGTAATGTAAATGTACTATAATTACCAAATTTTCAAAAAGAACATCAACAATTATTGAATAGGATCTCAGGTTATTTGAAAAAAAAAATTCTAGCACCACGTATACAATTTTAAATAGATGTGATCACGATGGTTGTGCTTTATTCCTTGGGTTCACGAAATTATCCCAAAGAAAACAGTTTGTTTACATCCGATGCTGTAATGTGACTGTGAATACATTAATCCACAGTTCATCAACGTGTCCAAAAGCTGCTTTTCCATTGACCTTAGTTTTCCAAGGTATGTGTTTCACGTGTTTTAAGTTACTTTAGAGTTAATCCCCCACCCCCAACCCTCATGACTTAGTTTTTAAGTTAGTTCGTAAGTCTGTTTATAAGTTTATATGTTTATACCACTTGTACTAAGCGAAATAAACTGAGGGTTCATTCATTTCACGCATAAGTTGTAGTTGGGCTTCTGGTCTACCTATGAACTCCAGACTTTTTCCTGTTTCTATCTAAGGCATTTGAACAATTTTTATTCTTTATCCTGGGGCCACGACAATAGAATATAAACTAAGAAAAACAACCTGATATATTAACCTCCATTAATTTTGAAATACAATCTGCTCCATACATTAGATAGCAATGAAAATCGAAAGTCTTCCCTTTGGGTCCGATCAATAAGCACGCCACAGCTCGGTATTGCGAAAGCCAAATAAGGAAATGAATATCGTAAACATTCCGGTTCCATGGACAACTGTGATCGTGACATTTCGCTAATAAGGTTGCAAAAAAAAGTAAAAACCACCCGACAGTAAAACCCCAAAAAGAGTCGTCGAATAACAAGGTTCGCTATCCAGTTACTTAATGTACGCCTTACATGTGGCATGTGCCATTGCGAAGGGCGATGAAGACATCAATTCCGAAAACACTAAGCCAAGGGTAGGTCATAAAAGTGAGCGCAAAACCAACAGCCGATCACAGTCGGTGGTCTGATAAAAATTTCAATTAAAACCCAACCAGCTGGCTTAATTGGATTCAGGGACCAGAAGAGTGGGAAGCGCTGATTATCGTGGACGCTACAAAATTCGTGCTCCAACTTTTGATGCATTTATTTGGGTTAATTTGCGTTCACTTCCAATATTGTCGTTTGTCATGTTTGATTGCCATCTCGATCGGTTCACTCAATTTGTCTGCACTAATAGATTAAGGAGTTTACATCCCGAGAGGGACTGGGGACTGGGGAATGATTATATGTGTAGCAGGGTACAAGATGGCTTCAAAACATATGTCCAGCACGCGAGGACGCAGGAAACCACCGGGTGTCGGAGTTAAGTAGAGCAGAAATGTATGTTCACGATAACGTGAATTTTAATTGACTGAATAGAGTTAATCAATTTTGAGATGCGTGACTTGATTTTAATGTCTCTTAGTGTTTGGATTTATGCGGGAATGATTTATCGATATTTTCTGTTTTATTTTCACTACTGAAAAACTCAATTAATATATTGAGGTGAGAGATGTTCGAAAGCTTGGTTAGATAAAAGACGTTATGTTGCTTTACTTCATTTTTCGTCGTCTTTTTTCTTTGACTGGCGATTTTATTTACACAATACTTTCATAACAGCCCATTCGATTCTTCTGCAGTACCTCGAATGGCATCACATCCCATATAATGCGCAAATATACCAGTATTTCATGGTCCTTAAATTCATTACTTTGCAAGGATTAATACGTTTATTGCTCAACTGTCACCATTACGCATGTCGAGCCTGTGAATGCACAGTCGCATGACTGTCACAACTTTCTTGCTGCCAGGGTCACTAAGGCAGCTAAATCAATAATTTAAAGAATAATAATTTAGTGAACGTGCTTACAAGATGTCGAGTCCCAAAGCTATCCGTAGTGGATTTCGCCTGAAATGATTTAAATTGTGATAGTATTGGTGTGATGGCTCATAGATCGTAGCTGACGCCCAGGTTTTTTGTGTTTTTTTTTTTAAACAAAGTTTAATGGGACCACCGCCCTATTTATTGGCTTAGAGGGTACTTACAAACTAAATTATATATAACCTTACAAACCGAAGAGTGTGAAACTAACTTAACTAAGCTTAACCTAAGGTGAACAAGATCATACTAAGAAGGCAAGAGCAGGGGCGGGTAGTGGGGGCAGGTTAGTGAGGAAAGTGCAGAAAGCGTCCCTTAAGATTGGGGGTGAAAATGGTTTGGGTGGCGGTGCTTGAGAGTATGGGTAGTGAGGTCGAAGTTGAGCAAGTAAAGTCTAGAGGATGCATACGGGGGAAGTTCAAACTACATCATGAAATCCCCTGTAGCTTCGAAGTGGTAGATACGTTGCCAGGATTGTCTGAAGACAACTTGTTGGGTAACGACTTTCTGTCACATTATTGCAAATTTGACGGACCAGGAGATTGTTTGGAATTTCCCCAAACAATCACTAATCCTGAAAGCTTTTCCGTTGACTTTGCAAATAAATGCAAGAAAGTAAGCACGGGAAAGCTTAGACAAAAGGCAGCCTGTTGTGCTCCGGCCCGTGCTTTCCCAAATTGTGGGAGAAGAGCCCGGAGCGTCGACGGTGAAAAAATGAAAGACCGAAAAACATTTAGAAAATATAAAATAGATTTATTTTAACTGTATTTAAATTTAAGGTATGATTGACCGGACATACGGCCAGTGGTTCGGGCTTTGAAGTTAAACTGATTGCGAAATTGAAAAGCACTCCCCTTTTATAGTTTTTGGAGTTGACTTTTGTCAACTATTTTAATGTCAAAATTCCAAGAAGCGTACGCAAGACTTGGCGTGCTTCGATTGGAATTTTGTTCCGAGAATTTGTTTAAAGGTTTTTGTTGAATGGATTCTGGGAAGGGAATAATGAAATGGGTTTTGAATTTAGCATTTCATGATGTTGGGATTTTTAGGAATTGATTCAATGTATGATGAATTAACTTTTGGTTAAATTCGTTGTACATGTGACTCAATATGGGATTTGGATGTGTTATGTGGAATTTGAATCAATGTGCGATAATTAACTTTTGTTTAATTTATCGCTCCTTGATTCGATATTAAATTTGGGTTTTTCGTTATGGGATTATGGATAGGATTTTTGATGTTATTGGGGATTTAGATAGGAGTAGCGATTTAGGATCGCTACATCCCCCCCCCCCCCCCCCTTAGAAAAGAAAATTTATCTAGAAGAGATAAATTTTCTGGAATGGGTGAAAGGCAAAGGGCGGTGGCATTTCAACTTCGCGATAGTTTACATTCGTTTGAATTCAATTTTATTTATCAGCAATTATCTTTGCTTTATTTCTGAAAAGGATTCTATTTATTTCGTTGTCTTTATGTTTTATTATGGAGCTTACTATGAGCTTATGTATGTTTTTTAATTACAAACGTTTGACATACGGGTTGTTTGCTGGAATTTGTTTGTTCTCAAGCCTCTGCTTTGCTGGGACTCTTTGTTCCTCAGTCTGGCGCTCTGCTGAGACTCTTTGTTCCTCAGTCTGACGCTCTGCTGGGACTCTTTGTTCCTCAGTCTGGCGCTCTGCTGGGACTCTTTGTTCCTCAGTCTGGCGCTCTGCTGGGACTCTTTGTTTCTCAGTCTGGCGCTCTGCTGGGACTCTTTGATAGGTGATTTGGAAGACCGGCTGCGGCGTGGTAAAAGAGTATGTTGAGGTGAAGTTTTGGGTGGATAACTTGCTGCGTAACAGTAATGGGGTAGGGGCGTTTACCACTGCGGCTAGTTATTTGAATTAGGGAAGTGTTGGTGTTAACATCGTTCCTGAAAACGAAAAATTTACCAATTTAAGTCCGTCACCTATCGGGTGAATGAGAAATCATTCATAAGAAGAGAGGATGTGGAAACGAAATGTGTTTGAGGACTGGTTTGAGATCTTGTTGATGTTAATGATGCTGAAAAAGTTGGTTACGCAGGAAAGATCTCGTTCTTATTTGACCTTTAATAACATCGACTCAAATTTAAAAATGTTTAAATTCCAATTAATTAATAGACATCGCAGTGGATCTACGCTCACATTTCTTTTTGGCTCCTACAAATGGCATCAGTTGCGATTGTTTTTGTATTTTTGCAATTTATTCCCATAACATATTTTATATCTCACAGTTTACCAAATCAAAGTTTGCCTCAAAGATGTGTTGCTGCTGTCATAGAATGTAGAGTTCTATTTTTATAGAATAGATAGAAATCTAATTTACACATTTGATTTTGTCTGCTATTTTTGACGTGTATATTTTTTCTTCCAATTCACATTTCGAATGTTCTCATATATTTGGAATCATTACATTCTACATTCTATTCCCATTATTCGGGAGCAAATATTTACTTATAGTCAAAAGCATATTAGTCGATTTTTTATAAACAACCCCAAAAACGCTTTTAAAATTAATCTCGAAACATTCAAATCCGTTATTAAATACCTCATTTCCGACAATGTCCCATTATTTAGACTTATTTCAAACCCCCGTCCGTCGGAGCAGAAGTCAACGAACTGGTGTGCTGTAATTTAAATATAAATTTATAGCACGAAATGTATGCATAAATGTTTATATTTATACAAGTCTATTTAACGATAGTAGTGTATGAGTACATGTGTTACGACGATACGCAAAAGGGAGCGCGTAAATAATTTGAATACGCAGACAGTAAGTTGTTTTGATAATCGCTGCAGGGTATAGCTGAACTGAGTTTAGTTTAGGTGAGAGAAAAACAGATAAAATCGATTAAGCTATACAATTTAGTTTAGAGTGGCATTAATAGAGATAATGGATCGGCATAATATTAAGCGGTCACTGTCATAACAATAACCAACGTCGTTCTTCTGCGCAGACAGAAATTCTAGAGTATTATATTCAGAATTTACTACTTGGAAATTTCGCAATAGAATACGAATGATTTCATCTTATTTTCCAACAGCCTAGTTGCTACAAATTATACCTGATATTGTCAATAAAAATGATATGAAACAACTATGATAAAGTTATTCGCACTCTGTTGATAGGATTCCAAATAGTCCCTGTTGTTACAATTTTTACCTCCACCGTCGTTTATTGTGATATGCAAAGTAGGCGATGCGTGGTAGCGCAGGCCATTAGTACATGGTTTTGACGTTAAGAGGATTCTACGTTATTTTGATTATGTGATACCAATCCGGAATTAATTTCAGTAGGGTGTGGTTCATATGGGATGCGAAACTACGGGTTTCTCTACTATCAACGGCCAGTGAATGATCTTAGAAAATTAGTAATGCAAATTAAGTTAATGAACTTAAGCGAATATATATATATATATATATATATATATATATATATATATATATATATATATATATATATATATATATATATATTGAAATATTTTTACTGTTAGGCCTAAGTTTAACTATTATTAAATAAAATAATATGGTATATTAAATAACCGAAGGTGTTCATATGATTGTGGATTCGCTAACCAACCATTTTTCGAGAAGAATTTTGCCAGAATTTTCTTGTGTTTTATTGCATTTTACTAGCTGTTTATTTTAGTCGACTACGAATATTTTTATATTAGTTGAGGGAAGAAGACTGAAAACTTTTCTTACGCTGATTTCAAAACGTTCCGTACTACAGCTTGCCATTTTAAGCGGGGAGTACTAGTTGTGTTGGGCAGAAAAATCGATTTTTTTATTGCATATTATTTGAATGCATTATCTCAAGAATACTCTCACCAAATTTTATAATAATCTAAGCAGTAGATCTAAAGTTGTAGGTATTTAAAGCGCGCTACTTGGAACTGTGAATCACGCCCAGCTGCCGCTCGGTGTAATACTCGTAAGATATACTTTCACCACTCTATTGTATCGCTTAAAATGGGTGGCCTTGTAAACCTTGGAATACATTTGTATTAGTATATTTGGAAACATCTGTTTGAATTTTTAAATCTTGTGGCACTTACGTGTAGGCATTCGAACGTTACACATCGAATACTTTCAGTTTATTTACATTTACTCGTAATACATCGAACTTTTTGTATTATAAATATGCCCAGTTCACATCATAAGAGTACGCGCGAAAGAAGATCATCTACAGGATTTCCCAAAGATAGATAAAAAAAGAGAAACCAGTCTTTTAACCCGAAAACCGCAGAGACCGACCGACCAACGTAGTTTTAGTGCATCCCGAAAAATAATAAAAATAAAAATACTGAAATAACCATCGGATCAATTGTGTAATCCGTTTAGGGTATCTTAAGTAAACACAAGATACCCTAATTGTACTAT